>CM073732.1:106968310-107465810 GCA_037113605.1 Calophaca sinica | reverse complement strand
GATGTAATTTTATAAGATTTGGTAAAATAAACACTAGCAAGTAGAATTTGATTAAAAACAGTATTAAAAGATGTTGGGAATGGATTTCACCTAACCTTACTTCTTATGGATTTCAATAATCATATATGACTATTTTCCTTATCAATGATATTACAAACAAAGTTCACTCAATTACCAATTCCTTAGTAAAAAAAATTCTAAGATCCTCCCTTAAATAACAATTCCTAGCTTATTCAATGAAAGACCTTGCATTAAGATAATCATTCAAAAGTAACTGAAGTATCAAATTCTATCAATTCCTAGTAACAATACCCATCAGGTGATTACATTCAAGTCTAGAATTAGAAAATATTTTCCAATCAAACTCTAAATCACAAATCAAGATATGAGTGATCAAAACATATCAAGTATTAAGAGCAGAATTAAATCACTATTATTGATAAGAAAAGATAGTATATATATTCATAAAGAGATTACATAAGAGTTTAGTTGATTACATCCGATTCCTAACTACTAAGGAGACTATCTACTCATTGACATTAGAGCCACTCAAGAAATACCATAAAGATGAAAGATGAAATCTAACTCCTTTCGATCCCTTGATGGTTCTGGTCTTCAAAGTCTTCTATTTTTCTTTTTCTCCCAAGTGTTCTTTTTCCAAAAAATGACCACCTCTTCCTTTTATAATAACTCTTTTTGCAAAAACAGAGGATTCTACCACTAAGAATTCGCTGAGCACAAGGAAATCGCTTAGCTGAAGCATATTTCTTCATGTTGAAGAAACGTAATTCGCTTAGTGCGATAAGACTCGCTTAGCGAATTTAGGTCAGCAAAAACATCCTTTTCTGAGACAAATTCGCTTAGCGAATTTTCCCAAGCTAAGCAAATTTGTGACTTCAATTTTTCCTTCCTTGAATCTTCTTTGATTCAACCTACACAAAATAACAAGAAATTTAGAGGAAATCTCAAAAGATTAATATTCCTCTTGTTCTAAACAAAATATTTACAAATGGCTAATTGTGGTAAGAAAACACACTTTAATTCACCAGATTGAGTTAATAAATGCCATGTTATGCTCTAGAATTATAAGTAAAATTGACACTTATCAACTACAAACAGAGAGATTAATTCTTGTGACCCGAAGCTTTTCTTTCTGTATTTGAATGTTGTTGCTCTTGCTTAGTCCCCCTTTTTCATGCAATAACAATATCAATTTAAAAAATTATCAAAGTACTCTATCAATACTGCATAATTTATGTTTTGTTTGAATACACAGAAAAGATGATAACCAATAAGTGAAAATAAAATTTAAAAACTAAAGAGCTATTTTATATATAATTTTTTCTTAGTTTTTTGTATATTTGGTTTTAATTTCGTTTATTGTTATCCATTATTTTTCTTGATGTATTTATCTTTTAAATTTTTTTATTTTTTTATTTTTTATATGAAAATAAGCTTCCATTTTATTTATCTTTACCGACATCATTTGTTACTTTATATTTTGAACTATTATGTTTGCGTAAAAGAAGGGACTTTATAGGGAAAAATTCATAATATATGAAAACGATATTTGTTCAATTTTTATAGATATCTTGTTAGCTATCAGAGAGGATTATTCTTTGGAAAAGCTAACCCGTATATATCAAATAGATTATCAAACTACGTACCGGATACTTGCGAGTATCATTTCGGATCGAGACCCGAGATTTAGTTAAAAGATATGGAAGAGTTTGCAAAAAGTCCTAGGAACCATACTTCGAATGAGTTCAGCTTATCATCCTCAAACAAATAGTCAATCTGAGCGAACCATTCAGTCGCTGGAAGACCTACTGAGAGTTTGTATGTTGGATCACCAAGGAATTCACTACAAAAAAAAATCTGACAATTGTGGTGGTTCAATTTTGCTAATTGTGGCAGTTTTGACCGCCATAATTTACAAAAAATGGCAGTCTTCGTCTCCATCATAGTTACATCCACCATTCAGTATAATACAACAGCCAGTTGTCGACTGTCATGCAGACCGCCGCAATTTACAAAAAAAAAACGGCGGTTAACATTGGTAAAAAATGGTGGTTTTGACCACCCAAAAATGTTCCAACTTGTTTTCCAAAAAAAAAATGTATCCTACAATGCTTCTACTGTTGGAACCTAAACGATTGAGAAGTTTAGACCCTCATTAATTTTGATGATAACAAAATATTCACAAGAGAACAATTTATGTTCTAACAATTCTTGAAGTGTGCAGATACTAATATTACATACATTTCTAAGCCACTTAAACAAGAAGAAAGAAGCTCTCAAGAGAAGGATACACTCCATGTGTCAGCATTCGGCTCATCCTAGTATACTGTCCTAGTGAGCGTCTGGAATTATCTTCTTATGACACTAGTCTTATCCATTTGCTATGAGCGTCCGATCTTCCATTCTGAGCGAGCGTCTGAACTTCATTTTATATCACGTGATGGTCACGTTGTTGCTCCTCTTCTCAGAAGCCTCTGGAACGGATTTCGAATTTGATCTTATGCGCCAAAATTGTTGTACGAGGTATCAAAGGTGACACCTTTAGCTACAAGACAAAAATCGTACAAGCAATTGTGAAAAGCAAGGTAGTACGAAAACGGTGATATGTACTACTGAGATATTCTCTGGAAAGGAAGAAAGAGCTGACTTTTTGAAATCACCTCACTCAATGGAAATGAGCCATTTTCTTTATGCTTGGTAATATCCTTTAGAACTCCTATAAATACCCCAAGGTATCCATTGAGAAATCAATAAAATCATCGATATTGCCGAAAACTGTACAAGAGTATATTGCTTCATTTACTAAGAACAAGCACTGTTGCTATACACCAAAAAGAGTCAATACTCTGAAAGCACTGCTTCTGTGAGCAATCAAGTTTCGAGCCAAGTCTCTGGACTACAAGAACTGAACTCAGCATCCGACACTTTCTTTTAGAAAGCATTTCTATATTGAGCTTAATTTTTATCCTCTCCGTGAGAGTTATTTATACTTGTATTCAACTTATTTGTAAAAGTTGTTTTGGCCTAGTTAAGGTTGTTCCCTCAAAGGCTCGACTGTACTGAGTCGTTTTGAGAAGTTGAGAGTATTGTCAAGATTGTGACAGAAGGATACTCTTGAGGAAATTGTAATCAGACTGATTATAGTGGAAAATCTTTCAGGAACGAAGGGACTAGACGTAGCTACCAGTTTGGTAGTGAACTAGTATAAATCTCTGTGTCTTTTGCTTTCTGACTTTACTGTTTATCTTTATCTCTTTGTGTTATAAACAAGTTTTCTAATCGCTTTCCAGCGTCCGGTTTATTTTCAGCATCCGTTTAACAAACTGTTTTGAAAAACCTGTGTTCTAAGTATTTTAAACTTAAAGTTTGCGAAAAGTTTTCAACACAATTCAAACCCCCTTCTTGTGTTCACGTTCAGTTGGTACCAGAGCTCGGCCTCTTGGTTGAGCACTTAACAGTATTAAGAGTAAAGATCCTAGTGTGAACATGTCTGCTGAAGGTGGTCATATGAACCGTCCTCCTCTATTCAATGGAGAAAAATTTGATTACTGGAAAGATAAGATGAAAGCATTCCTTGAGGCACCAAATCTTGATTTATGGGATATAGTTGAAAGTGGATACATTTCTCCCGCTAATGCCCTTGGTGTTGCAATACCTAGGGAAAAGCTGGGTGATGATCGAGAAAAGAGATATCAAACCAATCAGAAGGCTAGATTTATTCTCATCTGTGCTATGACAGAAAGAGAATATGATAAATGTGGCAAGTTTGATACTGCCAAAGAAGTCTGGGATTCTCTTGTTTTGTCTTATGAGGGTTCTGCCCAAGTAAGAGAAACAAAGGCCAGCATGATGGTTCGCCAGTATGAGCTATTCAAAATGGAAGATGGAGAAAACATTGAAACTATGATCGGAAGGTTCCAAACACTTGTTCATGGGTTGCAGGCCCTTGGAAAAAGTTATACCACACCTGATCATGTGAGAAAGATCTTGAGATGTTTGACTAAGCAGTGGAGACCCAAAGTCACTGCTATTCAAGAAGCAAAAGATCTAAATGTCCTTCGGCTTGAAGATCTTATGAGTTCTTTGAAAGCTCATGAACTTGAGCTAAATGAAGAAGAACTTACCAAGAAGAGTAAGTCTATTGCTTTAAGAGTTAATCAACATAAACCTAGTACTTCTAAAGCTTTTCAGGCTGAAGAAGAAGAATCAGATGATGAAGCTTGAAGGAGATTATGATGGATCGATGATGAGCTAGCTTTCATATCTAAGAAGATCCAGAGAATGTGGAAGAAAAGAAACTTCAGAAGGAGGTTTCAGAAGAAAGATACAAAGGACAAGAAGGAAAGCAAAGACAAGGACAAAGCCCAAGTCATTTGCTATGAATGTAAGAAGCCTGGACATTTCAAGTCCGAGTGTCCTAATCTTAAGGAAAAGCCCACAAGAAGCTCCTTCAAGAAAAAGAAGAAAGGTCTCATGGCAACATGGGAAGATCTTGACTTATCCTCCTCTGAGGAAGATAAAGAAGAAGAAGCTCACATTGCCCTCATGGCAGACACTGATCTTGATTCAGAAGAAGAAGTTGAAGAGGTAATAATATATGACTCTTATTCTGAACTTCAACTTGCTTTTGATGATTTGTTAAAGGATTCTGCCACTCTTTCTATTGAGTATAAGAATTTGAAAAAGAAATTTTCAAAACTATCACAAGATTTTCATTCTTTACACAATGAAAACTCAGACTCAATGAAGAGAACCGTGGAAACCGAAAATCAGTCTGGTGGATAACCAGCGTCTGGAAACCAACAAGCAACCGGTGAGAGCTCTCAAGTTAAAAGCTCAGTAGTTACTGAGGCAATCCTAACTGCAAATCAAATGACTATGAACATGCATTTCAAAAGTTTCTTGCAGAAAGTGTAACTCGAAGCAAGCAAGCTTCTATGATTTGGGGTGTCAGTAAAACGATAACTCATAGTCTTGGTTATATATCAGATGAACCTCTTTTGGAAAATGATTCTGCATCTGATAAATCCAATAATCATAGTAAATGCTTGCAGTGTACCTCTTTGCAATAAATGCAGTCATTTGAAAAGTGCATGTACTGTGTTTACAACTAAGAAGGACAAGTATCCTTCAAGAACTAACAAGAAAGGACCCAAAAAGATATGGGTACCTAAAGATAAAATAGTCTATGTTGCAGACTTGCTTAGCGACAAAGTCAACACACCTATCTTGGTACTTAGACAGTGGATGCTCGCGTCACATGACGGGAGAAAAGCATATGTTCCAAGAACTAAGACCTAGAGAAGCTGGATTCGTTGGTTTCGGAGGAAACCAGAAAGGTAAAATAGTTGGAATTGGTCGCATAGGTAAAGGCTCTCTTCCTTCTATTGATAATGTTTTATATGTTGAAGGACTAAAACATAATCTACTGAGCATAAGTCAATTATGTGACAGTGGTTATAATGTTGTCTTTACAGAAAATGGATGTTCAAGAAAAGCAAAAATGATGGATCTATATTCTTTACAAAGAAAGAGGAAACAAAACATTTATAAAGTTGATCTTTCTGAACTTGCAAAACAAGATGTCAAGTGTCTTATGTCTGTTGAAAATGAGTAATGGATTTGGCACAAAAGATTGGGTCATGCCAATTTGAGGTTAATCTCAAAATTAAACAAGCACAATCTTGTTAGAGGCTTACCAAATCTTAAGTTCCAATCTGATGCCCTGTGTGAGGCTTGTCAAAGAGGAAAACAAGTTAAAACTTCCTTTCATTTAAAAAATGTTGTTTCAACCTCGAGACCTCTTGAACTTTTACATCTTGATCTTTTTGGTCCCACAAGGACAACCTCTTTAACTGGAAAGAAATATAGATTAGTCATTGTTGATGATTTTACTAGATGGACATGGGTTAAATTCCTTGCCCACAAGGATGAGTCTTTTAAGGTATTTACTGTTTTCTGCAAATCAGTTCAAAATGAAAAAGACATCTGTATTTCTTTTATTAGAAGTGATCATGGGGGAGAATTTGAAAATGAGAACTTTCAAAAATTTTGTGAAGAAAATGGCATCTCCCACAATTTCTCCTCTCCTAGAACACCTCAACAAAATGGTGTTGTAGAAAGGAAAAATAGGTCCCTCCAGGAAATGGCCAGGACCATGATCAATGAAGCTGATATTGCGAAACATTTTGGGCAGAAGCAGTAAACACAGCTTGTTATATTCAAAATAGAATTTTTATAAGACCTATTTTGAATAAGACTCCTTATGAATTGTGGAAAGGTAGAAAACCAAACATTTCTTACTTTCATCCTTTTGGTTGTATTTGTTATATCTTGAATACTAAAGATCAGCTTGGTAAGTTTGATTCCAAGGCTGACAAAGGAATCTTTTTGGGATATTCTGAAAGATCTAAAGCTTTTAGAATATACAACAAAGAAACTTTGACAGTTGAAGAGTCCATTCATGTCAAGTTTGATGATAAGAAGCCTGACACTGCTATGTCAGAGCTAGATGAGTTATTTTCATAATTAAACCTCGGTGACAAGTCAGACGGTGAACATGCATCTTTATCATCCGGTGGTGACAAGACGAAGAATTCTACTCAAGCAGAAGCTGAAGCAAGAAAAAGCTGGAAGTACAAAACCAATCATCCAAAAGATCATATCATAGGAGAACCTGGTGATAAAATACGAACCAGATCCTCTTTCAAGGAGCGTGCTGATTTTGCACTTCTTTTCTGAAATGGAACCTAAGACGATTGATCAAGCTTTGGAAGATGAAGGGTGGATTCTAGCAATGCAAGATGAGCTAAATCAGTTCCAAAGAAATGATGTATGGAAGCTAGTCACTCTACCAGAAGATAAGCAAGCTATTGGTACTAAATGGGTATTTAGAAATAAGCTTGATGAAGATGGTAAAGTTGTGAGAAATAAAGCAAGGTTAGTTGCTCAAGGTTACTCACAAGAAGAAGGTATTGATTTCACTGAAACTTTTGCACCTGTTGCAAGACTTGAAGCTATTCGCATTTTACTTTCATTTGCAGCACATCATGGGATAACTTTATATCAAATGGATGTGAAAAGTGCTTTTCTAAATAGTTTTATAACTGAGGAAGTTTATGTTAAACAACCTCCTAGTTTTGAAGATACTGAATTTTCAGAACATGTTTTTAAACTTAAAAAGGCACTATATGGTCTTAAGCAAGCTCCCAGAGCATGATATGATAGACTAAGTTCCTTTTTAATGAAAAATGGATTTACAAGAGGATTAGTTGACACTACTCTTTTCAGAAAATCTTCTAACAAGCATTTCATACTTGTTCAAATCTATGTTGATGATATCATTTTTGGAGCCACTAATGAAAGCATTTGCAAAGAATTTTCTAAGCTTATGCAGGCTGAATTTGAGATGAGCATGATGGGTGAATTAAAGTATTTCCTTGGTATACAAATCAAGCAATGTAGTGATGGTATCTATATACATCAAAGCAAATATATCAAAGAATTATTAAAGAAATTCAAGATGCTGGATTGCAAGCCTATGTGTACACCTATGCATCCTACTTGCACTCTTAATAAAGATGAAATTGGTAAGAAGCTAGATCAGAAAATGTACAGAGGTATGATTGGATCTCTACTTTATCTTACGGCTTCAAGACCTGACATTATGTTCAACGTCTGCCTGTGTGCTAGATTTCAATCAGATCCTAGAGAATCACACCTAAGTGCTGTTAAAAGAATATTCAGATATTTGCAAGGAACTACTAATCTTGGTTTGCTTTATAAGAAATCAAAAGATTACAAATTAGTAGGTTTATAAGAAGAAACTTAAACTTTCATCTTATAGAAGAATGATTAATCTCAGCGTCTGAAGATAAACAAAATCTCAGCATCTGATATGACATAAGCATGTATGTGCATTAGCATCTTATTTGTCATATGCATCATAACTCATCATCCGGTGAATTGGTTGCGTGCGTCTGAGCACACCCACACGTGTCACACGTGTTAAGGACTCAAGCGTCTCATCATATCTACTGAGTCATGATTATTTATGTTTTCAATAAAAACTTTTACTTTTATTTTGGCGTCTGCATTAAATGAAAAGGCGAATCTTTATTTTCTTTTCTTTTTGATTTAATCTTTTATGTGGAAATACGAAGCGATATTTTGAAAAAGAACTGTACCATTCTCTATTAACTTTCCCACTACTCCACATTTTTCGCTCTACTCTGCGTTTTCTGCAAAACCGTACTCTTTCTCTCTATCTCTCTGTGTGTGTTTTCGAACCCTAAAACCTCCATCACCTTCTCTTCAAGTGCTACAATGGCCGACAGAAAGGTTGGACAATACACTGCTGCCTTCGATGTTTTCTCTGAGGCAAAACTTCTGAATGAAAATCGGGTTGATTTCGAAAACTTCAAACTATATGGTTTTGACTTTGAGGAAGGTCTTGAAAAACTGGGATGGAAGAACTACTTCATTTGGGAACCAGTGGACGTACTTAGCTACGCCATTAAGGAATTATGGGGAAGTGCATACTTACTTCCGGGGGAAATAATAGAAGGTCACATCAGAGGATTCAAACTACGCCTCACCATCAACTCTATTGCTCAGACAATCAAGTGTCCGTGTGAAAGAATCGGTTACCACTCAAACTGGGCTGATGCTTACAGAGGACTTGAGAGAGTCAATGAAGCTCTGTTTGAGAACTACTGTGAACTGAAGAAGAAGAACATCTCTCCCACGACTAAAGACTTGAAGAGCCACTACCGTGTACTGCACAAAATCATCGCCAAAAGCATGATTCTGAAGGCTGGGTCAAGCGACATAGTGAACTATGAGCAAAAGTTCATTATGAGGAACTACATGGATGGGAAGAAAATCAATATGCCAAGGTTGATTATCAACAATCTGATAAATGCCCTTGTCTTCTTAAGGAAGAATGTTGATAAGAAGAATATAGTCAAGACAATCCCATATGGAGTTCTTCTCTCCATTATGATGGTCAAAGACGGCATTGTAAGGAAGCTGACTGACTCCATCAACACAGAGGAAAAGGAAAAATACTTTGGTGTTGGTCTTTGTTGTTCCGTAAGTTTTGGAGTCAGCGATGCCGTCGATGCAGCTTATTACGTGCTCCATGATCAAGAAGGTGAAAATAGAGCAACAGGAAGGAGAAGGTGAGAAGAAAACCACCGAGCTCAATGTCCGTGTGAAAAGACTCTTGAGTCCCCTTCAAGGGAGACCAAGAACAAAGCGTAGGTGGCACCTGCACTCTACCGTTGAAGAACCGTAAGATGATGATAGAATTCCCATCGAAGGTCTTGGAGAAGCGGTTTAGACCGGCGGTGAAAAGGATGTTTCAAATGTCCGGTCAAGGGAAGCAAATCCCTCCTCCTCCTCATCTTGTTGTTGTCACCGGAGGTCCAAAAGAAGGTTGGTCAAGCCATCAGAAGTTGACCCAAAGGTACTTGATTTTACTGCTGATGAATCAGTATCTGTATTTGATGCTCATGATGTTATTCCTGCACCACCTTTGTCTGTTTCACAACCCCAAACACAAACCAGGAAAACCAAAATGAGCCTCCAACAAACCTCAACTCTCTCTAAACCTACCCAACCATCATCCACTACACTCAACCTTAACCTACCACAAATTTCCTCAAATACTTCACTCACTTCATATATTTCCAAACTTCACTCTCATCCCTTCAATCTGTTATTCAAAATACCTCCCATTAATCCCTTCAAACCCTACACACCTAAAACCTACAAAATCACCAAAACCACTCCCAACTTACTCTCCATTACCCTTAAACCTACAGACGCTGGTGGAAGGAAAAATGTCTCATACAAACCACAGTTTGTTAAGTATGAGATATATAATAGCATCTACAATCATCCCTCCACATGGCATTTGAAAACCTTCACCTCTGGAGCTGCCAGACTGGAGATTGCCTCTCCAATAAGTGCTACCTTCAAGGATGGAGAAGACCACTTCCAAATGACATTTAAAGGAAGATTGAGACCAGCATCTGGAAGCAGAGCAATTCCCTTCTCTGTTGATCTTCCTAGATCCCAACCACAATCTGAACCACTCATGTTTGAAGAATGTGGAAGATGGATCACAGATGAAGAAGCTGCCTTCATGGCACACTGTCTTGAAATGAAGAAGATAGTAATCGACAAAGATCTGAGGATCCTTCTTCATTTGATAAAGATAGTACCAGATAGACAAAGGTGGCTACTTTGGTCTATCCCTGGGAAAAGGAAAGAACCTGCTCCGGGCAAGCAGCCATTCAGCAAGATCGGGTTAAAGGAGTATAAGAAGGCACCTAAAAAGTACAACCTTAAGGAATTCTTTAAGCTTCCTATTGCCAAGATCTTTGAGGATCATGCCAGAAGGTTTTACCTGACTTCTCTGAAGGAAGATGAATGGAGAACTGGCTCCTCAAACTGCTGCAATGCTGAGAAGGCCACTATTCCAACAGTTGGCACAATCAACAGAATTACTGACATCAATCTTAGAACAGTTTACTTCGATGATATGTTCAGATGCTCAGTAATCAAACCTTTTGACTGCATGAAGATTTATGACCAATGAGCTGCTGTGACCAAGCACTTCGACATTGGATTTACTTGGAGTCAATGGTCTGAGTCTTGGAAAGCCAAAGCTATGTTACCATACCTCGTCCCCCCAGTGCTAGAAGAAGATGACAGGGAAAATCTGCAAAGAATTTACCTGGCAGAAAATGAAGCACTCTCCTTCACTTGTGAAGCCTTGAGTGTCTTTATCAGAAGTTTATGGGGAGAAGAAGCTGGAAATAGATTTGATGCTTTCACTGCTGATGTAGTTCTTCACAGAGAAATCATCTTCATGAATATGCTGTATCCAAAAGATGTGAAGTATCAATGGGAAATTCAAACAGCATCTGAGCTCAGAAAACTTGGAAATTTCTTCAAATGGTCTATACCAAATGACACATTCTTTCTAAGAGCTTAAAGGAAGAAGGAATTGAGACTTAAGCTATCTAACTGGGTGCTAGCAGAGCATCAGAAGATGAAACCTGCACCCGTACCAGAAGTTGGATCTTCTACTTCTGTAGTTGAGATGGTCACTATTCCCAAAGCAGAATTTGAAGAGATGAAGGCCACCAACATGAAAGTCACTCAGCTGGAGACTGCTCTGAAATTACTTTATGAACGTCTCAACATCCCTCCACCACCTCTTCCAAACCCTTAAACTTTGTTTTGTTTTATATTTTTTTGGTACTAAGTGTTATTTCTTATTTTTGGTTGATACACTTATATATATATACACTATCTTTGCTCTTACACTATCTGACTTATATATATATACACTATCTATAGCCTAAATACTAGAATAATCTTATATATCAAAATTGTTAAATTCAGGGGGAGACCCTTGATGTCATTTTGAAACTAAATTGTTCATCAACCTTAGATATTTGTCATCATCAAAAAGGGGGAGATTGTTGGAACCTAAACGATTGAGAAGTTTAGACCCTCATTAATTTTGATGATAACAAAATATTCACAAGAGAACAATTTATGTTCTAACAATTCTTGAAGTGTGCAGATACTAATATTACATACATTTCTAAGCCACTTAAACAAGAAGAAAGAAGCTCTCAAGAGAAGGATACACTCCATGTGTCAAAGATTCGCTCATCCTAGTATACTGTCCTAGTGAGCGTCTGGAATTATCTTCTTATGACACTAGTCTTATCCATTTGCTATGAGCGTCCGATCTTCCATTCTGAGCGAGCGTCTGAACTTCATTTTATATCACGTGATGGTCACGTTGTTGCTCCTCTTCTCAGAAGCCTCTGGAACGGATTTCGAATTTGATCTTATGCGCTAAAATTGTTGTACGAGGTATCAAAGGTGACACCTTTAGCTACAAGACAAAAATCGTACAAGCAATTGTGAAAAGCAAGGTAGTACGAAAACGGTAATATGTACTACTGAGATATTCTCTGGAAAGGAAGAAAGAGACAACTTTTTGAAATCACCTCACTCAATGGAAATGAGCCATTTTTACTGTAACGGTAATATCCTTTAGAACTCCTATAAATACCCCAAGGTATCCATTGAAGAAACTGCTGAAAACTGTCGAAATTGCCGAAAACTGTACAAGAGTATATTGCTTCATTTACTAAGAACAAGCATTGTTGCTATACACCAAAAAGAGTCAATACTCTGAAAGCACTGCTTCTGTGAGCAATCAAGTTTCGAGCCAAGTCTCTGGACTACAAGAACTGAACTCAGCGTCCGACACTTTCTTTTAGAAAGCATTTCTATATTGAGCTTAATTTTTATCCTCTCTGTGAGAGTTATTTATACTTGTATTCAACTTATTTGTAAAAGTTGTTTTGGCCTAGTTAAAAGGTCGTTCCTCAAAGGCTCGACCAGATCGAGTCGTTTGAGAAGTTGAGAGTATTGTCAAGATTGTGACAGAAGGATACTCTTGAGGAAATTGTAATCAGACTGATTATAGTGGAAAATCCTTCAGGAACGAAGGGATTAGACGTAGCTACCAGTTTGGTAGTGAACTAGTATAAATCTCTGTGTCTTTTGCTTTACAGCTTTCTATTTATCTTTATCCTGCTGTGTTATAAACAAGTTTTCACAAACTGCTTTTCCAGTGTCCGGTTTATTTTCAGCATCCGTTTAACAAACTGTTTTGAAAAACCTGTGTTCTAAGTGTTTTAAACTTAAAGTTTGCGAAAAGTTTTCAACACAATTCAACCCCCCTTCTTGTGTTCACGTTCATCTACGTGATACCTTTTAGGTTAGGCCCACTGCTAAAATAAATTTCCTAATAATATAAAGTATCACCAAATTCACTTGCTAAACAATCTGTAACAAATGAGTCCATACATAAGTTATTTGCCAAACCACTATTAAAAATTTGTCTGCCAAACCACCTGCAACAAATCTCCTTAACATGTAGCAAGAGCAGAGAATTTTTTCACCTGCAATAAGAGATGACAAAGTAAAACATGTTTCTTAAAAAAATAAACATGGGCACACTAGGTAACTGTCTTTTCTTCTTGTTTCACCAATCATTCTTCCATTATGACGAGGTAAGTCAAAGTGCCGTCGGTGACATATTTTGTTACTCCTATCATTTTGGCTTGTTCTTATTCTATTGTCGTTCCGATATCCTTCTGACGTTGTTTTAAATCCTTACATGTGATTATGAGTGTCAACGACTAGGGGTTTGCTCTGAGATGATGATTTCGCTTTTGAAACCTCACATATAGTAGCTTCACCATGTGAATTTAGATCTGTTTACCTTTGGTGTTTGCCATTATTTCAATCCCTAGCATCGTTTTCTTTGTGTTTTTGTGTTTTCAGTGAATTGTGGGATTGTAAGTGTGCTAGTTGCAAATTTTGGATCAACGGAACATCTCATTCAAAATGTGGAAGATATGAAACATGTGTTTGTTGTGTTTGCACGCTTATTTGTGACGTTCGAGTATTCGTGAGTCGAGGTTATTTGATTTTGGAGCATACATTGGAGTTACCAGGTGGGAGAAAGAATTCATTTTCATCGAGATTGCTAGCGTAGAATAGATTACACTGATATGCGTAGGGGAACCTAAACCCTACTAGAGACAATAACCGACAACACTTAATCTACATTGGAAACTACAATGGATTAGTACTGATTAAGGTTTTGTCATTGTGGGCCGTTCCTCAATAGGTTGATTGTCTATTGGTTGAGTTTGCATGCTTAGTATGATTCACTTGAATGCTATGATGTGTTTGATGATATATGCTATATGGAGGTTTAACATGCCCTAGGATACTTGTGTATATGCTCACATGTTGCATGGTAACATGCTTTAACTGTTGGCATGCATATATATTTCTCTATGTCGATAACATGTTTCGTGATATGCTTATGATTGACGTTGTATATTGTGATAGAATGTTGATATGTCTGGCATGATTAAAGGTAGGTGATGATCACATTCGATCGGATGATGCATGTTATGAGATGGATTATTGGTATGTGTTACGGTACTCAACTTATTGAGCTATTCAACATGAGTTATGGAGCACTTAGCTTGGCATGGAGTATTGATATATGTTATGTTGAGATGGCGAGGTCGGGGTACAAATTTATTGATCTGATTTGAGTTGGTGAGATTCATGATAGACTACATGTATTATTGTATTCACAACCGTGTGTCTTGGTGGCATATAAGGTCAGATGCATCTGAGTGCGCGTGCGGAATAACAATACAGGTTTTGGTAGACCTTGAGGATGTAACTAGGTTCGACAGGTTCCATATGGAACTAATAATTTATCCCTATTGTATCATGGCGTCATAGTAGCATGGTCATCCTGACGCGTACTGTGTATTCCATTGTCCTTGGGGAACTATTCCGAGTGCAAACCAAGATACCCATCCCTAACGGGAATGGGGAATGGGAGACGCTCTTTAGTCACGATGAATATAATATGTTGCTTAGACAACTGACTTGTATTCCTAACGGGAATGGGGGATGGGCATCTCTAATGGGAAAAAGGATGTATTGTAAATTTACGATGGTTGCCACGTCTTCATATAGGTTTAGATGCATGAGCATGTTAGTTATATATTAATCTGAGATGAATTTATGTATGATTACTATCATTGACTCGAGAGATAGCTTTGTGTGCTATGTATGTTTTTGTGTTATCTCTGTTTGTACTTTACTACTTCTTTCCCTTTCATGATAATTGTGTTGGTTCTTATCTTCGTTTACTTTCTATGTGGTTTTATTATTATTGTGTGAGAAGACCCTATTGAAGAGGATCCTGTCGAGGAGACTGTCGCCGAGGAATATGGTGCATTACCTACATCAGATGATGCAACAGAAGCCGAGGATCCCCTAAGGGGATTTTGAGATCTACTATCATGATGTTAACGATGTGGACTGAGTGATTGACTACTCCTGCTATATAGTAGTATATACAGGCTTAGTTACTGTTTATTTCTATTTGTGAGGCTCACCTAAAGCTAGTTTGGTTGGTGATTTTGTGATCACCCAATATCTACCTTTTAGACTCATGTGGGAGGATCCATGTGATTACCATCATGATTATGACTCTGAGTTGCATTACTTTGTCAGTTCTCATAGGGGATAGGTTCCAATTGGCATCCGTCCGAGGAGCATGGTTTTAAATTGCGGTTGTGGTCGCGGATGTGGTTGCAGTTGCGGTTACTGCGGTTGCGACTATTGCAGTCGCTGCAGTGTGCATTGCGGCCGCTGCGGCCTGAAATAATTTTATCCTTGCACAAAATGTAAAAAAAAAAAAAACTATAATTATTGTAATTCATTATAGATCTTATATTAATAGTGTTGTATAAATTTTTATTCATTCTTAAGACATTGATCATTTTTATGAATAATTTAAATTTGTTTATAGTAAAAATTACATTATGTTAAATGAATCTTTTTTTTTTTTACGGAATGTTACATGAATCTTTTGAAATAGTCAAATATTTGTTTGCTCACCATTTTTTAAAACCAACCCAAATCTCCAAACCCCCCCTCTTTTTTTGGTACAATGCCCAAATCCCTCTTAAGTTGCTGTAACCCATCACTACTAGAAATTAGGTATTTAGTGACCGATTTAGAGACCGAAAAAAATTAGTCGCAATAGCGATTGTGTTAGAGACCGAATTCATAGAATCATTGATCAAACAATAGTGGTTGCTAAATCGGTCGCAAAAAATATATTAGCGACCGATTTAGAGACGGAATATTTAGAGACCGAAAAATCGGTCTCTAAACCAAAATTTTAGTTCCTTTTAAAAAATTTTGAAAATAATTGCCAAATGTAGCGACCGATTTAGAGATAGATTATTTAGCGACCGAAAAATCGGTCTCTAAACCAAAATTTTATGCCCTTTTAAAAAATTTTAAAAATAATTGCCAAATTTAGCAACCGATTTGGAGACTGATTAGTTAGCGACCGAAATATCAGTCGCTAAGACGAAAATTTGTTCTGTTTCAAAAAATTTTAAATATAATTACCCATTTTATTCTCGGTCACAAATCCGGTCGCTAATTTTAACTCGTTCGGTCACAAATGCAGTCGCTATATGACACATTATTTTTTTCCTAAAATATTTCCGTTCCCTCCCTAGGATAAAAAATTTCCCTCCCAGTTCTTCATTCCCTCCAATATAATCAAATGTGTTTTTTTTTGAGGAAAATATAATCAAAAGTTTTTATTAGCACAAAAAAATAACAAAAACCTTTTCAATCCCTTCGCTGTGTTTGACTAAAAAATACAGGTTTCACAAAAAGTTCCTTCCCATGCTTTCTCATTTAGCAAGACAAAACCCTTAAACTAAAGAAAAACAAAAACCTAGTGACGTCCAGCTTAACTTCTGCGTCCAGCTTCACGCCGTCGGACTTCACTTCCGCCTCATCGTCCTCATCCTTCTTCTTTGCTACTGCGTCCTCGTCCTCGGACTTCACTTTCGCCTCACTTCTGCGTCCAGCTTCACGCCGTCTGGACGCTTCACCGTTTGTGAGAGAATCAGAGGGAAACATCAATTAAACTAAACATCAATCAGAGGGAAACATCAATTAAACTTCTCCACCGCCTCATCGTCCTCGTCCTCCTTCTTTGCTTCGTCCTCCTGCTTCTTCGTGCACATATTTTTGAGATCGCACCACCGTTGAAGGGAGAGGGTTCAGGTCGCACATCATTCTGGGGTTTCAAGTAACCGGGTCGTGAAGGCGACCCTCGAACCCGTCACTTGTGCCGCTCCGCCAACGGTCTTCACGGTTACCTCTGCACACGTTTAGTTTCGTTTGTTTTCTTTCTCCATTTAGTTTGTCTTTAATGCTTTGATTGATAATTGATTTGCATGTCTTATATTTGTTTTTGGAATTGCTTTTTCAATCACTCAGTGGTTTCTTCTTCTACTAGTGGATCTTGAAATTCTTGATACTCTTTTTTTCATTTACCAACTTTGAAAGTTTTGAATTTATTGGTGAATTGCAAGGGCTGTGTTTCATTTGCACAAGTTTTATGGTCATTTGAATTCTATGTGCTTTCTTTCCTTTTTGATCTTTTGCTAATATCAAACCCTTTTCCTTTCCTGTGTATTTTGGGGTCAATCATTTGCTTGTTTTGATTTTTGTTTTTGTTGTTTGGTGGTTTCTTTTAATTTTTGACATATTTCTGTTGTTCTCCATTCTAGAGAAGAAAACATCCTATATGAATCTGATCTTACCAGAATTAGCTCTTGTTTTCCTCCCCTACATTCAACTTGAAAGACCTTGTATATATGATTTGGAAGTTGAATTGTTGTTACTCCTCTTCTGCTGCATGTGTAGCACTTGCAAAAAAATTAGTCTCGTTATTGAGTCATTTATTTGATTTGCATTCACACAGGTCACTGAAGAAAGATCTAAGCTTCTGATTACATCTTTCAAGGATGTTATTGCTTCAACTGTTGAATCTCACCAAGTTAATTTTATTTTTGCTTTGTAAAATTGCCTTTGGACATTTATCTACATGGTAGCTTGGTTGCAGATTGTACCATAATCATTAGAGCAGAATTCATTAGCGTCCTTTCTATGCTTTATTGGTGGCAGAATTCATTAGTATATACATGGTAGCTTGGTTGCATGGTAGCATGGAGCCCTGCTTTATTCTTTCTAAATTCTAACTTCATTGTCTTATTAGATACCAACATCGATTTTTTTTTTTGAAACTTCTTTCTATTTGCTCGAGCTGTGGTTTAGATGACGGTCCAACAGAGATGGAGCTTGAATTTATTTGCTTTTATCTTGTTTCATAGTGGAATGCGTTTCATGTGTTGATTCTCATATGGATCTTATAGCATTAAAGTTTGTGTGAATTGTCTTCACTCTTCAGTAGTGAAGTGGTGTTGAAAGAGACCTTGTTTTTTAAGAGCATGCTTTACATACCTGGCAATTTCTAAGTGCTTCTTATATATAAATATATATAGATATATATAGATATCTTCTTTCTTGATCCCTCTTTTTTAAGACCTTTTGTGCATTTTCCTGTGCCATTAGCTAGCTCTCATATTCTCAATCATGTTGGCCTAACAATTCAATTCAGGGTGTTCCTCCTTCCTTCACCCCTAAATAAATTGTATGTTCTTCACTTTACTGTTGGTGCATCTATCTATTAATCTCAATTCCCAATTGGAGAAAAAGGTTAAAAACTTGTCAAATCTGAGTTTAGTGTATCTGATGAACTTTTCATTTTTAATGTATTATGATGAGGCAGTACCATGCATGCAAAAATTGTGATATCTACCTTGTGCCATTCCTTTGGAGAACACACCAGCCCACTTACTTATTCAACCTTTTTAGTGTTCAATAGGAGGCCATTGATTGGGATATTGTCTGTTTGAGGAGTTGTTCCTGTCAACTTTAACAAAATTAGTAATGATTCCTCCTCTAGTATTATTAGCAATAATATTTTCTGTAGCTGTAATAAAACATTTTGCCAAATGATGTTGTTGTTATTGGAACAGGAGCACCAAGTAAAGGCTTCATCGGACAAGGTATTCTCGGTGCTCTTGTGAGAGGTTGGTTACTCTTCCATCAATTTGTGTCCTTTTATTGCAATTGCAAAGCATATTATCTTGTTTTAAGTGTTGTTGTTGCTTGTTGTGTGTAGAAGTGAAACATGTATTTTTTACTAACCATGTTACATGTAATATATGTTTTGGTTGAATATATAACAGAATATGGACATCCGTCTAAGTCGTAGTTAGATGTATAATAGACTAATGCCTGGTCATGAGGGTATGCTGATGCATTTTTAAAAGGGGTAGATGAATTTATTTTATTTGCATGCCAACAAGAAAATGTGTCAAATGCGTCAAATCAAGAAGAAGAAGAAGAAGAAGAAGAAGAAGAAGAAGAAGAAAACGTTTCAGATGGAAAAATTTGATGTCCTTGTTCTAAGTGCAAAAATCTCAAGTTTATTGAGCCTGAAGAAGTTAAAGTTCATCTTCATAGGAAGGGGTTTAAACCTGATTATTGGTATTGGTCATGTCACGGAGAAAGTGATCCAGAGTTATGTGAAAAAGTTAATGCTCATCATAGGACTACTACCATTGCACAAGAGGGACATCATGAACACACTAGTAGATTTGAGAGCATGGTTTATGATGCTGTTGGTCCAGAGCAACAAATGGATTGGGATAAAGAAATGGACGAGTCTCCAAATACAGATGATCAAGAGTTTTATGATTTACTTCATGCAGCTCAAAAGCCATTGTGGCCGGGATGCAATAATCACACTGAATTGTCTGTTGCTGTTAGGTTATTGACAATTAAGTCGGAGGGAAACATTTCCTAACGATCGTTTAATCAAATAGTGGCACTGATGAAAGAGACACATCCTCCAAATAATCTTATTCCTGAAGACTATTATAGGGCAAATAAAATAGTTTCAAAACTTGGTCTTACTGCAAAAAAAAATAGATTGTTGTGTAAAAGGTTGTATGTTATTCTACATAGATGAATGTAAACAATTAAAAGAGTGTAAGTTTTGTGGTGAACCTCGTTATATTAAAAAAAAAGTTGGTAGGGGGAGATATAAAGAGGTACCTCTGAAGAGAATGCATTACTTACCCCTAATTCCCAGGCTTAAGAGATTATATGCCTCTATGAGTTCTGCTCCACATATGAGATGGCATTATGAAAATAGGAGAGAACCAGGAGTGTTGTGTCATCCATCAGATGAAGAGGCTTGGAAACATTTTGATCAAATATATCCTGATTTTGCAGCTGAACCGAGAAATGTAAGGTTGAGTTTATGTACTGATGGTTTTACGCCATTTAATAATTCAACCTCAACTTATTCTTCTTGGCTAGTAATTCTCACCCCTTACAATCTTCCTCCAGAACTATGCATGACAACTCCTTATATGTTTCTCACTTTGATTATTCCCGGACCAGATAATCCAAAGAGCAAGATAGATGTGTATTTGCAACCATTGATAGATGAGCTAAAATTGTTGTGGAATGAAGGAGAGATGACATATGATATCTCCAAAAAACAAAACTTTGTAATGAAAGCTGCATTAATGTGGACTATCAATGATTTTCCTGCATATGGAATGTTGTCGAGTTGGAGAACAGCACGAAAATTAGCTTGTCCATGTTGCATGAATCAGTCAAAGGCTTTTTACTTGAAATATGGTGGTAAGTGTTCTTGGTTTGATTCCCATCGTAAATTTTTGCCTATGGATCATGCATTTCAAAGAAACAAGGATGCATTTTTAAAGAATAGAGTTGAAAAGTCTCAACCTCCACAACGATTCACTGGAGATGATGTGTGGGAAGAAGTTTCTTGTTTCCCTAAAATAACTGAGATTAATCCTTGTAGTTGTGATGGATTTGGTGTGTCTCATAATTGGATAAAACAAAGCATCTTTTGGAAGTTACCTTATTGGAAAACCAACTTAATAAGGCATAATCTTGATGTGATGCATATTGAGAAAAATGTATTTGATAATGTCTTGAATACAGTGATGGACGACAAAGATAAGACAAAAGACAACGCTAAGGCAAGAATGGATTTGAAGGAGTATTGCCGGTGAAGGGAACTAGAGTTACATGTGGAACCTAATGGAAAAGTTTTAAAGCCTAAAGCAAAATATGTTTTGTCCGGTGATCAAAAAAAGGTTGTCTGTAAATGGGTTAGTGAGTTGAAAATGCCTGATGGATATGCCTCAAATTTGCATAGATGTGTAAACATAAGAGAGGGGAAGTTAATTGGAATGAAAAGTCACGATTGCCATGTATTTATGGAGCGATTGTTACCAATTGCATTTAGTGCACTTCCACAACATGTGTGGAATCCTTTAGCAGAGTTGAGTAAATTTTTCAAGGATCTATGTTCAACAATATTGCGAGTGGATGATTTGTTGTTGATGGAACAAAACATTGTCATTACAACATGTAAATTGGAACGGATTTTTCCACCTGGATTCTTTAATTCCATGGAGCATATACATATCCACCTACCTTATGAAGCAAGGGTTGGGGGTCCTGTTCAATATCGTTTGATGTACCCATTTGAGAGGTAATTATTGACATCATTCAATGTACAAGTTTATATTTCTTGTTTATTCGTAATTAGTAGTTAACATGATGATATTGTTTTAGGTACTTGAATAGGTTGAAACGGATGGTTAAAAATCGATCACGCGTAGAAGGGTCCATCTGTGAGGCATACCTATGTCAAGAGACTTCTCATTTTTGTTCATATTATTTTGAGTCTCATGTGCAATCTTTGAGAAATAGAGTAAGTCGAAATGATGATGGAGGTCAGGATGATGTAGTTCAACAAACTTTATCAATTTTCAATCATTCTGGTCGCTCAGCTGGAACTTGTAAGAGTCGATATTTGAATGATAGAGAATTAGCTGCCGCACATTTGCATATCCTACTAAATTGCGAAGAAGTTCAACCATACATAGAGTAAGTAAATGAAATTGTACTTGATTTGTTCATTTTAGATTGATCAAGCATTATAATAATATTTATATATGTTAGATGCTTTGTGCAACATTTGGAAGCATCTGATCCAAATATATGTCGAACAGTTGCCGATGGTAGGATCGCATCTGAATTTCCAAGTTGGTTTCAATCATATGTAAGTGTCTTTTGATAGCAACTATAATACCTAACTTAGTCTTATAATCGTCGAATATAATGAGTTTATATAGGCCATTGATAGGTGCATGATACAAATAACTTGGTACAAAATCAACATTTGCACCATTTAGCATGGGGTCCTAAGAGGAAGGTTCATACTTGGCCTATTTATTTTGTCAACGGTTTTAAGTTTCATACGGAAGAATGGAGTGTCGGTAAGAAAACCGTCAATTGCGGAGTTTGCGTAAAGGGTGATGATGAAGGAGTTGATGATAATTATTATTATGGTAATATTAAAGAGATTATTCAAGTTGAATATCCTGGGGAACCAACCAAACAATTAGTTTTGTTTAATTGTGAATGGTTTGATGCTGTTGTTAATCGTGGTGTGAAGGTTCAACCCCAATATGGCATTGTGGACGTTCATCATCGTAGAAGATATACAAAATATGATCCCTTCATATTTGCAGCAAATGCAATTCGGGTGTATTATGTACCTTACCCAGAAAAAATAAAAGAAAAGGTTGATTGGTGGGTTGTCATTAAAACCAAACCAAGAGGTACTGTTGACGATCGGTATACATTAGAGGTTGCATATCAAGACTCAACAACTAATGTAAATTTTGTAACAAATGATGAGTTGCTTGGCCGTTTGAGAGATGAAGGGGAGTACGAGGAAGTAGAAATAAATTTCCAGGATGCAGAAGAGCGTGATGATGAGGAGGATGAGGATGAGGATGAGGATGAGGATGAGCATGAGGATGAATCTGATTTTGAAAACCAGAATAATTCTAATGATGACAATGATGCAAACTATGATTATTAAATTCTGATATTTTTCATTTATCATAAAAGGTAAAAGAAATTTGTTCAATGTACTTTAATGTTATGTTATTTATTTTAATTATGCTATAAACAACTCAAATTATTGATTTTGTATTAATTGCAGATGGCAGACAAAGATCGGGGTAAAGGAAAAGCTTCTAAGAGTCGCCAGTTAAAACTACATCTAAAACGTCCATCACATATAACTCCTACTTGTGTACCGTCTCCATCTGCTGCATTATCTCCTGCTACTACATGTCATGCCGCACCTCCACCCGGGACATCCCATGCCGCTTCTCAACCTGGGACATCTCATGCTGCTCCTCATCCTAGGACGTCTCATACCACACCTCCATCTAGGACATCTCATGTCACACCCCACCTTCGATAAGAGGGGTAGAATCACCATCCAATCAACACCCATCTTATTCAGAAGAAGGACCTACCCTGGGATCTAATGAAACTGTTGTTGCATCAGAGACACAGAGCAATGGTGGCAAGCCAATTTTATACCTTGAAGGACAAGGGTATAGACTATTTTTTCTAGTTATTAGTTATCAAAGTATGCTATATAAGCTTAACCGTTTGTATGTATTGTTTGTAGATTCTTGCCTTCGCACCCTGCAGCTAATGGTATTGGGGAGATCCTCAAGAGTCATTATAATGATCCATGGCCATCATGGAAAAAGATACCCAGTACGACAAGAGACTTGTGGTTTGAAGAGTTTAAGGTATATGTTTCATATTTAATTATTGGGTTTAATTTGGATATCTATATTCATTCTAAATTTAGCTAACTTCGTTTGCCTTTTTATATATAGAAATTTTTTTCTATTTGTCCACCAGACGATAGGTGGGCAAGAAAGAACTTTGAAATTCGAGGTGCGGCACTAATGAAAAATAATCTAAATAAGTCTCGTACCTTAAAGAAGAAACCGAGTTGGATTGGAAATAGTGTATGGGATAGATTATGTGAACATTGGAGGACTCAAGATTACAAAAAGAAAAGCATACAAGCGAAAATAAATCGAGCATCTGACGGTGGAGGTTCCGTTCACACTGGTGGCTCTATCACCACATCTCAACATAGAGCTAATATGGTAAGGATTGTAATCTAATGCCTTATTTTTAATTGTGATTAAGTTACAAGTAAATACTCAGCTTACCTGTAGTCTGTTAATATTGATATACCTAAAGGAATCATCTAAGACAAGTTTTTCACTCTTCTCAAAGAAATATGTTGGGGAAAAACATGTTTATGAGTTTTGACTATATACAGTGTTTGCATTTTGTAGAAGTTGTGGTATTATTTTTTCTTTTGCATTATTTGTATGCCATTTATCTTTTTGTAGAAGCTGTGAACTTTCCAAAATGCACTAGACTTTCTTGGGTTGTTTTCATCATTACAAATACCAATATGGTTTTGAAAGCATGAAACTGTGAATTATACAAGAGGTATCCAACTTGCATTGGATATGATATTGGAAAAAGGAAAGGAAGATCTGGTGGAATTCTATGGACTATATGGTTTAAGCAGGGTCTATTCGCTTGTAGTTTGTCGCTAAATTTCTCTTGTATAGTTGCCACTTGTTTGATTAATAAAATTATTGTTTTCCTTTTCATAAAGCCTTTCTTAATGCTAACATGTTTTTAGTTTGTATTTTTCCTTATTTGTTAGATGAAGTTGACCGGCACCCCTCCTAATCCCGCGGATTTATTTCGTCGCACACACCAGCGTCGTAAGGATAACACATGGGTGGATAGACGATCAGAACAAGTGAATGTAATGAACTTTCAACTTCTATTTCTTTTATATGTCTTATGTTGGCCTTATTTTATTTGAATAACGTCTTGAAATATCAGTTAGCCTTACATTTGTGTTAACAGGAAGAATTTACACGCACATGGGAAGAATTGTCCCAAGCAGGAGCTTGATGAACTCAGAAACCAAATGGAAGAAGTGAGAACAGAAAGAGATCAACTCCGAGTGAAAATGGCGAATACCAACAAGGAAATAGAAAATACCAAGAGAGCCTGTGAGCGGAACAACAAGCTGATAAAACAATTAATGAAAAGCATGAAGTTTCAGCAAATGCCATTTACTGGAGAGCTAGCTGATGATGATGATCAGGAGTTAGATTCAGAGGGACAAGCTGATGATGATGATGATCAGGAGTTAGATTTAGATTGACAAAGTGAATTATAGTGAACTTTTGATGATGTCTTTTGATGTCTTTTGATGATCAGAGGGACAAATCTGTCTCTTGATATTGTCTTTTATTAGGACTAATAGTCTTGTAATGAGTCTATGTTTTTTGTTATGTACATTGACATGACTATATGATGGACTTAATTTAAAATATCAGTCGTCTTTTATTATAGATACTGACATGTTTAATGTATTGAAGTGCTTTCCTCCGCTTTGTCCAAGGTAACCACCCCGATCTCTGTTAGATGTGTTTATTTTCTTTTGTTTGATTCTTTCTGTTGATTTCTGCTTCAATGTGTTCTGCTTCTTTCTATGGCAATGACTGTGGTTTTGGTTTTTTTTTTGTGGCTCATATTCTTGGTTCACGTAAAATTCTCATTGCTCGTTTATTTCACAAAGAAGTCGGGTTTGTCTCGTCCGCAAGATCTGATCGCATTTCCCCTTCTTTACAAGGTGAGATAGTGCAATATTAATCTTCAAGTTCTCTTCTTTTTGTTCATGTTCAATATTTTAGGAGTTCATGTTAATGTCATTTTTGTGCATATTTTAGTGTATATGTCAGTGTGGAATATCACGTGTTTTTGGTTTTTCTCAGCAATGTGCTATAAGTGAATACAAGGGTTGGCTTCATTGCTGCTTTACTAACTAATGTTGCTATTTTATTTGATCCATTGGTAAATAAATTCCTTCAGCTGTGACTCCGGCAACTAAAGCAAACGACGATGTCCGGAAAAATGGGA
The DNA here is from genome assembly GCA_037113605.1 of Calophaca sinica. NCBI lineage: Eukaryota > Viridiplantae > Streptophyta > Magnoliopsida > Fabales > Fabaceae > Calophaca > Calophaca sinica. Next base: position 107,440,322 of record CM073732.1, on the reverse strand, counting down.
GAAAAGGGGTTGATGGGGTTTTTGAAAAAGTTTTTGTGTCTGATTTTTTTTGTTAATTTTTTTTAGTTCTATATTATAATCTTCATCTCTTTCCTAGCAGGCACAACTTCATCTCTTTTATATATTTTGCTTGCTTTTTGTTTTGGTGTTTTTGTTATGTGTAATTGTGCATTTCTCCATCTTTTTTCCTGTTAGTGGGAGAGTTTTAATTTTGTCTTATTATAACTTATTATAATTATAATTGTTGATGTGCAGTTGGGATATAAGGAAAAACTTAATGTGATTTGGCTTATGGCAAGACATGAGACTATTTGAGCCATATTGCAAGATGTTTTATGTTGTTTTTCTCTCTTATTAAAAGTATTTTCATCTGGTTTTTGGCCATAGTGCAGTAATTTTGTTGTGTTAACAAGGATTGCTTTATGTTTGCAGGAGAAAAAATGAAGTTTCAGTTTAAACTGGGTCAAAACAAACCTATTTAGCTAATATTCTAACTTTTAGGCTGCAATGCAACTCAGAAAGTTGTCCACAGGTAGCAAGTACGGATGATACTTTGTTTTTTCATGTTCTACCTCTTTATTTAGTTTTATTTTACTGAAAATGTGCATTTTACTTCACCCCTCTGGTATGCTTCATCCTTTGTAGAAACTTCACAGTGTAGAATGTAATCACAGTGTAGAAACTTCACAGTGTATGCTTCATCCTTCTGATTGACTACTAATGTAAAATGTAAAGAAACTGGAAGAGGATCTTTGAATGCTGAATAACACGTCACACCCCTTATCACAACCTTTATTCTTGAGCACAATCCTTTTGCTTACCTTTCTTATTTCATGTCTAATATGTTCCATTATTTGGTATGTTACTTTTAAAGAATTTTTTTTCCTACATAGGCCTCACTTATGCACATTCCAACACAAAAAGATTGACCAGAATCAATAGTTTAAGTGTGCCTGTGAACCAATGTTCAGGCTTAAGGATTTTTTTTTTTGTTATAGTTTCTTTGCTTGCATGTGAAAAACAAACCCTGGCAAAGGACGCCTAAGTTTGTCTCCTTTTACTGAGAAATTGACACAATCATTTTACATATACCACTATTTCGTAGCTCAATAGAATTTTCCTGACAGGAGATGTCCCATCAAATCTAAACAGCCTTACTAACATCAATGAATTGTGACTACTTAGATTTGAGATATGGATGTATAAAAAGATTTATTAATATCATTAATGAAGATTCATATAGTGTTGTTCTCTTTCAGGAACTTAAAAGATAAAACAATAATTTGTGTGTCCTTTACTGCACTTAACTTCAATTGATGTCTTCAACTATGTGTAAGTTACTTGCATGAGTTGGTGTTTCTACTTTCTTTCCTTTAATATGATTTTGTCATTCACATTATGCTGATAACTTAATAATATTTGTGGGGACCTTAGTAACAACTCTTGTTATTAGTTTGCACTCATATTGATATTATGCACAATTGAGGCAGAATAGATTATCAGCAATATTTGCTTCCTGGATTTGAGTACTTGATGTAAAATTGATGCATTTACCATACCACCAGCATGTCAGCATATAAAACAACGACATATAAGTTTTTCACTCACTTATTCCCTACTTCCATCTTTGTCTTCTGCTCCTTTTTTTCCTTCACCTTTTTTTATTGAATGTTTTACTAAATGTTAGCTACGAGTGTTTTATACTGAATGTTAGCTACAAAGTTGTTTTTTTTTTTGTTGAATGTTAGCTACAAGTTGAAAAACAAAGTTGTTGCCTTTTAGCCAAGCAGGGTCACATTCTAACAAAGACTATTTATGTAAATGTAAGAGGGAATTAACCAAAATTGTATTGAATATTCAGAAGACATCAAAAATGGAAAAGCAAAACTCTCCTACAAAGTTGACTGAGTTATTGGTGGAAGGACTTTACAAAGTCAAGGATTATGAGATTTGAAGAGGTCATGCTCAAGAACAAAGAAAAATGTCAATACTAATTTCAATCAATGGTCAGGGTCTTTCAATATTTTGATATTCTGTTTTGTTTCAAATGAAAAGCTTCAAAAGAAAATAGGCTAATAACTGCTTTGTGTATCTGCTGATTTGGTGGTCTTGGTGAAGTCGAAAGAAATTGAACGATTTTTAGGTAAATTAACTTTTTTTTCCTCTAGGCATTGGCTTTTGCGGTTTTTGAAAGTATGTTTTTCTATCTATTTCAGCTTCATAGTTTCCCTTTTTTTAACTGTTCTTTCCCTTCCATGACAGATTGGAGAATTGTGATTCTTGGCTGCGGTGGTTGTTCTAGAAGGCAGTCACTGTTGTTCTGTTGCTGGTAGAGGCGAATCCTTGAAAGACTTGCATCTTTATCTATTTTGCTGTTATCCTTTTTGTCTTGGGATGCAATTCCAATTATGAGGCTTTGTCTATTGTGGCTTTACCTTTTCCAGTCATTTTTAATTTGTACTTATTCAGCCAAATAATATGTTTCTCTCCCTTATAAGATTTACTTTTTCTCTATTGTCTCTCTCCCTTTTTCCTTTCCCTATCTCACTTTCTATTCATTTGTTTCTTTTGCTTTCCCTATCAATCTCATAACTATAAATACCTGTCAGAGATATACCAATTTCAAATACAGTCTCCCTTTCTGATATGAAGGTTGACTATGGTGGATGCGAGGTTTGATATTCAGTTACCAATGCCAAAGGTAAAAACTTTTAATACCTAATTTTTTTACATGCCCTGAACTTACTGACATGCCCATGAGTTGAAGTTGCTCTTCAATGATTTCATGTTGAATATGCATCAGAACTAATAAAGTGATGTGTGCTCTTTCTTTAAAGTAAATCAATATTCTTATGCACAATTTTGTGTTCATTTTATACTTATATTTGGTTTTTTGATACTTTATTATATCATGACTGTTGACTTCAATTGTATTGTCTTAATCTAAAATGATTCTTATTAAAATATTATAGTGACCTTTTTAAAGTCTTTACTTTTTATGTATTTGTTGGACTGTTAAATGCATATTTGTCTCAAGTGACTATGCAGTTTTGAATGATCAAATAGCTTTCTATTTTTTGTTGGTTGGTGATATAATAATTTGTGCAAAATCTTCTATGCTACTTATTCATTTCAGGTACTATCGCAATAGGTATTGGTTGGGATGTGTGTATGTATGTTGTGTACCTACTGTCGATGCTAGAGATGTGTGGCAAGCATCAATGACCCATATTGCTCTTGAAGGTGGATGCCTCATTATATTAGCAAACCAGTTTAATTTGTTGGAATAAATATTATTTGCCAAAGCTTAATATTATAGTGACCTTTTTAAACCCTTAAGAGTATGTTCTTGCATGTACAAATAGGGCCTAATACCATATTTTGTTGGATGCACAGGGGGTAGTGTCACTATATCACCATAAGGGGCTGTTTTGACTGGACCAAATTATGAAGGGAGGCATTGATTAATTGCCAACGCTTAATATTGCAAAACTCTAAGATTACCGAGTATTAAATATGAGTTTATGCAAGTATAATTACAATTTTTTTTTGATAAAAAGTACAATTACAAATTTGTTACTTGGAATTTGAAAGCCAATGTATTCATTCATATTATAAAGTCTTTTTCTTTCAGTATGTAACAAAATATTAAAGAGTTAGTGACCAATTTGGTCTCATATAACATTTCTTTTTAATGTGACTCTTTTTTAATTTGATTTCCATATAACTATCCTTTTAATATAATTCTAGGATAACTGACTCGTGCATCGCACGGGGCAAAGTACTAGTGATGAAAAAAAGTAAAATGTCTCGAGAAGAAAATGGTCCTATTTGACCGCTATACATTGCTAACATCAGGAAATAGAATAATTGGTATTCTCGAGTAACCGGCTGAGCCGCTAACGTGGTTAAAGTGATGATAAATCCCGTTGCTCATTTTGAGCTTGATGTAAAATTTTTAAAAAAAAAACTTTGAATCCTTCCTCATTTTGCTCATTTCAAGCTTTCTGTAAAATTTTAAAAAAAAAAAACGTATTAGTGACCGATTTAGCGACCGATTTTGTAAAAAATTTTACAAAATCGGTCTCTAAAACGGTCACTAACATCGGTCGTTAAAAACAGTCTCTAAATTCGGTCTCTGAATCCGTCGCTAAATTCGGCTAAATTCGGTCGCTAAAGCAGTCTCTACATTCGGTCTCTAAATCGGTCTCTAAGTTCAGTCTCTAATTCGGTCGCTGATTTCTTGCTTAAAGCGATCTATATTCGCCTCTAAGTTCACTTCTAATTCGGTCATTTGAATTATCGGTCGCTGAATTGGTGGCTAATACTTAGCGACGAGCGTTTTAGCTACTGATTTTTGGTGGTCGCTAATTCGGTCTCTAAATTTGGTAGCGACCGATTTTACATCTTTAGAGACCGAAAATTCGGTCGCTAATTGACGTTTTTTTTTTGTAGTGGCATACTCAACGCACATAGAAAGTATTTCCACTTAATAGAAAGTATTGCCACTATTTTTTAATTTAACACTAAAAATCTTCTCTCACATTTTTTTTTACTTTTACCCATGTTCTCGAGAAGCTTCTATCCTATTCTCCCCTGCATTTCAGCGTCTCACCTTCCACATTTCTGCCCCTATTCACCCTTCCTTCCAATGGCCACGCTTCCAGCCGCATCTCACTCTCTTCCTCCATCAGATCCACGTCTTCCCTCGGCTGAGAACCCCACTTTCCCTCTTCCGTCCCTGCCGCTTGAATCTTGCCGATCTATCTCTGTCTCAGCCGTGAAGTGCGGCTGTCTCTGCAAATTGCGCGTCCCTGGCCGTAGATCTACAGGTTGGAAGTAAGTTGGAAGAACAAGACTGAAGAAAAGGGATAAGGAGACATTTTTTCCAGATCTGAATGCAATTTGGGGATCTGAAATTTTTAATTTTGAAAGAAAAGCTGAATGCATAGGGTGCTAGGAATCGTGATGCAGCGTATTGCGGTGTGATGCGGTCGTTGCGGGGTCCTATTGCGGGTGTAATGCGGTTACGTTGCGGCCGCTACTCGTGAATAAAAATATCGCCGCAATTGCGGTTCGATACCGTTGCGGCGCCGTCCGCATCCGCAATATTGCGACCGCAAAACGTGATGCGATCCGCAATTTAAAACCATGCCGAGGAGTGAGGAACGTATGCAAAGCTATAGATGCCGCAAGGTGGTCGTGTCTGACAGCTCCATTCAGTACACGCCGATACGACCACCGAGGGTCTATAGGAGGCATCATTGTGCGTTATAGGGTAGTTTATACTACCCATCTTAGTATTTATGTTATGTGGAAATATTTTTTAGGTAAGGCTGGTGAGTTTATCAGTTTTTTGTTCGTATTTTTGTTAGAGTTTTGAGGTATCTTGTGAGATGAGGGCCTAGGTTAGGCTTATGATGACTGTATGTGACATCTGTTACTTTCACACAACCTTTCCTACACTCAGACAATTGTATAACTCATGTTTATGTGAGTCCTACTGATGGGGCTTCTTTGATGTATGTATATATGTTTATTTTTCTTCAGTTTTACATTCCTTCGTATTTTTTATAAGTGTGCTAACGATTAATAAGATGATAAAGGTTAATTAATTATGATTTTCTTTAATGCAACGACAGGGCGTCTCAAGTTTGACAAATGACCAAATGGAAGTACCCTTCCTATACCTCACGTTCAAACAAAAAATGGAAGGAAGATGTTGAACGAAAAAGTATGAAATGGTTGTCACACCACAGCCCAATGGCTGTCAATTACTGAAGAAAGTTCCTCAAGTAGCCGACGTTCATAGGGTCGTCGAAGCTTCTCAACCATGGTTAAACTTGCACTGCTTTACATCTTCTCTATGTTGCTTGTCGTGCAGGAAAGTCTTATATATGTGTGTGTGTAAATAGGACTATTTGTGGTTTGATTGGTAAAATTTAATATTTATAAAGAGTTATTAAGCGAAATAACTCTGATAAGAATTACTCATAAAATCACTTGATCCCTCCTTTTGTGTGTGTGTGAGTGTATATATATATATTAGACTGTTTGTTATCACATTTTTTTTTTTGACAATATTTGTTGTCACATTAAGAGTTGGGTGGTAGGATAAGTTAATATATTGTATATATGCGCATATATTAGAGGATTAGTTGTCCTTGAGGTGTGGGAAGTCTCATTTATAGTCACCATTAATTTTATGCATTTTACATTTTTATGCTCTCATTAACGTCAAAAACTTAATACATATTTTTAGAAAAAGTTGACTAAGAAGCCAGCTATGGTGGGCTGTCATAACCAACTGGTTTGAGAGTACAGTACACACACATTTTACATATAGACAAAACAATGGTCGTTATCCCTTGGCTCTTGCTAACGCTTTTTTTTTTTTTTTTCAAAGGCAAAAGAAGTTTTATTAATAATCTTAGATATAATAACGCTTTTTATTTTTGGTACAAGATATACTAACACTTTATCTTCTCCTCTACGTACTACTACATCAATGAATGCTTTAAAAACTCACCTTGTTGGCTCATTTCAAGTACAGTTACTCTTTCTTTATTCCATTATAAAAATACGTACACAAATGGGCAACTCGTCAAGTTGACTTTATCTTAATCAGAACACATTTTGTTTAATCAAAGTCTTCAATATATATTATTTTTCAGCACCCCCTTTTTTTACCTTCTCTCCGTGTTTGAGCTCTCACTTAATTCTTTCTGTTCTCTTCGCTGCGCTTAATATGTTTCCCCACTTCACTTTTCATATCATATAGTTGTAGTATCTCTCAATATTCTCTGTTCGTGCATGCCACTAAATTTTGTTCTTAATTATAAACACTGAAGCTTTCTTTTAGTCATCAAATCAGCAAGCATGAATATAAGTTTCCCTCGTTTCTTCTTCCTTTTTCTCCTTGCTATCTTTCTCTTTACCTCCTTAGCTTTTGCAGCCACTCTATCAGAAGATGAAGGTATGTAAATAACACGTGCCACTGAGAAAAACGCTCACAATTAATGAGTCTTTTTGTTCTTCATTATTTTTCTCATTCATATACATGTTCGAGTTGTGTTCTATCGATAATTATGAGCATGTTTGATTATACTTTTTAAAAACAGTTTTCTATTTTAAAAAATTTAAGAAGAACAAAACTTGTTCTCTGTTAAATTTTATAAAACAAATAAATAGTTTTTAAAAACAAAATCAATCAGACTTATATGACTTATTTTTTGGTATTATATATATAGTGGAAGCTTTGAAAGATATAGCTAAGACAATAGGGAAGAAGGATTGGGATTTCAGAGTAGATCCATGCAGTGGAGAACGTAATTGGACATCTTCTGTTCAAGTTAAAGGGAGTGAAAATGCTGTCACTTGCAATTGCTCCTATGTCAATGGCACCATCTGTCATGTCACTAACATGTATATCTCTCTCCCCTTTCTCTTATGTTTTCGGTACTATATATTAGTTAGATTCTTTAAAAAAAGAACTTTTTCAATTCTTCAACTAAAAATCATAAACTCGTTTATCTTTAAGAGTAAACCATCTTCCTGAAGAAAAAAAATTAGCAATGAAACATAATTGTTCCTGAAAATATATTTATCAAAAAAAAAATGTTCCTGAAAGTATAAATTTTTTATTATAGTCTCTAGGAAGCACAAATATTGATCATATATAGCAGTCATTCTTTGTTATTCTTTGAATATGCTTGCTATAGATAATTTAAAGATATATATTTTATTATTTAATTAAAAGAACTGTGAACTGAATCCTCTACAGCAACAAGTCTAAAACGCAATTTCCTCAATTAAAAAAAAAGTCTAAAACGCAATAAATGTCCACACGTTGGTTTTGTCAACATTATGCTGCTGATTCCATAGATTAGTCGGTATACAGGCTGTACTTTTATGAAAAGTACGATGTCATTTTTTTATTTTGACTTTTGGCGAGCCTTGATGTTTAAATTTTTTGTACTTTTTGCTACTTTGTTGTTTGGGTCGGTATCTATGGCTTTGACCCTTTCTCCCACTTATAGCATCATTAACGGGTGTCTACCCCTCGTTATTTTACTGACACGGGACCCACTAACTCTTATTTTTTCAACGCCTCAACCTTATTCAATGCTCCTAATCTCTTTTTTCTAACGCAATGATTAAATCACTGTAAGCGATTAAAGCAACACAGGCATAATTTAGAAAACACAAATAATACTGTAGCGCTGCCACATCAGCTTCGATTTTGGTGTGTCAGGTTCGACATTTTAACAACTGTGTTAAAACACAGCGCATGCTCTTACTATTGAGTAGCGGTCGTTATTGTCTGCTTATTTTTTTATTTGAATAATTAAGGAGATATACTTATTTTTATATTTATATTATACACCTTACATTGATTGAGTTCACGGGAAGTACATTAGTACACCTCTCTTATTCAATTTGCAAATAATTTGGCTTTAAAAAAAAAATCTTAATCAATATGCCAGGCTAGCTGTCCTATCTAGTTGTCTGGACGGAAAGTGAAAGTAAGAGACAGATTCATAGTATGGAGCATGTACGGAGCCTATCGCCGGTGTGGGACAATATACCACAATGTATCATGTGATTTATCATGGATGGATGGATACTTTAAAATAGCTCAAAAATTCTATCAACGTAGAAGTTTATAGTCCTTTACGTACTTTACGTCTATATGACTAAATTGGTGACTCAGTCGATATCGGTTCGACAAAAAACATAGGAAAAAAATTTTGAGCGTCTCAAAACTCAACATATTTATTTTTTTTTGTCGAACTAATACCGATTAGATCACCATTTCAGTCGTGTGGACGTGGAGGACCGTAAAATTCTACAGCTATTATGGATGATAAAACATTTTACCAAACGGTGCTGAAACAACTTTTTTTTCCTTTGATTGGGAGACTTTTTTTTTTTTTCCCAGGGGTACAATATGGAACACAAAATATGAAAACGGGGAGGTGAGAGACTGAACGTCCAAGGCTAATTTTATAAAGCTGAGTTAAAAAACTTTATTTGAGAGTTTAAAAGCTTTACTGCGTAATGTACATATTTAACAAAGAAATACAAATACCTCATACTAGTTTCAATGGAATAATAATCTTATCAATTTTATAAAAAAAAAGCATAAATTTTTTAAATTAGGGTTTAATTTTATTTTATTGAAAAATGTCAGTAGAATAATTTTATAAACATTGCCAAATATAAAACCCATTCTTAAAATTTAGGGTTAATTGTACGTTTAGTCCCTCAAATATCACGATTGTGCGATTTTGGTATCCCAAATTTCAATTGCACGAAATAGGTAGTCCAGGTATTGCAATTTCGGTCCCCAGATTCTTATTGTGTGAATTGGGTCCTCAAGTTATTGTAATTGTGCGATTTTGGTCCCTCTTGCCGTTCAATTTATAATAAAAAAGTTAATGTATACGTGTAGATATGACCTAACACATAATTTGGTCTAGGTAACATGTTAGTTGACTTAAAAATATAAAAACTTTTACAACATGATCAGTTATAAATTGAATGTCAATTGAGCAGAGAGACCAAAATTGCACAATTGGGATACCTAGAGGATTCAATTCGCTCAATTAGAACATGAGAGACCACAATCGCACAATTGCGATACTTGTAGGACCCAATTCGCTCAATTAAAATTTGGAGGACTAAAATCGCACAATCGCAATACTTGGGGACTAAAAGTACAATTAAGCCTAAAATTTAATTTTTTTTTTGACAAAAAAATTTAATAATTTTTAAAAATTCATATTCAGAAGTAATTTGAAGTCTCGCAATGACAAACATCCACGAAATGGGAAGTAGTATTTTTTTTTTGACCGGAATAAACTCATATCATTTCATTTAAAATAAACTCTTCAATACAAGGTGGATTATAATAAAAAACTTGGTAACTAGCATACAAACGTGACGCTCTAACTAAGCTATGAGCTACATGGTTAAGTTGTCTCATAATAAAACTGACCATAAAGTTTGGGAAAATATTCAACTTGTCCTTGCAATAATTTAGAATGGTGCCAAATTCATTATGGGAAGTAGTATTTAACAGCACGGGAATCTGTACTGTACCTATAAATGACTGAATTCATTCACTTTTATTTTAGTTTTAATATATCCATTTTGTTTTTTTTTTGTCAAGTGTAATGGTTTCATTGAAAATGGGCAAGGCCCAAACCAACTACACAAACATAATATCCTTTTGGCCCATGATTTTAACACCTCCCTCACTTAATTTTTTCACCTCCCTTCCCTCAAAAATCCCCATTTTACCCTCATCTTCCTCAACTCTCTCTCTCTCTCTCTCTCTCTCTCTCAACTGAATCAACACCTCCCTCTCGCACTGTAACAAAATAAAAATAAAAAGGGGAAAAGAACAAGAACCTGGCATTTGAGACCAAAGCTTCGATTGTGGACTACGAATGCTTGACTTTAAATTTTGAGTCAATTTGTTAATGCCTCCAGTTGAAAGGTTTGTGGCTTATCTGAGGGTGATGGGATCTGTTTGCGAAAGAGAAAGTGGAACAAGAGCCTGTTTGCGAAAGAGAAAGTGGGACAATGCTCTCATTTTCACGCAAACACACTGCCTTCCTTCCTTAAGCACCCAAATCAAAACTATAGGTAGCGTTTGCACTTTGCTGATAGCAGGAACAACTAAAGTGATTCCGGATTCTTGTTTCCGGAAGCTCCCGAAATCAAGTTTCCTGGTGAATATAAAAAAACTACTTCCGGATTCTTATTGCCGGGACATTTAGAAAACAAGAGTCTGGAAGTGTTAATTTTTCAGATCTAGTAAAAAGGGAGGTGAAACAACGTTACGTTATTAAAAAACACTTCCAGATTCTTTGTTGGATTGTATTGTTTCTGTTTGTTGTAGTTTGGGCCTTTACTTGTAATTAGTGGGCCTAGCCCATGGTGTATTGGCTGAGTCTGTTAGCTTGGTTGTTTGGAGTGTGGCAAACCTAAGTCTAACTGGTGTATATAGCAATTTTGATTAATGAGAAAGTTTAGTTTTCCCATTCCATCATTCTCGATATCCAACAGCTGGTATCAGAGCTCCATTGGGGCCTGATACGAAAAACCCTAATTGTGAGCGTTCAAGAAGTGAAAGAAAGATCGAGAGGAAATCGAGAGCAATGGCGGAAGGTAACTTTCAGCAACCTTCGATTCCAAGATTTGATGGGCATTACGATCACTGGTCAATGCTCATGGAGAACCTTCTTCGATCGAAGAGTCGGAATTTGGTGGAAAACGGAGTCTTCGTTCCGCCGGCAGGAGCAACAACGGAACAGATAAAGACTGGAGAAGAAAGCAAGCTCAAGGATCTCAAAGCAAAGAACTATCTCTTTCAGGCGATAGATCGAAGCATCATGGAGACCATACTCAATAAAGACTCAGCCAAAGCCATCTGGGACTCCATGAAACAAAAGTACCAGGGTTCAACAAAGGTGAAGCGGGCCCAACTACAAGCGCTGAGGAGAGAATTTGAGCTTTTAGGGATGAAAGAGGGAGAATCGGTTGACGAATATTTCGCAAGAACGCTTTCAATCGTCAATCGAATGAAAATGCAAGGAGAAAGAATGGAGCAGGTGACGATTGTTGAGAAAATTCTGAGATCAATGACCACAAGATTTGATTACGTGGTTTGTTCGATCGAAGAATCAAATGATGTCACTGCCCTATCAGTGGATGAACTTCAAAGCAGCCTAATGGTGCACGAACAGAGAATGAAAGGGCACAAGGAGGAGGAACAGGCTCTGAAAGTTACCAGCGCAGGGAGAACCAGTGGAAGAGGAAGAGGCCGTGGCGGAGGAAGAGGTGGACGAGGCAGAGGAAGGCAGCCATTCAATAAAGATTCGGTTGAATGCTACCACTGTCACAAATTAGGGCATTATCAATCTGAATGCCCTAATTGGGAAGAGAAAGCTAATTACGCAGAGTTTGAGGAAGATGAAGAATTACTGCTCATGGCTCACACTGATAAAGAAGAAGATTCAGTCAAGAGGGTGTGGTTTCTTGACTCTGGCTGCAGTAACCACATGTGCGGCCATAAAGACTGGTTCCTTGACCTGGACAATCAATTCAGAGTATCTGTGAAGTTGGGGGACAACTCAAAGATGATGGCTGTAGGGAAAGGGAGTGTAAAGTTGGAAATTGGAGGAATTGTTCAAGTGATTACTGGAGTCTACTATGTTCCAGATCTGAAAAACAATCTCATAAGCATTGGTCAATTGCAAGAAAAGGGATTGACCATCATATTTCAAAAGGATCTGTGTAAAGTGTATCATGGTGAAAGGGGCTTAATTTTTCAATCAATGATGTCCTCCAATCGCATGTTTGCAGTGTCTGCTACTGTGATAGTTTCATCCTGCTTCAAGATTTCATCTGAGGACAATGCACACCTTTGGCATTGTAGATACGGTCACTTGGGGCATAAGGGGCTTCAAATGCTGGTGCAGAAAAGTATGGTGAGAGGCCTTCCCAAACTGAGTCAGCCCTCAAAACTATGCAAAGGATCGCATGAAAGGCAAGCAACACAGAGATTCTTTTCCAAAGCAAAGTTCGTGGAGAGCAACACAGAAGCTTCAACTAGTCCATGTAGACATATGCGGCCCAATTAAGCCTGAATCACACAGCAAGAAAAGGTATTTCATCACCTTTATAGACGATTTCAGTAGAAAGACTTGGGTTTTCTTCCTTCTTTGAAATCTATCGCTTTAGAATGCTTTAAGAATTTTAGAGCTATAGTTGAAAAAGAATCTGTTGTACCATTAATTGTTTGAGAACTGACAGAGGTGGAGAGTTCACCTCAAATGAGTTTAACAAATTTTGCAGCTCCAATGGAATTAAGAGGCAGTTAACCGCAGCTTATACACCCCAGCAAAATGGGGTTGCAGAGAGAAAGAACAGAACAGTGTTGAACATGGTGAGATGCATACTGTCTGAGAAAGACTTGCCTAAGGAATTCTGGTCAGAGGCAGTAAGATGGTCAGTTTATGTGCAGAACAGAAGCCCAACAGCTGCACTTACTGATACTACACCTGAAGAGGCATGGTGTGGAACAAAACCTGCAGTCCATTTTTTTAGAATATTTGGCTGCGTGGCTTATGTTGACGTCCCTGAGATGCAGAGAAAGAAGTTGGATAATAGAAGTATGAAGTGTATCCTACTGGGTGTAAGTGAAGAGTCAAAAGCCTATAGGCTTTATGACCCTGTTGCAAAAAGAATCTTGATTAGCAGAGACGTGAAGTTTGCTGAAGATGAGAAGTGGGGCTGGACAGAAAATGACTCAGATAATAGGGGTCAGTTGGTTGATTTGGGAGAGAAAGGGGAAGAAGGAACCAGTGATAACAATGCTGGTCCAGAAATTGCAACAACCAGTGAAGGAACCAGTGAAGGTGCAGTAACCAGAGCAAATACAGAGGTTGCTGTCCACTTTGTTGGTGAGCAGCAGCAAAATGATTCTTTCAGAGGTGAATTGGGCGAAAGTAACTCTGGAGGGACAGCAGATGTTCCAAATGAAGGGAGAGCCAAAAGGAAGCCAGCATACTTGAATGACTATGTCACTGAAGAAACTGAATTCAATGGGCTGGAAAGTGAAGGAGAATTCAGTTTTGCCGTGGTTGCTCAAGTAGAAGATCCACTGACCTTTGAAGATGCTGTGAAAAATGATAAGTGGAAGAAAGTTATGGATTTGGAAATGGAGGCAATAGAAAGAAATGGCACATGGGAATTAACAGATTTACCAAAAGGAGCTAAAAAGATTGGAGTAAAATGGGTATTCAGAACAAAACTCAATGAAAGGGGAGAAGTTGAAAAGCACAAAGCGAGATTAGTGGCTAAAGGGTTCTCTCAACAGCATGGAATTGATTACAGAGAAGTATTTGCACCGGTTGCTCGATGGGATACCATAAGAACTGTCATAGCAGTGGCTGCGTTAAAAGGATGGTGTGTCTATCAATTAGATGTAAAAAGTGCATTTTTACATGGTGAGCTTAAGGAGACAGTGTTCATTGACCAGCCCCCTGGTTATTTGAAGAAAGGAGCTGAAGGAAAAGTATACAAACTAAAGAAGGCCCTATATGGTTTGAAGCAAGCCCCTAGGGCTTGGTATAGTAAGATTGACTCTTACTTTGTGAAGGAAGGCTTCTTGAAGTGCCCCTCGGAACACACATTGTATGTCAAGAAAAATGGCAATGGTAACTTGTTAATTGTTAGTCTTTATGTAGATGACTTAATTTTTACTGGAAATAGTGAGCAAATGTTTTCAGAATTTAAGTCATCTATGAAGAGACACTTTGACATGACTGATCTTGGTAAAATGAATCACTTTCTGGGAGTCCAAGTAAGACAAACTGAAGCTGGAATTTCCCTAAATTAGGCAAGGTATGCAAGGGAAATCTTGGACAGATTCGGTATGACTGAATGTAAACCAGTGCTGAGTCCTATTGTTCCAGGATCTAAGCTAACCAGAGAAGGAAATGGGGAGAGAGTGGATGAAACCAACTTCAAGCAAATGGTCGGGTGTTTGATGTATTTGACAGCCACGAGGCCCGATCTAATGTTTGCTGTCTCTTTAATTAGCAGATACATGGACAAACCTACTGAAGTACACTTGCAGGCAGCTAAGCGTATTCTCAGATACTTGAATGGCACCATTGAGCTGGGAATCAAGTACAGTAGCAGTGGGAAAGGAGAGTTTGTTGCCTACACAGACAGTGATTATGCAGGGGACTCTGATGACAGAAAAAGCACTTCCGGTTATGTGTTTTTATTGGGTGCAGGTGCTGTTTGCTGGTCCTCAAAGAAGCAGCCAGTGGTAACTCTCTCTACCACTGAAGCAGAGTTTATAGCTGCTGCCCACTGTGCCTGTCAGGCAGTTTGGCTGAGGGAAATTCTTGAGAGACTTGAGCTAACACAAAATGAGACTTCTGTAGTCTTTTGTGACAACAGCTCCACTATAAAGCTGTCAAAAAATCCAGTTCTCCATGGGAGGAGTAAACACATTGACGTTCGGTTCCACTTCTTGAGGGACTTGGTCAAGAAAGGAGTGATTGAATTGATTCATTGCAGATCTGAGATGCAAGTTGCTGACATAATGACAAAGCCCTTAAAAACAGAGACTTTTCAGAGATTGCGTGAAGAGCTTGGTGTGTGCAAGCTGTAATCAATGTTGCTGCAAGGTGTTCTGCTGCGTGTTCTGTTGTTGCTGCTTACTGCAGTATGTGCATGTCTGCGTCTGCTTCTGCATGTTTGCGTCTGCTTCTGTTTTGTGCATGTCTGCGTCTGCTTCTGTTTAAGCATGTCTGCGTCTGCTTCTGTTTAAGTATGTACATGTGTGCGTTCTCTGTAAATTCTCAGTTCAGTTTTTTTTCTGTTTTCCTGATTAAACTCAAGTTGCTGTTAGCAATTTGGTTTAAGGGAGGCTTTTGTTGGATTGTATTGTTTCTGTTTGTTGTAGTTTGGGCCTTTACTTGTAATTAGTGGGCCTAGCCCATGGTGTATTGGCTGAGTCTGTTAGCTTGGTTGTTTGGAGTGTGGCAAACCTAAGTCTAACTGGTGTATATAGCAATTTT
This sequence comes from Calophaca sinica, assembly GCA_037113605.1. Lineage (NCBI taxonomy): Eukaryota > Viridiplantae > Streptophyta > Magnoliopsida > Fabales > Fabaceae > Calophaca > Calophaca sinica. Next base: position 107,424,714 of record CM073732.1, on the reverse strand, counting down.
GATTAATGAGAAAGTTTAGTTTTCCCATTCCATCATTCTCGATATCCAACATTCTTATTGCCGGGACATTCCGGAAACAAGAATCCGAAAAATTAAAGGCTAGCAAAAAAAAAAAAAAGAGATGAAACATCGAGTACGGGAAAAGTAAAAGTGTATTTTAAACTTTTTAAAAAGAGGGAATGTGGTAAAATGAAATTGGGGAAGCCCCAAAATAAAAGCCCTATCCTTTTTGTTTTATTTGATTGTTTCTTTTGGGCCTTGATTTGCATGTACATACTGCTCTAAGCCCAAAGAGTAATGGCTAAAATTTAATTTAAAAATTTGGAAGAGCTTGATCGTCGCGGGCTCGCGGTCGTGAAGGTTTCTTTAAAAAAGAAATAATTTTCATCAATCATGGCATGAATTATAAAAATTTTAAAAAATGTTATAAACCGTGTTATAGCCATATCATGATACATAATTAGAGTTTTTTAGGATGATACATAATTAGATGAAAGCTTCACCAATAGATTGAAATAAAATATTTGCTTGCTATTTTTATTTTTAATTTTTTAACTATTTTCATGGTCAAATGAACATGTAGACTTTTGAAACAACAAAATCTCCCAGGCACTCTCCCGCCAGAATTGATCAGATTGCCTCATCTTCAAGAAATGTATGTAATGAACTTGATTCATTTCTTCAATTACTTGTATATATCTATGTATATAAATATGTATGCTATTAATGTATATCACTCTCTCTCTTTCTATTACAGTGACATTTCCCGCAATTACTTGAATGGTACAATTCCTAAAGAATGGGGCTCCATGAATCTTGTCAACATGTATGATTAATTTCTATGTCATTTTTTTGATAATCAATCTATATATATGTGGTTTTGATTTTAAATTCTTTCCAAGATTTATAATTTTTGGATTTAATTTGTATGTCCTGGGAGTATAAAATATTTTACACATATTTTTTTGATAATAATATTTTACACATATATTCAATGAGGCGTTGTCACATTGTTTAACGAGTGTGACAAATTATATATTTTTAAACTCATTAAATGAGATGACAATATATTATGGATAACTGTGTAAAATATTTTTTTTACTGTGTATAGAAATTAAACTCTTGTTTTTAATATAAAAAAGATTTATAATTTTTTTTCTTATGGTAACTTGATGCAACAAAAGAAGCTAATGACATCATGTTTTTTAATGATTACAGTTCCCTCCTTGGAAATCGATTAACAGGTTCAATACCTATAGAGATAGCAAACATATCCACTCTTCAAAGTTTGTGAGTTTCTCATTATCCACCTTTGTAAAGAAAAATTTCCCATTTATGTATGTAACTGTGCATGTATTCAATTCAAAGAGTTTTTATGCAACTTAGCTTTAACATGATATAAATAGGGTCTTGGAGTCCAATCAACTATCTGGAAACCTTCCTCCTGAGCTTGGGAATCTAACCCAGATTCAAAGACTGTAAGCACTTTATTTTATTTGCCATTTACACCCTATACTATATGTTAATATCATTTAGCTACTTGATTTCCTTCAGTGATATTTTCACTCAAAAGGTGAAAGGCCAATTATTCAAAATCTATTTAGCTATTTAGATTCACAATTTTTTTTTTTGTTAATCATATTTAGGCTACTTTCCTCCAACAATTTTACTGGAGAACTACCGGTGACATTGGCCAACCTCACCACATTGCAGGATATGTAAGCTTCATATTTTCATTGATCTGTTGAGTGGTGACTAAATTAGAGGTTTTTGTTTTTTTGAACTAATAATTAACTTCTTTTTTTTTTTTTTGTTGCATACCCTTTTACTATATAGTCGAATTGGGGACAATCAATTCTCTGGGAAGATACCTGATTTCATTCAAAGCTGGACTAGTCTCCAGAAACTGTACAAACTCTCCTTTTTTTATTTTATCATTTTAACTATTTTAATTGTTTTGTTATTGCTTGAATTACACTTATGTCTTCTTTTATCTTCAAAGTTACCAATGTTACTTTAATTTGTTTTGACAGAGTAACTGAAGGGAGTGGACTAAGTGGGCCAATTCCTTCTGGAATTTCACTTCTGGAAAAATTAACTGACTTGTAAGTATGATATTTCATATGGTAAACAAGGTTTCAAAATTAAATTTCATCTTAATTATTGTTGTTTACTTAGTTGTGAATCTAATGTGATATGCAGGAGAATTAGTGATTTGAATGGATCTGAACATTCACCTTTTCCACAGCTTAACAATATGAAATTGAAATATCTGTGAGTTGATTACTTTGGCTCTTTACAAAACAGGAAAAAAAAAAAAGTACTTGAAGAAGAGGTACTAATAACGTATTGTTATCTATCTTATTGTTTCCCAGGATTTTGAGGAATTGCAACATCAATGGAACACTACCTACATATCTTGGGACAATGACTAGTCTGAAAAACTTGTAACTACATGTTTTCCCCATTTTGTTTGATTGCAACTAATGATTAAATTCTCTTTTACTATGTATAGCTTATTTTGTAACCTTTAGTTTTTTATGTTCAATACTTTTTGCTTTTATGGATATAACATTTTATGATCACTTTCTTCTGCAAGTTTAAACTCATTTTTATTATGGTTTTCCTTTCAGAGATCTCAGCTTTAACAAATTGAGTGGACAAATTCCGAGTAACTATGATGCCTTAAGAAAAGTGGATTACATGTAAGAAATTCATCATTGTACTTTCCTAGCAGTTCTTAATTTGGGTTATATTTTTAATCACAGATCTGTTGACTTCTTTAAACATAAAAGGCTAAAACTCTAGTTTCAAATTGAGAGTGAAGTAGGATAGTTGGATAATCCTAATTATATCCATGAAGACTAAAATCAACTTAAATACATGTGGAATAGATGTCAACCTCTAATGGAGCTTAAGTAGTCCAAGCCGAGTTTTCATTGTATAAGCTAGGAATGAATCATTTTAAAATTTGGACATATGCATGGAAAATATTATGTGATACGTATTTTTTTCCCTAGTTATATGCCCTGTTCATATAAAATTCACACAATCATCCATCATTGGATTCCATTTCAAAAGTTTAGGTTCTACATTACCACATTAATTTATAGATCTTAGTAAGTGTCAGAATCAGAGCATTGTAGTGGATAGAAGGTTCCCTTGAGACAGTTATCTGAATTAATTCAATCCTTCATAGATAATAACTAATAAGAAGAGAAAATAACTGTGACTAAGGTTGATGGCTAGTTTATTTCCCACAATGTAGGGTCCTTAATGAATATTAAGTTCCATATATTAAATTCTTGATATTTCTTAATGTAGATACTTAACTGGAAACCTTCTCACTGGTCCAGTGCCTTCATGGACACAGAAAGCCGACAACATGTGAGCTCTCTTTCAAATGCTACTTATATGATTCCTTGGACTGAACAATATACCAATTAATTTGTGTAATAAAAGTACTAGAAACGTGTCATTTGTTCCTTATGTTAATATTCTTATGTTTCTTTGGATTTCCCTAATGCTACATTAGGTCTCTTTGATTGGCTTGCTATTAGGTTTTGAATCAAATTTTATAACTTGTGTATATATAGAGATATTTCGTACAATAACTTCAGCATCAGCCAAGGGAGTGAGACATGTCAAGATGGAAATGTGTAAGAGTCTTTGCATTTGTGTGCATTTGTTTGGAAATTATGAACCTATTAGAGTCATAACCTTCTCTTATGTGTCACAGGAACTTATTTGCTAGCTCTTTGACCCGCAATGACTCGTAAGTTTGTGTTATACATGCTAAATTATTTTTATTTCTTGTATATAGCTCTTCCATTTCCCTCATAATGCAAGTAATCTTAGCTGATTATTACCAGAATATGCTAACTTATTATGTCCTTTCCATCATTATCTCAGAGGAACAGTCTCATGTTTGAGAAGCTTTGTCTGTCCCAAAAGTAAGTTTCTTTGCGGTGAAGTTTCTATTGAGTACTAAGATTTCACTATTGCCTTGGCATTTTTCATGAAATGTTTCATATAAGAGGCATGCATGGGAATCATACATGGTTTTCTTTTATTTTCTAGGTTCGCTAAATCTAGTCCATATATAATATGATATATATTACATCACAATTAAGTGCTTTGTTGGTTGGAAATCTCAAGTGGCTAGTTATCTTCTTGTTTGCCATGCTAATCTTTAAGCATATCTTAAATATTTCAATGTGTCCTTCAATACAAGATATTTGTACCAAGAAATCATCACTTTTCTTTTACAAGGCTAGACTTGTATAACTTAAACATGATTACCTTCTTTCATCTTCATTTTCAATAACAAAGAAAAGAGACAGATAGACAAAAAGAGAATAGAATAATAAAATTTGAAGAAATATATTTTTCTTTATGTGATTTTTTTTACATTGCTTAATGTTTCAATGGTTTCTCACTTCATTCTGCTTGTCCCAGCCTCATACTCTCTTCATATAAATTGTGGAGGAAAGTTGGTAACAGTCAATAAAAGCACATATGACGATGATTCAGATGCAGCAGGACCTGCTAGATTCCATCAAAGTGGAGCAAAAAATTGGGCATTTAGCACCACTGGTAACTTCATGGATAATGATGGTGGAGACTATTATACTTGGTCAAATAAATCTACACTATCTGTGGCCAATGCCGAGCTATACATGAACGCACGAGTTTCTCCCATTTCCTTGACTTACTATGGATTTTGCCTGGGAACTGGAAACTACACAGTAAATCTACATTTCGCAGAAATCATGTTTACTGATGATCAAACATATAATAGCCTAGGAAGGCGTGTATTCGATATCTATATTCAGGTACATGGCTAACACTTTTACTTACTTGATGCCATCCAATGTTTGCTATAAAGATAGGTCTTTAATAAACATGTGTTGGTAAGAGCGGAAGGTTAAGTATGTAGTTTGATCGTTGAATCTCTATATATGGTGCCAAACAATACTTTAGAGATTAGTCTTTCACCTATGGAGTGAAAGAATACACCATGTCAAGCAAGTAGTCACAAGTTTCAATTAGGAAAGAGACATATAGTCAAGTAGTAATTAGGTTCCAATCATTGACTTTTTATTCTCTACTTCAAATACATAGAATATTTCACTTAAAAATTACACTCAATAACTAGTTTGACATCATTTATAAAATCAATTGCCACAATATTTTAAAATAGTATGAAATATTTAGGCTTGTAATTATCATGAAGCATTAACATTAAAGTTCAAACATATATCGTAGGGAAAGCTGGTACAGAAGGACTTTAATATTGCAGAAGAAGCGGGAGGAATTGGCAAGGCAATCAAAAAACCGTTCACTGCCGTTGTGACTGGTAATACCTTGGAGATTCGCTTATATTGGGCTGGAAAAGGGACAACTAGTATCCCATTTAGATCAGTATATGGTCCTCTTATATCAGCTATATCTGTGGAATCTGGTAGGTTATACTTCTTTGTATGTTATTAATCTATCACTGCCATCTCCATGTTATGATATAATATGTATAACTACTGTATAATAATCAAGCAGATTTTCCACCTCCCTCTGAAAATGGAAGCAGCATATCTGCAGGAGCTGTGGTTGGAATTGTGGCTGCAGTATTAGTTGTTGTCTTCCTGGTATTTGGTATACTTTGGTGGAAAGGCTGTTTAGGAAAGAAAAACTCTTTAGCAACAGGTAATCAAAAAGAAAATACTTTTGATGTCATGATTACCAGACCTTTTCTCTCAAAAACCTGGATTTTTCATGTGCAAAAAAAGAATGAACTTATGCATGTTGAGTAACTAAGTTCTAACATGTATTTTGATTAATGTATCATGTTATTAGACCTTTGAGGCTAGTTAGTTATCTTGATAAGAAGAAAACTGCAGGCTTACAACACGTGGATTGTTTATACAAAATGTCAATGTCATTTTTTTTTAGTATAAGCTCTAATATTTCTTTTGCTTCAATTACCAGAGCTAAAGCGTTTAGACCTACAAACTGGTTTATTCACCTTAAGACAAATCAAAGTAGCAACAAATAACTTTGATATTGCAAATAAGATTGGGGAAGGAGGATTTGGTCCTGTGTACAAGGTATTTTGCGTAATATGACAAATAATATTGGTTTTCATACATTTATTATAATTTTACATATTGTTTTTTTAAATTTTTTTTCAACTTCCAATAACTATATATAGCATTCCTCAAAATGCAGGGATATCTATCAGATGGAACTTTGATAGCAGTCAAGCAGCTTTCTTCTAAATCAAAGCAAGGGAATCGTGAGTTTTTAAATGAAATAGGAATGATTTCCGCTTTGCAGCACCCTTATCTTGTTAAACTCTATGGATGTTGTGTGGAGGGAGATCAGTTATTGCTGGTATATGAATATATGGAAAACAATAGCCTTGCTCGTGCTTTATTTAGTAAGTCTTCTTATATGATAAATTTGGTTGTCATTTATATGTGATATTGCACATTTTCTAACTTATGCGCGTGACTATATGATACCATTGTCTGATTTCTGACACATTCACAGATAAAGGGTCTGAAGAACACCAAATAAAATTGGATTGGCCAACAAGATACAAGATTTGTGTTGGTATTGCTAGAGGTTTGGCATATCTCCATGAAGAATCAAGGCTGAAGGTTGTTCACAGGGACATCAAGGCCACTAATGTGCTACTTGATAAAGATCTCAACCCAAAGATATCCGACTTTGGTTTGGCTAAGCTCGATGAAGAGGACAATACTCACATTAGCACTCGAATAGCTGGGACATAGTGAGTTACTATATTTTAACTTCTTTTACACAAATTTATCAAGAAATTTTTTATATTTATAACATGTTAACATGATTCGAATATAAAAAAAAAACAAAATTACGGGGGCTATTCAATTTAGCCAACTTATTATGGATTGTATACATCTGATATTGGTAAACACTGAACATTTATCTAATTAGTCTTATTAACAATTTAATCTAATATTATAAAGGCGTTTCTTGATCCATGAAGTTGATTTTACATACTGAAATAAGACATTGTCGTTCTTGTTGTATTAAAAAAAAAAAAAGGATTGTGCTGGTTTCTGAAGTCAATGTAGCTGATAAACTTTTTCATATTCATTATGCAGTGGATATATGGCTCCTGAGTATGCAATGCATGGTTATTTGACTGACAAAGCTGATGTCTATAGTTTTGGAATTCTTGCCTTGGAAATTATACATGGAAGGAACAATACCACTTACCGACAAAAAGAAGAAGCATTCTATCTTCTTGATTGGGTATGTATTCTGGATATTGTGTTTATGCTAATTGTCTTTGAGAATATTGACCAAGATGGGCTATATTCATTAGTTGGTTGTTTTGAACTTTGAATTGAGTTTGAAATAAAACTGCTTTTTTATATTGCTCTGTTTGCTAGGTACATCTCTTGAAAGAGAAAGGTAATCTAATAGAACTAGTTGATAGAAGATTGGGTTCAGACTTCAACAAAGAGGAGGCAATGGTGATGATCAATGTGGCCCTCTTATGCACTAATATGACTTCAACAGTTAGGCCTGCCATGTCTTCAGTGGTAAGCATGCTAGAAGGTAGAACTGCTATTAAGGAAGTGGCTTTAGAGACAAGTGAGGTATTGGATGAAAAGAAAATGGATGCAATGAGACAGTATTACAATGACCAGAGTATCTCAATAGAGGCGCCTTGGACTGCTTCATCTTCTTCTGTAACAGATCTTTATCCTGTACACCTAGATTCTTCTTACTTGGAGAAGAGAGATTAGAGATTATGGATAGAAATTTCATTTGATTGTATTACCTTGCCATGAGTTGGTGTGTAAAATTCCTTTCCTCCTTTAATCCTTATAAATTCAATTGTAATAACTCTAAGGTTTATTTTTTTGTTTTTAATGTAATACATTTTCTTTTAAAACTTGTAACTTGTGCTATATGTTCTAATAAACTAGCTGAGAGAGTCTGTGCTTGAGCACAGATGATGAACAAAAACAGAACCTACAGTATAGTTATGTTTTTGTGGGATAAGGTATTTTACGAGAAAACAGATGAATAAGTTTTTGCCACATGTCCTTAATGTAGTTAAATTTCTTAAATAGATAATAGATTACTCCAATATTGCGCGATAAGAAGTTTACTTATAATTAAGTAAGATTTTGAATTTTAGTCTTATGAATAAAAATAAAGATATTTAGAGAGCTTTGTTTCTTTTAGTGGATTTGTGGATCCACCAACTTGATTCACATTAATTCAAAAACATACTAGAATGAGAGCTCGTCCTTAGATTTCGGGTACCCTAGGCGAACCAACAAAATGATGCATTTGTAATTATTTGAATATTATTCTCCTTGCAATTTGTTACAAAATTATTAATAATCCGCTCATAATCAAGGTTCTTTAAAAAATTATTTTCAATAGAAATCTAAGCAAGATTATTTAATATATCTTGTGATATAGTAGATCGCAAATAAGTTTTTAACAATTAAAATTAAAAAAAAACTTTTTAGCAGATGCACACTAACTACAAAGTAAAACAAAAAATTGTATATAAATATTTGTATATACTACTAAATAAAAAAATGTATATAAATATTTGTATATACTACTAAATAAAAAAATGTATATAAATATTTGTATATACTATTAAGTAACTTCTTTATTTAAATATTTGTATATACTACTAAATAAAAAAAATTGTGTCTCCAAAAAATGAGGCCCCAGATAGTCGCTCATCACGCCCATGCTCAAGGCCACCACTAACTGAAATCCACATTATCCACCATATTCTGCACTAAGTTTTTTTTTCCATCTATTGATCATTCACCACCTTTTAGTTCCTTCCCTCTGTTATTTACCTAGAGCATGTTTGCATAAGATTCGCGTTGAAAAAAAAATGCCGTTTAGAAAAATCCTCTAGAGACAAGCTTTTCGGTTTGAGTGCCTCAAAACGGAACATTATGGTACGAATCCATCACTATTCATCACTGTAGCGCAAAATCTTGGTGAGAAGCCACCGAAACAAACAGGCACTAATATGTTGCAGAAATGGGTTGATAACTTGGTATAGATTAATACACATAATGATATAGCTCATCAATTATTATACATCTTGAAATCTCAGGACTTAAACAATATGAATTATAATGCAAAAGCTAAAGCTAAAGCAAGTAGCCAACTTTGGAATGCATTTATTATTAGTTTACATACCCCTACATTTTTTTTTTAATTTTATTTGTACGGTACTGCAGCAACGCAAGTTATACTGTACTTTCTTTTTAGTTTTTTATGCATTCAATTCCTAAACATCTTTTATTAAAAGTTTTCTTATCTATTCTTATTTAGCAAAATGTGTAACTATAAGTTTTTTCTGTGCTGCATGACTCTTATCTATAAATGTGGACAGACGTTCGAGCGTAGCAGAGTCGGGGGGTTATGACCAGGGCCGGCCCAACACCCGTTGATGCTAAAACAAACTCTATATAAAGGCTTAAGAAAATTACAACAAAATCAGAAACAATGGGGTTTGAACCCAAGGCCACAAGGTAAAGACCATAATGCTAGACCATCTGAGCTAGACAGATCTATTATATGCTAAAGGAATTCGATAATTTATATTAAGTGAAAATCAAAATTTTGAGGCCTTTTTTTGTAAAAAATTTTGAGGTCTAAAGCTCTTGTCTTACTCGCTTGGGCCTTGGACTGGCCTTGGTTATGACGATGTGGGTTGGAGGTGGTGGTACAGTATAGGGGTAATTTTGTATTCTATACTATTGTATAAATACTTGAGATGTAATCTTATTCTGATTAATAAGAAATCATAGTCGCTCTGCTCCTGGAGATGTAGGCACACTTGCCGAATTTAGTTAATAAATTTTGTGTGTTCTTATTTTCTTTTCGTTCTCTTTTAGATTCTGTGATTGCTGTTTCCATTATTTTTTATTTTGCATGGTACTGATAGGTACTAACTCAAAAGTAAGTTTTAGATGCTATAAATATATACAAGTATTTAATCTATAAGTATTAAGTTGTTTAACTTGAACACTTCCCACTTAAAAATTTAAAAATGGAATTTGCAGAATCAGTTTGTTGCATAGCACCAGAACGACACCAATTTTTGCTTGAGGCAATATAAAAATTGATCAAGATATTACTTTTGGATTTTGGAGATTGTCGTTAGGTGGTCTCTGATATGGAATATCATCAAAATCAGCGGTAATTTGAATGTAACCTGCTTTGGAAACTCATGCTTATGAAGTCTGTTATAATAAGCGCTGTTTTATTTTAAATCTAACAAAAAATATTTGTCTTAAAAGGGGTTTTTATTGATCAATTTTTAGTTCTTAAAATCTACAAGACAATAATAATTAGCAAACCTGAATTGTTGATGCTCTTTTGTATTGCTCTACAACCTACAAATAAGGATTCATATTGTGGCTTTTAATCAACAGTTGTGACAAATGAAGTAGCTAGCCAGTAAAAATTTGCTGGCAGTGGAGAACTATAGATACATTGCACATGTAACGAATGTGTTTATTCAAAGTTCAAATAGTTAGCTAGCTAGCGGTAGAAGTAGAACTATAAAACAGTGTATCGAATAAAACTTTGTCATTCGCCTGGTAATCATGGTCAGTTAACAGATGGTTAGAATTTTGGTCTCTAATTGAGTGTTTGTTGCAGTTATAATATGTTTGATGTGCAGAGATTTATTCATTAATTAATACTAAAATAGAGCCTGTAACACCCCGAATTTCTAAGCTAAGTTGAGAATAAGTGATGAGGAGAATTGTGTGATTGTATCCAAGCTTAATTTGATTTCACGGTGAGTGGATATAATTACACAAAGTTTTGATAAGAAAGTTAATGGGTTTGAGTTGAGGAATAAGTGTGGATTTAATCCTAAGATGGTTAGAGATGTTGATTTGTAGCTATGGAAGTTAATTTGAGAAGAAAGTCTCAAGGTTTGGTGTTAGAACTAAGTTTTCCTGGTTTTTCTGCAGTGTGAATCGATTCATATAGCTTAGGAATCGATTCACAAAGATTAAACCTCCATTGGCACCAAATTCTAGCAGTGGGAATCGATTCACAGAAGCCAGGAATCGATTCACATAAGACAGGCCACTGGGACTCGCAGGCAGGAATCGATTCACTCATTAAAGCGCAATTGAGCACTTTTTACCTTTGTGTGAATCGATTCACACAAAGGTCTTGTGAATCGATTCACAAATGCAGATTTGTTTAAAAGCAGCTTGATTTAAGCGCGAGAAATAGAGAAAGAGGGAAGGAAAAGAAGAGAAAGGGAAAGGAGAAAGAGGAGAGAGAGAGCTAGGGTTTCACCTTTGAGAAGGATTGAAGAGATTCATGTTGGATTTCTTCAATCACTTGCCTAAATGGGGAGTTTGAGAGTGGAGATTTAAGTATTTGGAAGATTTGGGTTTGAACCCTAGAGAGGAGAAGAAGAAGCACGAATTTGGAGAAGAATAAGGGGGAGAAGACCAAGCTCCAGCAAGGATAGCTCAAGTTCTTGGATTGAGAAGGAAGACTGAAGGTTGAAGATCAAGATTTGAGGAGTATTTGGAGAAGCCCTAAGTTGAACAAGAGGGAAAAGCTTGAAGAGGAGCAAAGGGTCCAAGTTCAACCTTCCTAGCTCAATGTCTTGAAGAATAGAGGTGGGTTCTTCAACCCTTAGGTGATGGGCACCCATAAGTCCCACATATAGGAATTTCTCTTCCTTTAGTAACATATGAACCTTAGGTTCAAGTTAGGTTTTAAATACCTAGAAGAGGTTAAGTTGTTATTGTTATTATTGTTATGATTTTATAGTGGGTTTGACTGAAAGAGGTTGGATGGCTGCCCCCAACCCCCCACAATTGAATGTATGTTTGATGTTTCTCTCTTGAGAACTCCATAGAGTTTCAAGGGATTAGTTAATGTATGTGTTGTCCATTAATTTGGCAAATTGTGAGGCTTGTCTAAGAGCCATAAGCTTAAGTCTTAGAGGTCAAAGAAAGGACCCTAGGAAAAGGATGTAATAGAAAGGATGTATGAATTAGTGTCCATGATTTGGAGCAATTAGATAAAAAGGGATACTATTAGTGTAAGCTTGATTCATTGAAATGATTGTAGTTTCCTTGAATAGTTAAGTAATGATGATGAATGTATTTATATGAATATGCATACAAGCATAAGCATAATCATAAGCATAAGCATAAGCTAAAGTCCATGGCAAGACTCCTCTATTTATAGGAGTAGATCGGTTTGGTTAGCCAAGTGGGACGCCCTTGGAGGGTTATGACGTCTAACCACCATTCCGAAAGTGTGTAATTGGGGTCTAGGGACCTAAGCCTACGACACTACCCAATAACACAAAGTGCATTACATGCAAAGCATCATATTATATATCTCCTATGAATGGTATAATATGTGAAGTGATGTTAAGTTTATGAATGTTAATGAATTCCTTGTTTATATATATATATATATATATATATATATATATATATATTCGGAATTAGTTTAGTTAAGTATATGAAATCTTGGATAGCACATCCCTAGTTGCTTAATTATTATATAGTAATGAGCATTGTGATTAGATCACTTAAAGGATGAGCAAGCTAGGTTGATTGAGATTCATGGTATAGAGCATAAGGCAAAGTCAATTAGCATAAGGAAAAGCAAAGAGGTGTTAAGCACAAAGTGAGTAAGTAAGAACAATACGTTTTTAGTTAATAAGGTTGCAATTTATATTGTATTAAGGTTAGTCGAGCTAAACAAAGGTTAAAGAATGGACATTTGTAGGATTGATGTGGGTGGCTATACATTTATGTGTTTAGTTTAATCACAAGTTGAAAAGTGGCATATTGGCCCTAGGATTACCCTATTTGATTATATGCTAAGTTTTTTAACTCAAACTAGCGCCTTCTAAAGCGTCTTAGATTAGGGATATCGAGAAGTTGCAAGTCAAGTTCTTATGGTACATAGGGGGAGTATGTCTAGGTTTAAAATGCATAAGCTAGTCCTTTCAGCCTAGAATGTTCCGAGGAGAGAATGGTGAGGAGTCCGTGAAGGGCTCACTGAGATTTATAATCTCACCCTTTTCCTTTTGTTGTTTTTCAGATAAGCAGGTACTGAAGACGATGAGTCAAAGCTTCAAGTTCAGGACTCATAGGCTAGTTCTATAGCCAAGTGGGAATTTTATATTCCAAGTTATGTACAATTTGTAAACTATTCATTAGATTAATGTACTAAGTTTAATTTATGACTTGAATAATTGTAATCAAGTTTGTAAATGCTTAGTAATTCCTGTGCCTTAATGTAATTTGTCGTACTTTCAATTATGTTGAGGTGCGGGTGTTACATTATGGTATCAGAGCAGTTCGATCCTATCGGACTGTGAGTCACTAGTTTAGTAATGACTCAGTTTAGGAAGTGTCAGTTTAGTCCTTGTTGGACTGTAGCGCTAGCGTGAATTTTCCTTGTCCGAGAACTTCTCTACATATTCTTATGCTTAGTATGGAATATTAAGCCTGATCAACTTAATACTCCATACCGTACGAAGAATGTAGTAGATGGAGTGGCGGATGAGGAGGAGACGAATAGGAGTGTGCACTCGATGAAGTTTGATGGATAAGGATGATGCGGACAAGGAAGGAGCGGATGCAAGAGCTCTCATTAAGTGAGGACCTTGAATGCGGAAAAGGGAAACAAGTTCCCACCTTCCTAACTAAGAGTTAAGGAATATTTCAAGAGTGGTCGGAACCATAGTGGTGAGGGTTTGGCTAGGCAAGCGTGAAATTTATGTACCGTCAACCGAGATGCTATGGAAGTGATTGGAAATGACGAGCAAGTAAGGAGTATTAATTGTGAGGTTTTAAATCAACTTAGGATGGGCATTTGTAATCGGTTAGGGTTACAACACTGGTTATGCTATCAAGTTGTTTCGCCTAATCCATTATGAATGGATCCTAGAATGATTGAGATTTTATGATGATTCCCAAGTTAAATTCAAGTGCCCTTTGTGGTTAACAGTAAGTGCTCTTAGTTGTAGGATTTCAATCGAGTAGGATGGTCGGTTATAATCAGTTAAGGTCTCAACACTTGTTGTTTCAGCAGGATTGGTTAACCTAGCTGATTATAGGTGGATCCTAGGTCGATGGAAATCCTATGATGATCTCTGAGAGAACCTTGGCGTTCCGGATGGTAACGGTAAGGGTAAGGAACAAGATGGAGTTAAGCGATATGCTACAACGCCCAAATGGTAGTATGGGTCCTAAAGGGTGATCTTGCCCTAGTGAAGCAGAAAGAAAACTCTTAAGTCTTCAAGGAACGGTGTCCTTAGAGGAACAACCAACTTCAGAGGATCAGATGAGAAGTAGTCTTCAAACTATAGAAGTTTCAAGAAAAGTCGAGTTGACGGAAACCTAAAGTTATTGATATCTATGTTCGATCTAACTGTTCAGTGCGTCAAGTGAATTCAATTGACCAATTATAGACTTTGCTTTAACTAAGTAAGAATATTAGTTAGAATAAGACTTAGTCAGAATGGGGTAATGAGATCTCTTCATTCCCTGAGCAATTAGTTCCTCTATAGAGATTAATCCCTTCCAGGGTTTCTAATGATTCAGATTGGGTAAGGAGGATAAGACAGGACCAATAAGGTAGATTGTTCCCAAGAATATCAAGGATTTATTTCCTGGTTACTTGTGGTCCATTGGTTATTAAACACGTTGATCTACACCGCAGATAGAGAAGTGTGGGTTGGTTTAATTCCAAAGAGCATCAAGAAAGGGAGTAACACCATCAAGCGAAGGAGAGCAGTAGTAAAGTTTATTTAAGAGTAAAGATGGTGGACATCTGAGACTATAAGTTACTGTGAGTCAAGTCGTTAGGTTGAGTCTGATGTGATTCTAATTAGCCACTTGCAAGCTAAGTCTCCAACCAAGTGAGGCTTAGACCTCGTGTGAGACAAAGTTTGCAATCAACCAATGAAAATCAAGTCAGTTTAACCAACGGATACCTCCCAAGAGCTGAGCAAGTTCCTAGGCCAAGTCGGTTGCAAGACCAAGTATAGCGAGCTAAATATGAGTAGCAACTCCGTAGTTGCGGAAAAGGTATCTAAGGAAGGATTTCCATTGGTAACATAAGAGTGAATGTCGCGAATGGAAAGTTGTTTAAGGTATGTATTAGTTGTTGGTGTAAGCCCTAGAGGCCAATGTTTTTCCTTTGGACTTATATTTTGTATCATGTCATTTATTTATTATATGAGGCATTTTCAGTTATTATGTTTGTTTCAACGTAATAAAGTCCTTGAGCGGTTGTGAGATACTAAAGAACTTACTCTAAATATCCGTAGTCGAGTATTATTATTATTAAGGACAATAATAATGCATCAAGACTATTATGTGGGTGGACTGATAACCTCATCTCACAGGTTATGGATATGAGATATCAAGTCACCACATAGGTACACGTTAGGGTAATTGTGTACTGGATTGACCCGCCATGAGAATACTACATAGTGTGTTATGTAAGTGTCATGAGTTATTCTCATAGTGATAGTGGTGTATGCCACCCTCAGACCTGAAACCACTATGGTCCCTACATGAGGAGTTGGGTGTTTTATTGCCGTCAAACATTGTCTGTAACAGGACAATTAGAAAGTCGGTTAACTGGGCACTCAACGAGTCATGCAAAGAGACATGAGTGACCTAGATGGGATTTGCCCCTCCTACATAACAGGAGTAATATCTGTGGGCCTCTTGATAGAGTATGACTGTAAAATGCATGGCCATGCTGAAATAAGTCAATATGAGATATTGATCTTATTTGTTGTTACTAAGTCTACTCGGGCATCAAGGAATATAATATTGAACTATACAAGGGTGACACATACTATGCCTTGTGTTCAATATAGATATAAGGGCAAAAGGGTAATTATACACATGATCATTATCACGGAAAGGTTACGTCACAACACTAACATTCTCGTTACTTGAGTAGTAGTGATGTGTTGCTAGACACCGCTCACTGTTTATAATATTAAATAGTGATTTAATATTATTGCCAACGTTACGGGAACCTACAGGGTCACACACATGAGAACATGCTAATGGGAGATTAAATAAATGAGTGAGACTCATTTTATTCGGTGGTGCATTCTTACGATGCACCAAATAGTCAAGAAAGACGCAGAACACGATAAGTTACGGTCTTACCGAGAGCACCACGGTAAGCTTCTGATGCGCTAGGTCGGTCTTAAGTGAAGTCTATAAATAGACTCGTTAAGATCAAGTCAAAACATGGAATTAAAACCCTAGCCGTTTCAAAGATCGTGACTTGCATCGTGGATCGGTTCCGTGCGTTAGCTAGCACCGTGATTGAGACCGCTCCCATTCGAAGGTCGCTCGTGGACTACGAGAGGCGTTGTTTTACGTGACGCTGCGTGCTCGATTCCAATTTTTAAATGCAAACGATCTGCGCTACAAGAGGTAATTCATATAACCCTGAGTCATGACCATTCGCAAGGATCCATGGAAGGGAAAGTTTAAATTTCCGCTGCGTTTTTAATCTCTGTTATTGCGCTATTTCCCTACATTAGTTACCTCTAGGTGACAATTCTATTTGATGGGATAGTTGCCCAACGACGGGTTGTGAAACCACCAACGATAGCATTGGATGCTGTTTTGGGTAAACTTCCAGGGAGTATTCGAAGGAGAGTATCTTCCAAGAAGTCTAAAGAGATAGAAGGAGCAAAGATTCACTCGCTTGACACCAAAAGGCACGTCTGCAGGGGATTGTGTAGAGGAATTCAAAGAATTCTCCACATACTTAACCTACCTCCAACAAGTATAGGGTGATAAGCAAGCGTAACAATTTCCAGCAGTCAAGAGCAACTGAAAGATAGAACAGCACCAGAGTTAAACTCTCAGACTACAAGTAAAGTATTCCATCTGATGGAAATAAGACGAAAGGAGTTCATTCATTTGAAAAGACGTAAGATCAGAGTTGCACAGCGGAAGCACCAAAAGCCAATTTATTATACTGAAGGATGAGGTAAGAAAGAAAGGCGTGGTTCGGGGACGAGATTCCATGGAGGTGAATCTGTCGCATTTCATCTTTGTCAACGCTAAGAAGTTCCTACACCCTTAACTCCACATAAGAAGTCTGGAAGTGAGAACCTATCTCATGGGGGAAAGATTTGAAGATAGTAAGGATATGAGTTACCACCAAATCGGAGGATACCTAGAATCATTCACGATTGCAAGTATTCTGTCGACTAGTGCATAGAGTGATTTCACTTAACCAGTTACACTATTACCCAATGGGCTATGAGAGGAAGTTGTAGTTGAAGTTCCAATGAAAGATGCAGTAATTTTCGAGGACGAAAATTTTTAAAAGGTGGGTAGTAGTGTAACACCCTGAATTTCTAAGCTAAGTTGAGAATAAGTGATGAGGAGAATTGTGTGATTGTATCCAAGCTTAATTTGATTTCACGGTGAGTGGATATAATTACACAAAGTTTTGATAAGAAAGTTAATGGGTTTGAGTTGAGGAATAAGTGTGGATTTAATCCTAAGATGGTTAGAGATGTTGATTTGTAGCTATGGAAGTTAATTTGAGAAGAAAGTCTCAAGGTTTGGTGTTAGAACTAAGTTTTCCTGGTTTTTCTGCAGTGTGAATCGATTCATATAGCTTAGGAATCGATTCACAGCATTAAAACTCCATTGGCATCAAATTCTAGCAGTGGGAATCGATTCACAGAAGCCAGGAATCGATTCACATAAGACAGGCCACTGGGACTCGCAGGCAGGAATCGATTCACTCATTAAAACTGCAATTCAGGCACTTTTTACACTGTGTGAATCGATTCACACAGTGCTGTGAATCGATTCACAGCTGCAGATTTGTTTAAAAACGCAGTTTCAGCGAGCAGAACGCAGAAATAGAGAAAGAGGGAAGGAAAAGAAGAGAAAGGGAAAGGAGAAAGAGGAGAGGAGAGCTAGGGTTTCACCCTTTGAGAAGGATTGAAGAGATTCATGTTGGATTTCTTCAATCACTTGCCTAAATGGGGAGTTTGAGAGTGGAGATTTAAGTATTTGGAATATTTGGGTTTGAACCCTAGAGAGGAGAAGAAGAAGCACGAATTTGGGGAAGAATAAGGGGGAGAAGACCAAGCTCCAGCAAGGATAACTCAAGTTCTTGGATTGAGAAGGAAGACTGAAGATTGAAGATCAAGATTTGAGGAATATTTGGAGAAGCCCTAAGTTGAACAAGAGGGAAAAGCTTGAAGAGGAGCAAAGGGTCCAAGTTCAACCTTCCTAGCTCAATGTCTTGAAGAATAGAGGTGAGTTCTTCAACCCTTAGGTGATGGGCACCCATAAGTCCCACATATAGGAATTTCTCTTCCTTTAGTAACATATGAACCTTAGGTTCAAGTTAGGTTTTAAATACCTAGAAGAGGTTAAGTTGTTATTGTTATTATTGTTATGATTTTATAGTGGGTTTGACTGAAAGAGGTTGGATGGCTGCCCCCAACCCCCCACAATTGAATGTATGTTTGATGTTTCTCTCTTGAGAACTCCATAGAGTTTCAAGGGATTAGTTAATGTATGTGTTGTCCATTAATTTGGCAAATTGTGAGGCTTGTCTAAGAGCCATAAGCTTAAATCTTAGAGGTCAAAGAAAGGACCCTAGGAAAAGGATGTAATAGAAAGGATGTATGAATTAGTGTCCATGATTTGGAGCAATTAGATAAAAAGGGATACTATTAGTGTAAGCTTGATTCATTGAAATGATTGTAGTTTCCTTGAATAGTTAAGTAATGATGATGAATGTATTTATATGAATATGCATACAAGCATAAGCATAATCATAAGCATAAGCATAAGCTAAAGTCCATGGCAAGACTCCTCTATTTATAGGAGTAGATCGGTTTGGTTAGCCAAGTGGGACGCCTCGAGGGTTATGACGCCTAACCACCATTCCGAAAGTGTGTAATTGGGGTCTAGGGACCTAAGCCTATGACACTACCCAATAACACAAAGTGCATTACATGCAAAGCATCATATTATATATCTCCTATGAATGGTATAATATGTGAAGTGATGTTAAGTTTATGAATGTTAATGAATTCCTTGTTTATATATATATATATATATATATATATATATATATATATTCGGAATTAGTTTAGTTAAGTATATGAAATCTTGGATAGCACATCCCTAGTTGCTTAATTATTATATAGTAATGAGCATTGTGATTAGATCGCTTAAAGGATGAGCAAGCTAGGTTGATTGAGATTCATGGTATAGAGCATAAGGCAAAGTCAATTAGCATAAGGAAAAGCAAAGAGGTGTTAAGCACAAAGTGAGTAAGTAAGAACAATACGTTTTTAGTTAATAAGGTTGCAATTTATATTGTATTAAGGTTAGTGGAGCTAAACAAAGGTTAAAGAATGGACATTTGTAGGATTGATGTGGGTGGCTATACATTTATGTGTTTAGTTTAATCACAAGTTGAAAAGTGGCATATTGGCCCTAGGATTACCCTATTTGATTATATGCTAAGTTTTTTAACTCAAACTAGCGCCTTCTAAAGCGTCTTAGATTAGGGATATCGAGAAGTTGCAAGTCAAGTTCTTATGGTACATAGGGGGAGTATGTCTAGGTTTAAAATGCCTAAGCTAGTCCTTTCAGCCTAGAATGTTCCGAGGAGAGAATGGTGAGGATTCCGTGAAGGGCTCACTGAGATTTATAATCTCACCCTTTTCCTTTTGTTGTTTTTCAGATAAGCAGGTACTGAAGACGATGAGTCAAAGCTCCAAGTTCAGGACTCATAGGCTAGTTCTATAGCTAAGTGGGAATTTTATATTCCAAGTTATGTACAATTTGTAAACTATTCATTAGATTAATGTACTAAGTTTAATTTATGACTTGAATAATTGTAATCAAGTTTGTAAATGCTTAGTAATTCCTGTGCCTTAATGTAATTTGTTGTACTTTCAATTATGTTGAGGTGCGGGTGTTACAGAGCCGGTGGTTATTAAAATATTAGACCCTTCCTTGTGTAGATAAATAAAAATCTGTTATCAACAAACAAACAAAAAACCCAATTTGATTAGCCATTATTTTGCTCTATAGAGGTTAGGCTAGCTATGATGATGTTGGAAAATATGGTTACGAACTCGGCAAATCACGAACACGAATCCACGAATAAGGTAACCACAAATATCCAATATTGAACCATTGATCACGTACCACAGATACCGTTTATAGCATGAGGCGTGTGAAGACACTACTGTTCTCAAGGATTTATTTGCCTAAAACAAAAATTTGCAAGGATTAACAGCTCTTCCGAGCAAAATCTCGGGTAATAAAACTACTAGAGTATCCATTGTTAACCCAGGAACAAAGTAATTACAATGCAAAATCAAAGATGTTCATCAAGTGTGTGACATCAAAACGAATTAGTAACTCCTAAATGACCGTGGGAATTGGTCTTTTAAAACCAAAAAGGAAAGTCAAGTACTAAAGGCAATTATAGTAAAAAAAAATAAAATTACTAAAGGCAATTGAAAACCGAATTAATAAGAAAACCAATTAAACTTGTTTGGACCAAATACATATACATTTTTATTTATAATAAAAGACGGAGGGAGTACATTACAAGTTGATATTGGAATGTTGGTATTTAATAAAAATTGCGATGCAATTAAAAAGTAATAAATCAATTTAATATGTTCAACCAATAAAAGGAATTAAAGCTATAAAATGTAATATTTGTTAGATCAGGATTATTATATTCGTCAAATGAGTTATATAGTTACAAGGTTTAGTGTGTAGTTACAAATATAAAATATAAAATATAGTTACAAATACAAAATATTTATCACTATATATAATATATTTATAAAATATTTATCACTATATATAATATATTTATAAATAATGTACCAAAAAAATTAATGTAGTTATAAATATAAAATATAGTTACAAATATAAAATATAAAATATAAAATATAGTTACAAATATAAAATATTGCATGAAAGCTTAAAATATAGTTACAAATATAAAATATTTTTTTTTGATATATTTGTATGTTTTATACACAAATATAAAATATTTATCGCAATATATAATTGTGTATTGTTATTCCTATTTAATGCTAATCTATTAAATGTAATACATTAAAATTCATTAGAAATATTTATTACACTTGGTCAAATTGTATAATTAAATGCTTTATATATCTTAATTATATCAGTTTTCTTTTAAATTATTTTTTGTCTTATATTATCATTATTATTATATATTTAGTGGTCTTTATTATGAATATTTGGTGGATGTCCTTTTCATATTCCCTAGGATGCTTTATAACTCCCATGAGTAAAAGACTTTTTTACTCATTGTTATTGGTCTTAATTTCATATGTTAATGTTACATTATGCTAGGCCTTAATATGATGTAAGTTACAAGACTTGTGTCCTATAAATAAGAATCATGTGGCATTGTAAACCATGCACCTTTAAGAGCATAATAGAAAGACTCTTTTATTCTCTCTTCTCTATTTCTTCTTCATCTTTATTCTTCTAATATTTGCTCTTATTTTAGTTTATTTCATAATACGTTCTCAGCACCATACTCTACCGTATGAGTGATGGCTGCTTGGAAGTTATACTACACAAATGTTTCTTCTTCTCACTATTGTTGAGTTAATCTAATTCATGATCATGTTCTTTCTCGTAGCTTTATATTTACATGTTAATTTTTTCATATTTCATGTATATAAATTTTATTGTCAATTTTTGTTAAGCTAACACAATTATATATTTTACTTATTCTTAACAAATTTTGGAAGAATTTGATATTTAAGCATCCCTGTAGGATTGCACAAACAATGATTTTCCTTGGTCATCATGTATATAAAGGTTTGTGGTATAGTTCCTAAAAAACTAACCTTTTAGACCATGATTGAAATTTAAAAGATCTATTTGATCTTATTTAAAACATTTTGAAGCTAAGAAAAGTGGGAAAAAAAATCATACATCTTTACGTTTCTCAAATATGCTCCTAGAGTAGCAAAAATAAGAAAATTCTTTTAAGAATATTTTGAAAGTATATGCGCTATTGTGATTGAACACAAGTGCGGTTATTGATTAAAAAAAAATAGAAATATATCATAATGGATTGACCTTTATTCCCAGAAGTGAATGTTTCATTCTATAAATTTTGGGTTTGACAAATTTTGTGGTTATGACTATTGATGTAGTAGAAATTTTTATTGTCTTGGTGATTTAAGATTTTCATATCTCATATGAATAGCATAACAATGGGAAAGAAAAGAAATATTGAATGTTTTATATATGAAGGGTAATGAAAATGTCATAGTATTATTTGTGGTTATGACTTTTATTATTCCTAATAATCGTGTAGTAACTCATACATTACGGAGAAGTGTAACTTCTCTACGTACTTATGCTTAGAACTCTATGTAAACAGAAGAATAAGAAGAGTCGATGGTAAGACTACTTCCTAAAGAAATAGATCCTCTTATGTTCTTATTTTATTTGTCTAATATCTTCTTATCTTCTCTTTTCATGCTATCTTAATGTTGTAGCATATAAGAAATGACGCTAATCATACCTGTTATATGTCAAAATTTTGTTAAGAATTATAAAAAAGTTTGAGTTAAGGTAAATATGCATGCTTGTCTCTGAAATCCCACAAGTGAGCCACAGGTTAGTTTTTCTTTTTGTGCAGTGCCAGATGAACACACACATTTTCTCTTATTTGGTTTAGTTTTTAATTACTTAAATAAAATATGTATGTATGATTTCTAAAGTTTTATTTGTTCAAGAAAATAGTGTTTTCCCAATTCTTTATAGGTAAATGGTATTTTGTTTCCATATATGCATGGTAATGCAAAAGGTAAATCAAGTCTTTAAAATATGTATTATATTGTTTTCTTTTGATAACAAAATTCTGGATGATCAAAGTTTAATACATTATTTTTATTCATTATCAATTCAAATAGACATATGTGCAATTAAAATTATGCTAAGGTAAACTTGAAGTTTGCTATGAATTGTAAACCTAAAGTTTATTAGTCTAAATAAGTTCATTATTTAGTAAGTATTCTAAATTTTTAGAATATATCTAAAATGATATTTGTGCATTTTATAATAAATTACGTGAACTATTTATATAGTTATGGCCAGAAGTCATATTGTCACATGTGTACTTATTAACAATTTGCAACCAGAAGTTTGCAAATGTAATTGAAGACTCTAGAAGAGCTAATGTATTGCTGCATGGAGGAACAAAGTTACACACTGATACTGCATTTTATTCTAAGTCTCATAGAAACTTATTTAGTTTCATGAATATATGTTTAAATGGATACTATATCGAAACAACAAATGAAGGAAATATTGAATATCCTTACATCACGAGGCTTATCTTAGATAAAAAAATATTAGAAAAATTTCTCGTTTTTGTTCCTCCGGTTCGTACTAAACGCATGTTAGTACAATTGAAACACATATTATCATAAACCAGAAGTTTATGGATCATAATAAGTTTTTTGTTTGACATGATCGGTTGAGCCATCCCGAGTCTATATGATGCACAAAATAATTGAAAATCCAAGTGGATATTCATTGAAGAGCTAGGAAAGTCTTCGATTTATTAATGTACCGCTCCTAAGGGAAATTGGTAATTTAACCGTTACCAACAAAAATTGGAAGTGAATCTCTCACATTTTTAGAATGTATACAAGCTGATATATGTGGATCAGTTAGATATATTATGGTTATAATTGATGCATCAACTAAATAGTCACATGATTGCTTGTTGTCAACTTGCAACCAACGTTTGTGAGATTGTGTACACAAATAATTTGACTACGAACTCATTTTATTGATTATCCAATTATGAAATGTTGGTGAGTTCCCATCTCAGGTCTTTAATGAGTATTGTATGTATATTGGGGTTGATATTGAGCATCCTGTATGACATGTTCATATAGAAAATGGACAAGGTAGTTGTAAGACTAATACTTATGAGATGAAAATTTTCAATTTCTACTTGGGGACATGCAATCTTGTATGTTGCAACATTGATTCGCATCAGGACAATAAGTTATCGCAAATCCTCCCCTTTACAATTGGCTTTTGGTCAAGCTAGTATTTCCCATCTAAGAATTGTTGGATGTGTTGGGTATGTTCCAATTGCTCCATCACACTAAGATGAGTCTTCAAGAAGTTTATGAATATATGTTGGATATGAATCTCCATATTTAGTAAAGTATCTGTTCCGGACTAGGCCGAGGCCCAATCCGTCGACCCACCTTCCCTCGATGCCACGTCGTCCGCATGTCTCTCCGCCTTCCCTCAACGTGGCCGACACAACGGCTTTGTGCATTAAAGGAATTTAATGCCGACTTCCGGGTTTCACGGGACGGTTACACATCGACAGTAACCGTCCTCAACTCATATTAAAAGAAGACCGCGTCGAACGGTCGAGGTAATCATCTTTCTACCACCTCTTACTCACCTCGACACACACTGACTTGAGCGTCGGAGTGTTTGCAGGTACACCACCCGACGCGCCGTCGTCATCCGTCGCGAGCACAACCGCACTGCTTCCCTCCGGTCATCCTCTGAAGTTCTGTTTAGAACATTGGCGCCGTCTGTGGGGATCGTTTCTGTAACACCTGAGGACGAGATCGACATCGTATTAGGACGACGTATCGAGACCTCGACCAAGACCTTGTGTCGAGATCCCGTGCCAAGACCGTTTGCCGAGGTCATTTGCCGAGCTGAGGAGACCACGTGCACTAGCTGCTGAGCTGAGGAGATCGCGTGTCGAGTTGATGAAGTCGCGTACCGAGCTGATGAGGACGCATGTCGAGCTGAGGAGACCGCGTTCACGAACTCGTGTTAGAGCCTTGTGCGCTTGCACGAGCACCCTTGTCGACATCGTGTCGAGATGACACCTCGTATTCTTTCGAACGTTATTCAGCGCTATTATTATATTGTTTGTAATTATTATATTGTCGGCTTGACCGCTTCTCGTGGTGTCTAGACCGTTGACCGGCCAGTAGAGAGTAATTATGAGAGGAACGATTAGGCGGGTAGATGATTGATGGGATTGGCATCTTATAGCCGGAGTTACGATTATGCCGCTTCCAAATTGTATACCACGACCGATTCCCTCAAACACTCATTTCTTTTTTCTTCTTTCTTTCTTCTTCCTTCCTTCTCGCTCGAAGTTTCGTTGTTTTTCTCCAAGAACTTCCATCGATTTAAACCGTGAGTTCCATCGAGATTCTGCACAAATTTTCTTCATCAATTTTGTTCATCATCATCTTCTCGACCTATATCTCGTCTGCCTTTCGATCACCATTGAGGTATGAAGAATGATTTTCTCTTCTTCGTGTTACTGTTTAGCGCTATTTCTTCTTCCATTTTTAGCCAGTTTTATGCTTCCAAATCATGTCAAATTGATGGGTTTTCTTCTTCACAATATTACTTATCTTTCTAACCGATTAATTGGGCTTGTAAAACAAATTTCTTTCTCTGATTTCTGCAATCGGCAGTGCCCAGAAACTCTTCATTTTTGGTTTATTTCGATTTCTTGTTTTTCGTTTGTTGCTTCTAGTTGTTGTTGTTGTCGATCTATCTGTTGAAGCATCAGATAACTTTTTCATGAACTTTTGATCGAAATCCCTAACTTTGTGTTAGAGGAAAAATATATTTCAGTTCTTGAGTTTTATATTTTCTGGGTTGTGGTTAAGTTTGGGATGAGAGCTAGATGTATTAGAAACCATAGATCGATCTAAGTTGTGTTTGTTTTAGGAAGTCTGATTTCCGAGATCGTGTGATTTCCGAATCGAGGTGTACGGGAAAGCGAATCCAAGGACGTGGAAGCAGTGGGATCCAGATCGAGAACTGTACGTGTCGAAGTCGTTGTCGAGCTCGTTGAAGACAGCCGTGTCGAGATCGAGTAAGAGAAGTCGTTGTCGAGCTCATTTGAAGACAGCTGTGTCGAGGTCGTTGTCGAGCAGCATTTACTTGGAGTTCGGTAAGGGCGCTTCACATTAATACTTTCATAGTATGCTAGCGTAAGGGCAACTCCTAGATATCTCTAAGACTTTATTTTTATTGTTATATTTATGTATGGACTCCTTGATTGGTGTCGAGATTGGAATGTTGTGATATGATTGGGTTTTTGCATGTATTTGATATGTGATTGAATATATGTTGTGAATGGTGTATTGCTGTCGAAGTGCGTTTCTTCATGCAGAATGTTTTATTGCTTAAATGTCGAATTGCGTTTCTTCATGTTAAGCATGCTCTCTTTATTTGATATGTGATCAAGTAAGTTGTGTTACTCTTTGACATGCGGCGAGCTAATCATCGAGTGAGAGAGCTAGGGAGTCGTATGACGTTTTGAGCCGGACCAGATAATCGAGGGTGCTAGGTCCCTTTTTGTTTATGGTGGATTGGCTGGCGTCGCATTATCGGTTGGGGTTGGACCTGGCGATTAATGCATGGTATCGGATTTGGGGTTGGACTGCGGATTTACCTATTACGTCGGTTTGGGGATGGACCTGCTGACGATATTCCGGAATAAGAGTTGTGTCGAGTCTAGAGTGAGATGGTCGAGTCACGTGTGGTGATTGAGATATATTATTATGTTGCTTATTTCTTTATGTCGAGCATATCTTGTATTGTTGAGATGTTGACCCTTTCCGTGGTGCCTTCAATCCATGACGGTTACCCGAGGCGATGTCGAGGCGCGCAGGAACTTCGGCGATAGATGATGCCGAGGAGGAGCTCGACGAGGACCCGAGTGACGACCTCTATCTATCGTGATTGTTGTTTGTTGGATGTTTGTTTTTCTGAAGACTGTACTTCGTTTTTCTTTTGTGTTCGAGGTCGTGACCAGTGTGGGCAGTGTTGTTTTGTTGTTTCAGGGTAGACTGGTGGTCTTACTTTTGGAGCAGCCCCCTGCGTGGGAGTCTGCCGGAAGTAACCCCAGGGTATGATTGCTCTTTTGAAGTCGTCGTACCTTAGGTGTATTTTCTTTGCACATTTGCTATTCTGTATTTTGTATACATTATTATTTCGAGTGATATATATATGTATGTTATGTATGTATGTTTTATTAGAATTTAAGTCTTGTGTCTTAGTTGCACCATGTTTCGAAAAGCTGTAATTACTCTGATGTGCACGAGTTAGTAGGTTTTATAAAAAAAAAAAATATATCGTAATTTTAAAAGGCACAAGAGTTTTGTTTTTTTTAAACACATCTCATATAGGTTTATGTTGAGCTTGGTGTGTTGAGCTCGGTAACTCGAGCTCGGTATATTGAGCTTCAGAGCGGTCAGGAAGCGGTCGTTACATTGTTAGTATCGAGCGATTCGGTTCGGCCAGAAGTGTGCATAGGAGATTTAATTTGACCGGTCACCGTGTCGGGTTATGTGTGTGGGTATCTAGTTGTATTATGTTGATTCTTTGTTTGACTAAGTGAAGCACTTATTGCTTGAGAAATTGTTTGAACTGTTTCTTGATTGAAGCGGTGTGTTTTAACACATCCTTGTTGTGAGATTCCGACAGGTTTTGAACTTTGTGGAATCTAATGCCACCTCGTAGGAATACGATACCGCAACCGAGAACGCCGACATGGAACGAGCAATTCAAGCTATGACCGAGATGGCGGCAGCCATGGCTCAACAATCACCGGCCGCAACTCAACAGCTAACGCGATGGCTCAACAGACGGCGTTAACTCAGAGAACTTACAAAGAACAAAGAACGAAGCGAACGAAATGTCAAGCGAGAGGATTAGCGGACTTCAAGCATGATCCACCGGGTTCTACGGTGAGCCAAATCCGGATAAAGGCGATCTTTGGATGCAAGAGATCGAGAAGATCTTTGAGGCATTCCATTGCGGGACAACGTGAAGGTCGACTATGCCACCTACTTACCGCTAGGAGACGCAGAGTATTGGTGGAGGGTGAAGCAAACATTTATAGCGTAACGTCGCGAGATGACCTGGGAACTTTTTCGTGAAAGGTTCTTGGACAAGTACTTCCCAGATCATCGCACGAGCCGAGAAGGAGCAAGAATTTCTTCAATCGCGGCAAGGCAACTCGGCCGTGTCCGAGTATGCGACCAAGTTCAGTCGTTAGCGAGGTATTTTAATCCATTTCGTGATCGAATCGACCAAAGATGGTTGAGTGAGAGATTCCAACGGGATTGAGATTCGACATTCGTAAGTCGATGGTGTCGTTGAGGATCCAAACCTCCAAGAGTGATTGATCGATGTGTCGAGGTAGAAGGAGTGAGGAGCCACAAGAAGAAGACTGTTGGGCGGGCCGGTGAGACCCAGTGCGGGCGTAGATTTGCACAGAAAGGAAAACAAGCTGCAAGAAGCCGTCTGGCCAGACCTCGTGGAACGACAACAGGGGGATGTCGTCCGATGACCCAGTACCGAAGCGGAGGGACAGACCGGTGTCGAGGTGACTTGTTTCAGATTGTGGAAAGACGGGACATTACGCCAATAATCGTACTCGGAAGGAGGGGTGTGCTACAATCAGAAGAAGCCAGGGCATTTTGCCAAGGATTGTCCTACACCTAAAGTCGAACCGACTATGCTTGCGGCAAGAGCCAAAGGGAAGCGTCAAGTGGCTAAAGGCGTAGTTTTCTGCATGAGTGGCGAGGAAGTCAACGAGCCGATGATCTTATCCAAGGTGAATGTGAGATCGAGGTAAATCCTTATCCGTTCTTTTTGATTCGTGCAACCCATTCCTTTATTTCTTCGATTGTGTGAACCATTTGAACTTGATCAGGATCGCTTTACCGCTTAAATTAGTAGTTACAACCCCACCGCTAAAACCTTAGTCACAAACACCGCATGTCTTAATTGTGTAAAGTGGTTATTCGAGTAGAAAGTTTGTAGTCAATTTGGTTTGTTTGCCTCTTAAGGGCTTAGATGTCATTCTCGGGATGGATTGGTTGTCACACCACCATGTCCTTTTGGTGTGCCAGTAAACTGTAATTTTTCCGCACCTTGGAGTCTCCAATTATCTTTCTGCGAACGTATTGGAGTTTCTTTGAAAGAAGGAACTAGGGAATACATGTATCCGCTAGTTCGGAAGTTTTCCAAACAGATCGACGTGAAGAATGTTCCGGTGGTGTGTGACTTTGAGGACGCGTTTTCAAGACGCGTGCCAGGGTTACCACCAAGACGAGGTCGAGTTCTCCATCGACCGATTCCAGGAAACAGGACCGATTTCCAAAGCGCCATACAGGATGTCTCCTGCCGAGATGAAAGAGCTGAAGTCCCAGATCGAACACTTGGAGTCAAAGCAATTCATACGACCGAGCGTGTCACCGTGGGGAGCTCCAGTGTTGTTGGTTAAGAAGAAGGATGGACGATCAAGACTGTGCGTGGACTACCGCGAGCTCAACAAGGTTACCGTGAAGAACCGTTATCCGTTACCACGTATTGACGACTTGATGGATCAACTTCGTGGAGCGGCGATCTTTTCCAAGATAGACTTGAAGTCGGGCTACCATCAGATTCGCGTGAAGGAGGAAGATGTCGCCAAAACAGCTTTCAGGACTAGATACGGTCACTACGAGTACTTGGTGATGCCGTTTGGAGTGACGAATGCGCCAGCTGTGTTTATGGACTACATGAACAGGATTTTCCATTCGTTTTTGGATCAGTTCGTTGTAGTGTTCATCGACGACATACTGATCTACTCGAGGAACCGAGAAGAACACGCAGAACACTTATGTCGAGTACTACAGATATTACGAGATAAGCAACTCTATGCCAACCTGTCGAAGTGTGAATTTTGGCTTGAAGAGGTGAATTTTCTTGGCCACGTGATTTCCAGAGAAGGGATAGCTGTGGATCCAACTAAGATTGAAGCTGTGTTAGCGTGGGAACAGCCGAAGACGGTTACCGAGATCAGGAGTTTTGTCGGCTTAGCAGGATATTACCGAAGATTCATTGAAGGTTTCTCGAAGATTGTCGCGCCTCTTACACGGATCGACGAGGAAGGATCAACCTTTGCCTGGACCGAGGAGTGCGGCCGCTTTCAAAAGATCAAGAAGCTTTTGGCACGGCGCTGTGCGATCTTGCCTCAACCCGAAGAGCCTTTCGAGGTGTATTGTGATGCGTCACACCAGGGATTGGGATGCGTCTTGATGCAACATCGGAAGGTGGTCGCAGATGCTTCAAGACACTCAAGATTCACGAGAGGAACTACCCTACTCACGACTTAGAGTGGCGGCAGTGAGTTTTTGTCTTTGAAGATATGGAGGCACTACCTTTATGGGAGCACTCTTATCGCTTTCGGCGATCACAAGAGCTTGAAGTACTGTTCGACCGTAAAGAGCTCAACATGCGTCAACGTAGATGGACGTAATTTCTCAAGGACTACGACTTTACGTTGGAATACCATCCCGGTAAGGCTAACGTAGTAGCGGATGCATTGAGCGGAAGAGCGTTTTAACCTCGGTAATGATGATCAAGGAGTTGGAGATGCTCGAGAAGTTCCGAGACTTGAAGTCGAGTGTCGAAGTTTCACCGGGAAGCCGAGATTTGGTATGCTTACCATTTCTAACAGATTGTTGGGCGAGATCCGAGACCAAGAAGTTCATGACGAGCTTCGCAAGAGAAGATTCGATTGATAGCGCAAGTGGAAGCGCGAATTTCACGCTTCGGAGTGGACGACATCTTGATGTGCAATGGCCGAGTATGTGTACCTAACGATCCGAAGTGAGGAAGTTGATTCTCGACGGCGCATAAGAGCAACTTTAGTATTCATCCAGGAGTTACGAAGATGTATCAAGACTTGAAGAAGCATTTTTGGTGGTCCTGAATGAAGAAGCAAGTGGCGAGCACGTAGCTCGTGTTTCGACGTGTCGTAGCCGAAGGTGGAGCACCAACGACCGGGAATGCTACAATCGCTGACGCGTACCAGTTTGGAAATGGGATAGTATTTCCATGGATTTCGTTGTAGGTTTGCCGAAGACGCAGAAGAAGAATGATTCGATTTGGGTGATCGTCGACCGATCGACCAAATCTGCCATTTCTTACCAAAGGTGGTCGACATACAACGTGGAAAAGTCGACCGAGATCTACATTGCGGAGATAGTACGACTTCATGGAATACCCTCTTCGATCGTGTCGGACCGAGATCCGAAATTCACGCCTCATTTTTGGAGGGAATTGCAAGGAGCGATGGGAACCGAGCTCGAGCTTAGCTCGGCATATCATCCACGCATCGACGGTCATACCGAGAGAACGATCCAATCACTTGAAGATTTGTTGTGAGCTTATGCGTTAGATCACCGAGGAAGTTGGGACGACGTCTTACCATTGGTGGAGTTCACCTACAATAACAGCTTCCATGCGAGTATTGGAATGGCACCTTTTGAAGCGGCAGATGGGCGTAAATGTCGACGCCTCTTTGTTGGTACCAGGACGGCGAGCTTAACCGTCAGAGGACCAGATATGATCTAGCGTATCATCGAGAAGATCCGCTTGATCGAGATCGGATGCGAACATCTCAAAGTCGGCGTAAGAGTTATGCGCACCAACGACGCCGACCACTCGAGTTCGAGGAAGGAGAACATGTATTTCTTAGAGTCACCGCCACCATCGGAGTTGGTCGAGCCGATCAAATCCAAGAAACTTACCCCTAAATTTATTGGACCTTACCAGCATTCTTCGTCGTATTGGTCGATGGCATATCAGATTGCCTTACCCCATTCTTGTCGAACATCCACGACGCCTTCCACGCCTCACAATTACTAAGTATGTTTCCGACCCCTCTCATGTCATCGAACCTGATGTGATTCAACTCAAGGACGACCTATCTTTTGAAGCATTGCCAGCAAGAATCGTTGATCGGAAAGCCAAACAGTTGCGGAACAAAGAGATTCAACTTGTCAAAGTTGTGTGGGATCAGAAGACGGGAGATGCGACTTGGGAGCTGGAGGAGAAGATGAAGACTCAGTACCCTGAACTTTTCTGAGGTAAGAATCTTATTTACAATTTCGAGGACGAAATTTTTTTTTAGAGGGAGAGATTGTAACACCTGAGGACGAGATCGACATCGTATTAGGACGACGTATCGAGACCTCGACCAAGACCTTGTGTCGAGATCCCGTGCCAAGACCATTTGCCGATGTCATTTGTCGAGCTGATGAGACCACGTGCACTAGCTGCTGAGCTAAGGAGATCGCGTGTCGAGTTGATGAAGTCGCGTACCGAGCTGATGAGGACGCATGTCGAGCTGAGGAGACCGCGTTCACGAACTCGTGTTAGAGCCTTGTGCGCTTGCACGAGCACCCTTGTCGACATCGTGTCGAGATGACACCTCGTATTCTTTCGAACGTTATTCAAATTATTATTATATTGTTTGTAATTATTATATTGTCGGCTTGACCGTTCTCGTCGTGTGTCTAGACCGTTGACCGACAGAGTAGAGAGTAATTATGAGAGGAACGATTAGACGGGTAGATGATTGATGGGATTGGCATCTTATAGCTGGAGTTACGATTATGCCCTTCCAGCTGTATACCACGACCGATTCCCTCAAACACTCATTTCTTTTTTCTTCTTTCTTTCTTCTTCCTTCCTTCTGCTCTGAGTTTCGTTGTTTTTCTCCAAGAACTTCCATCGACGAAACCGTGAGTTCCATCGAGATTCTGCACAAATTTTCTTCATCAATCTTGTTCATCATCATCTTCTCGACCCATATCTCGTCTGCTCGATCACCATTGAGGTATGAAGAACAGATTTTCTCTTCTTCGTGTTACTGTTTAGCGCTATTTCTTCTTCCATTTTTAGCCAGTTTTATGCTTCCAAATCATGTCAAATTGATGGGTTTTCTTCTTCACAATATTACTTATCTTTCTAACCGATTAATTGGGCTTGTAAAACAAATTTCTTTCTCTGATTTCTGCAATCGGCAGTGCCCAGAAACTCTTCATTTTTGGTTTATTTCAATTTCTTGTTTTTCGTTTGTTGCTTCTAGTTGTTGTTGTTGTCGATCTATCTGTTGAAGCATCAGATAACTTTTTCATGAACTTTTGATCGAAATCCCTAACTTTGTGTTAGAGGAAAAATATATTTCAGTTCTTGAGTTTTATATTTTCTGGGTTGTGGTTAAGTTTGGGATGAGAGCTAGATGTATTAGAAACCATAGATCGATCTAAGTTGTGTTTGTTTTAGGAAGTCTGTTTCCCGAGATCGAGTGATTTCCGAATCGAGGTGTACGGGAAAGCGAATCCAAGGACGTGGAAGCAGTGGGATCCAGATCGAGAAGCGTACGTGTCGAAGTCGTTGTCGAGCTCGTTGAAGACAGCCGTGTCGAGATCGAGTAAGAGAAGTCGTTGTCGAGCTCATTTGAAGACAGCTGTGTCGAGGTCGTTGTCGAGCAGCATTAACTTGGAGTTCGGTAAGGGCGCTTCACATTAATACTTTCATAGTATGCTAGCGTAAGGGCAACTCCTAGATATCTCTAAGACTTTATTTTTATTGTTATATTTATGTATGGACTCCTTAATTGGTGTCGAGATTGGAATGTTGTGATATGATTGGGTTTTTGCATGTATTTGATATGTGATTGAATATATGTTGTGAATGGTGTATTGCTGTCGAAGTGCGTTTCTTCATGCAGAATGTTTTATTGCTTAAATGTCGAATTGCGTTTCTTCATGTTAAGCATGCTCTCTTTATTTGATATGTGATCAAGTAAGTTGTGTTACTCTTTGACATGCGGCGAGCTAATCATCGAGTGAGAGAGCTAGGGAGTCGTATGGCGTTTTTGAGCCGGACCCAGATAACTGAGGGTGCTAGGTCCCCTTTTTGTTTATGGTGGATTGGCTAGGCGTCGCATTATCAGTTTGGGGTTGGACCTGCTGATTAATGCATGGTATCGGTTTGGGGTTGGACCTGCCGGATTTACCTATTACGCCGGTTTGGGGATGGACTCTTGGCGATATTCCTAATAAGAGTTGTGTCGAGTCTAGAGTGAGATGGTCGAGTCACGTGTGGTGATTGAGATATATTATTGTGTTGCTTATTTCTTTATGTCGAGCTTATCTTGTATTGTTGAGAAGTTGACCCTTTCCGTGGTGCCTTCAATCCATGACGGTTACCCAGGCGATGTCGAGGCGCAGGAACTTCGGCGATAGATGATGCCGAGGAGGAGCTCGACGGGGACCCGAGTCACGACCTCTCTCTGTCGTGTTTGTTTGTTTGTTGGATGTTTGTTTTTCTGATGACTGTATTTGTTTTTCTTTTGTGTTCGAGGTCGTGACCAGTTTGGGCAGTGTTGTTTTGTTGTTTCAGGGTAGACTGGTGGTCTTACTTTTGGAGCAGCCCCCTGCGTGGGAGTCTGCCGGAAGTACCCCCAGGGTATGATTGCTCTTTTGAAGTCGTCGTACCTTAGGTGTATTTTCTTTGCACATTTGCTACTCTGTATTTTGTATACATTATTATTTCGAGTGATATATATATGTATGTTATGTATGTATGTTTTATTAGAATTTAAGTCTTGTGTCTTAGTTGCACCATGTTTCGAAAAGCTGTAATTACTCTGATGTGCACGAGTTAGTTGGTTTTATAAAAAAAATATATATATATCGTAATTTTAAAAGGCACAAGAGTTTTGTTTTTTTTAAACACATCTCATATAGGTTTATGTTGAGCTTGGTGTGTTGAGCTCGGTAACTCGAGCTCGGTATATTGAGCTCGGTAGCGGTCCGGAAACGGGTCGTTACAGTTTCTGATTCCATCTTCTTTGTCGAAGTCTCCCTTCTTCACTCGACGATGATCGATCGAGCGTGGTCGCGACTAGCGCTCCACTCATGCGAACGCAGATCTTGAACAACCAAACCAGCCGATAGCTCTGACAGAACCACCTCTCCAAAGATGACGCCGTTCGATCGTTGTCGCCAAACCGATGCCGAACGGAAACCACCGCCATCCTCATTCGCGAAGTTCCGCGACCATCCGGGTTACGCCGGCGATGCATGCTCGTAATCAACGCCTCGATCGAATGGAGAATCAGCCAGGCGAACTCTCCGCTCGCGTTGCCACCCAAATCGGAAATGAAAGATCGAGCCTCTCATTCTCCTCGGAGATCGGCGAGTCCGGAAATCTCAGATCTGCTCATCGCCACCATCGCGGGCACGACTCCACGCCGCTGCGCATAGAGCACTCCGCCGTGCTCATTCTGTTTCATCAACTCCTCGGGCGATGACACGAGTGATTCGAGCGGGACCTTTGGTCCTTTACATCCGAGATCATGAAATTCCCGATTCAAGCATCTTCGTAAACCACCCGCTTTGGACTCATACGACGGCACCACCGACCCGACGAGCATGTTGGTTGCTTTGATATCGCCATGGGCTATCGAGGCGCCCAGGCCGGTGAAGTGCGTAATCTTTCCCTCACTCAAGAAAGCGGCGTTGTCTTGGTTCCGCACTCTTAAGAAAAATTCCATTGGTTCGTGGATCGAGCTCGCCGACCGTTTCTCGCGCATTTCATCGCGTCTAAAGTCCAACCCAGTCGATAGCCGCACCGCCGCAATTCAGTGAAGAAAGATGAGTCTATCGTAGACTACGCCGAGCGCTTCAACAAAGAAGCCATTTTGGTGAAGAAATGCTCGACGAGATGAAGCCGTACTTGCTAGAGCAAGGCCTGGTCGAAGGAAGTTTATTCAATCGACATTGGTGTCGATAAACCGAGGTCCTCGACCGAAGTTCCTGGCGAGCTCGTAAATTTATGAATTACGAAGAGAAGTTGATAGCCTCAAAAGCCAAAGACAAATCCCCAGAGTAACACTGACAAGCAAAGATGAAGAAGTATAATTAAGTTGAAACAAATGTATCCTAAACACATAAGTGTGAAGCAGTGAAGTATGATTGAAGAAATACACAATCAGGATTTATTTACTATCAAGACCTTGCACCTCTGATGGAACCTCGTGCCGAGACCGCGTGCACGAGATCCCTGCTGAAGAGATCGAGCCTCGTGCCGAGACCGCGTGCACGAGGTCGTGATAAAGCCTTGTGCGCTTGCACAAGCACCTCTGCAACAGATGGATACACAGTCCAGTATTCGAGCGACTTACCAGGCCCACCTCTGCAATTGCAAAATTAAGACGACCTTAAACTCGGCTACGTCATGGACCTTGATTATTTGATGACCCCGACCTTGCCGCTTGGACAGCCAGATCAATTACTCCACAGGGAAGTATAAAACTCGACTACGAGCACTTTACTCAGCATAAAATTAACGCCAACTTAATTACATCAAGTTGCTGCAAATTGTCTATACTTTGACAGGAACAGCGTGATAAAGCCTTGTCGCTGGGCACCAAAGACCGATGAATGAAGAGATCGACCTGCGTCGAGACCGCGTGCACGAGCTCGTGACAAAGCCTTGTGCCTTGCACAAGCACTGCGGATCGACCTCGTCGAGACCGCGTGCACGAGCTCGTGACAAAACCTTGGGCGTTGGCACAAGCACCTGATGAAGAGATCGACCTCGTGCCGAGACCGCGTGCACGAGCTCGTGACAAAGCCTTGTGCGTTGGCACAAGCACCTGTGATCGACCTCGTGCCGAGACCGCGTGCACGAGCTCGTGACAAAGCCTTGTGCCTTGCACAAGCACCTGTGATCGACCTCGTGCCGAGACCGCGTGCACGAGCTCGTGACAAAACCTTGGGCGTTGGCACAAGCACCTGATGAAGAGATCGACCTCGTGCCGAGACCGCGTGCACGAGCTCGTGACAAAGCCTTGTGCGTTGGCACAAGCACTGCGGATCGACCTCGTCTGAGACCGCGCGTGCACGAGCTCGTGACAAAGCCTTGGACGCTGGGCACAAGCACCGATGAAGAGATCGACCTCGTCACGAGACCGCGCGTGCACGCAGCTCGTGACAAAGCCTTGTGCGCTGGGCACAAGCACTGCGGATCGACCTCGTGCCGAGACCGCGTGCATGAGCTCGTGATAAAGCCTTGTGCGTTGGCACAAGCACCTGATGAATGAAGAGATCGACCTCGTGCCGAGACCGCGTGCACGAGCTCGTGACAAAGCCTTGTGCTTTGCACAAGCACCTGTGATCGACCTCGTGCCGAGACTGCGTGCACGAGCTCGTGATAAAGCCTTGTGCGTTGGCACAAGCACCTGATGAATGAAGAGATCGACCTCGTGCCGAGACCGCGTGCACGAGCTCGTGACAAAGCCTTGTGCCTTGCACAAGCACATCAAGCCTCGTGTCGAGAACTGCCTCAGCAGACGTGGAACACGAAGGTCCCGAACGAACTAATGAACAAGCACGACGTGACGACACTTGCAGTTCCTTACGAACAAGGACGTCGGACGTCGACATCAACGAACTTCGACAACAAGTCACCACCTCGACATTCGAGCTAGCGACTTGGGGGGCAACTGTTCCGGACTGGGCCGAGGCCCAATCCGTCGACCCACCTTCCCTCGATGCCACGCCGTCCGCATGTCTCTCCGCCTTCCTCAACGTGGCCGACTAACGGCTTTGTGCATTAAAGGAATTTAATGCCGACTTAGGGTTTCACGGACGGTTACACATCGGCGATGTGGCCCTCAACTCATATTAAAAGAAGACCGCGTCGAACGGTCGAGGTAATCATCTTTCTACCACCTCTTACTCACCTCGACACACACTGACTTGAGCGTCGGAGTGTTTGCAGGTACACCACCCGACGCGCCATCGTCATCCGTCGCGAGCACAACCGCACTGCTTCCCTCCGGTCATCCTCTGTAGTTCTGTTCAGAACAGCATCTAGAACTGATAATGGGAGATTTATTTACAACTCGGTAAGCTGATTGTCATTTTGATAATTTAGTGTTCCCGATATTAGGGGGAGAGAATAAGCAGTTGAAAAAGGAGATTAGTTGGAATGTATTATCATTATCTCTTATTGATCCTCATAGAAAACAATGTGAACCAGAAGTTTAAAAGACAATTCATTTACAAATCATAGCAAACCAGTTACCAAATGTATTCATCAGCTGCTAATGCTCCAATCAAAATTGATGTCCCTACTGGACAATCTAAAATGAGTCTCAACCATGCATAGAGCGTGGTATACCTATTGGTTCCAAAGATAAAAAAAAATCCTCAAACAAGAAAAGGAGATAAAAAGAAAGATGACCCAAGAGAGGATATGAAAACTCCAAAAGAGTCATTAGACATAATTGATATTTCAGTTCCAGGAAAGACTGATTATTGTACCTAAAATTTGTGAAAATGAAGAGATCTCGACGAATTATGTCGTGAATGGAATATGATGGAACCGAAACAAAGTCAACGTTGACGATGTTTTTCATTAAGGATTATAGACAAAGCAACGATTTGCCAAAATGGAAAGAAGCAATCGAAGCGGAATTAAACTTACTTTGCAAGCGAAAAGTTTTTGGACCTATAGTCCAAACACTTGAAGGCATGAAACCAATTAGATACGAATGAGTTTTTGCGATAATGAAATGAGAATGGTGAAATAGTGATATACAAAGTTCAATTTATTGCTTAAGGGTTTTCCCAAAGACCTGACATTGATTTTGAAGAGACATATTCACTTGTGGTACATGCAAGTATTTTTTGATACTTAATTGGTCTGGAAGCAAATGAAAGACCTCAATTTATATGTAATGGATTTGAAGGTCGAAACAGAGAATGTCCTCTACTTGCAAAATCCTAGAAGGATTAAAATTATAAAGAAATGTCTTTAAATGAAATATTTTTGGAGGACAAAGTTTTGTCTTATTCGATCTGCAGATTGAACAATTAGCTAATTGAATTTTGTTCTAGCAAATTATAAAGAACTAGTTCTTAAGTGACTCATGATAAATTATATCTATTGAGTACATGAGTTGTGTGTCAAGAAGATAACAAATATCTTGGTCCCGAAGACCATAGCTTAGTGCTATAAAAGTATACGCGCATATACATGGCTTAATACAATAATATTTTTGTGATACTTATTGGTAAAGTACAGTTCATCACCAACCATAAGGCATTGGAACAAAGTGAAGTATATATTTTTCATATTTTCACAATACAATTGATGCAATTTTTTTTATGAATATATGTTCAGCTAATTGACCATGCAGATGCAAGGAATTTTTTCTGATCCAAATGAAGTCAGATCTCAAATCCGCTGTTATTTACACGTGGTGGTATTGATACCTCATTATGAACTACAAAAGAATTTATAGTTATCACTTCTTAAGGAGGAAGTCTCGAAGATAATACTGATTGCAAAGTTCAATTGGAAGGAGGATATATCACAACTGACAGAGCAAAGTATATTACTTCTAATGCATTAGGGGAAGAAAATCGAATGTTGGAATACATATTCTTAAGTGATTCTTCTAACAGGGGGAGAAAATTGTACTCTTTTTTCCTTCGTCGTGGTTTTGTCCCATTGGGTTTTCCTGGCAAAGTTTTTAACGAGGCAGTTCCCACACAAAAGGGTATTGTACTCTTTTTCCTTTACTAGGATTTTTTCCCACTAGTTTTTTTTCCTAGTAAGGTTTAAATGAGGCATATGCTCAATGGACATCCAAGGGGGAGTATTATGAATATTTGATGGATGTCCTTTTCATATTCCCTCGGATGCTTTATAACTCCCATGAGTAAAAAAATTTTACTCATTGTTATTGGTTTTAATTTCATATGTTAATGTCACATTATGCTAGGCCTTAATATGATGTAAGTTACAAGACTTGTGTCCTATAAATAGGAATCATGTGGCATTGTAAACCATGCACCTTGAAGAGCATAATAGAAAGAGTCTTTTATTCTCTCTTCTCCATTCCTTCTTCATCTCTATTCTTCTAATATTTGCTCTTATTTGGGTTTATTTCATAATAGTCTTCATATTTTAAAAATATTAAAGAGTATCTTAATAATTTTTAAAATAAAAAGTTGTCCTTAAAATATTGAGCATTTTTCGCGTGAGAGATATTAACGAAATATTATTCATAGTTCATCGTATTTTAGATCAATTTTAGTCATTATGATCATAATTATATATTAAGAAATTTTGGATTTGTTTAAATTTATATTTAATTACTGTTTAGTATACAAAATTAGACACTAAATATTTTTAAAGAAAGGTATTATATTGATATTTACAATTTATTGATCTTCAAGTTGACTCTGTTTGTTAAAAACCCTAGCCTCTCTCTCAAACTTCCTTCTACTCATTTCTTCCTTCTTCCTTATCCATCGAAGGGGTGGTTTCTGGCCATTTTTTGGCCTGAAAACACCCATTTATATCATTTTTTCTCCCTTTTAATCTAAATAAGTGATTTTTTCACATAGATCTGGTTTTTCTGTGATTTCATCGCCTGAGTGCGGCGTTGTTTTATTCGTTGTCTTGGTGCGGCGTTGTTTGGTTTTCTATTTTGTTGCAGTGTTCGTTTAGTTCAGAATGACAGATCAGCTTCGATCCATTACAAATTCAATCAAGACTTGGGCGTCAACGTTACAGATCCGGTGGCATGGGTATTCCGATCACTTTGATTTTCTCACATTTGTAGACATTTTGCCGTTTTATGCTATTAACCTGGGTGCTGTGAGTTTATTGCAGATTCATCCTTTTCGGTTTTTAGCGATGTTGAATTTGGGTTGTTTTCGATGTATTTTACCAATTTGAATGAATGAATATCTTTTTTTAACAAAAAAAAGTTGACTCTGTTTATTATGTACACATTTAATTGATTGCACAAATTTATATTAGTTTAAAATAATACATATGACGACATTATGCCCTCTAAGTTAATTATTTGAATATTTTTATTATTGTTGTGCACTTTTATAAATTTAATTAATCAAATTATAATAAAAGCTTATGACTAGAACAAAATAGAAGATATTAGAATCACACAATGTTAAGGTAACCTGTTTCAAGCTAAAACAATGAGAAATCAAAATAGCTTTTCCCTTGCTATTCTGACTCTCTTCTTAACGGTGCTATGGTATATAAGCTATTTTTCTCTTCAACACACACACACACACATATATACACACAGATACATATATATACTATAGTAAGTTTGCTTTAATGTTAATTGAAAAGAGTTCTCATCTATATATTTACATATGGATTTTCATTAATTGTTGCAATGCAAATGGAGATGTAACAGTTGAGCACAAAGTTTCTGATTCTGAGCCGCGAGTAGTAGTGATGGCTAATTATAATTTATGTCTTCAATTTTGCAACCACATATGTATGGAACATAGTGCGGTACTAATAGGAGTATGCGACAAGCAAGGAAAATGCCATTGCTATGATTCCTCAATTCGTGCGTCCAAGTCTCCACCACAATTTGAGATTCAAATATGAAATCCATAGTGAAAAATTGGTTAAAACGGTGCTCATGTTAAACTGAAGAACAATAATTGTT
Organism: Calophaca sinica; assembly: GCA_037113605.1. Lineage (NCBI taxonomy): Eukaryota > Viridiplantae > Streptophyta > Magnoliopsida > Fabales > Fabaceae > Calophaca > Calophaca sinica. The sequence goes on along the minus strand of CM073732.1, from coordinate 107,383,194 downwards.
TTTTCTTAAATTATAAGAATAGATAATACCAATTGAAAATCCATAAAACCTTTATTGGCAATACATCAAAGTGAAACATTTTATTATGATAATAATAGTGGGGGATTTGCCGATTTTATTTTTGTCACAATTTTATTGCATTTCTTCTATTTTCATTATTATACATTTTTTTTTGTATACGCTCCTCCCCAACATCATCATCACCGAATAACATAAAATCTTATGCTTCACAAATTCAAATTCTCTATTGAATAAATAATGTCTATCACTGTTTCGTTGGAAAATAGGGACCATCAAGATTTCCGTTAGTGATAACTTATATATGATTAAAAATTGATAAGGTTAATTTTCATTGTTAGTTTCTTTTTTCAAATAATAAATCAACAATTAATGGAAGAGATAGCATGTATCAATAACAAAGGGGCAACCAATGTTTGTTTTTCACAGGAGGGGCAATCATTGTTATCCTTATAAATAATTGTCATATTATAATAAAAAGAACACGGATAATTATTATTAAATATTGACAATTTTAGGGCCCGTTTGTTACGGCTTAAAAAAGTGATTATGTTTTAAAATAATCTAGAGATTATTTTTAATAGATTTTAAAAAAATAAGAAGCTAATTTGTGTTTGTTTAGGATCATAAAAATCATTTTTTCAACTCTTATGAATGAGAAGCTACTTTTTTCAGCTTTTCATTTTTACCCTAAAAATCATTTTAAAAAAAAAATCATTTTCTAAAAAATCTGAAACAAACACAATTAAAATAAAAAACTGATTTTTAACATAAAAAGTGATTTTATTCTAAAAAAAGCTGTAACAAACGCCCCCTTAATCTCTATCATTCTCAAGACAATAGCCTTCAGTTTCTCATATGACAATATACTATTTTATATATATATAGAGTGAGAGAGAGAGAAGGGATCCGTTGATACCAGATATAAGTCAAAAGATTTACACCAAATCTGGAGCATTAAAACTAATAAATCATACGGCTCACAATATTTCACGAAAAAAATAAAAATAATTAGAAAGTGAGCCACGTGACTTTCGGGATCGCGAGCATCTCTGCATTTGTTCTTCCGATTTGTGATCTGGGAGTTATTGTCGGCAAAGTCCTGAAGAGAGAAGAAAGGGCATATGAAAAAGGACTCTCATGAATTTACACCATGACTATCTAATTTCTATGAAGATTGGAGGTTCAACCAAAATTCGATATGTATTAACTCTGGCATTTGATAGAAGAACCCAGAAAGAAAGAAAGGGCTACACGAACACCAGACCAAACTAATTGGAGAAATAAAATTAATCATCCGATTAAGAGTTCTTAAAAATAAAAAGGGCTCCATGAACACAAGACCAAATTAATCATCCGAATTATATATATTGGATTTTGCATTTTTATGTGATTTAAAGTAGATCGAACCCATTGTAAACCAAGTCAATTAATAATATACTAATTCATATTTTTATTAAATCAAAATATATTATTTTGATTATTAGTTGAATTGCATCGTTGCTTCATGTTTTATAGATTTAATTCAATTTAATTGTAAACCAACACATGTACAGTGTTATCAAAGGCAAAGCCTATTGGTAACTTTGATTTATAAAGAAAATCACCAGGTATTAGTGTATCACGTAAGGGAAAGACGATGATTATGCATCGGGTTCGTTGCTCCTGTAAGTGCAGTTGCAGAGTCATTCCTGTTGACGTCGTAGTCGGCAAGGGTTTGAAAGAGAGAAAACAGAAAAAGACGACGGGGAGACGGGGGAAGAAGAATTGAAAACAAAACTCTCACGTGACTCTTTAAAATTTTTTAGGTTCAAGCCATTAGATTATTTAAGTTTAACGATCTAGATTTGGGGTAAGCTTATCGCTTATACCTAGTGCCAACGGATCCTATCTTTTATATATATATATATATATGAGATAGACTCGAGCATAGATACTAATGCAATACTTAATTTTTATTTATTATTTTTAGTTTTTATTTATTTTCACCACCTGTTATATATATATATATATATATATATATATATATGTATATATAATAGACTCGAGCATAGATACTAATGCAATACTTAATTTTTTTTATTATTTTTAGTTTTTATTTATTTTCACCACCTATCATAATGGTAGAATGAATTTGTTTTTAAGAATAAAGATAAAACAAATAACTGCAAAACTAATCTGAAAACCAATAAATTCAAGAATATATAATATATGAAGAAATATTGCTTTTATAAAATTATTATTTTTGAGAATGTTACTTTCAATTAAAATATTGTATATATCAAAATTTACTATTTTTTGAGGATCATCTCTATTATTATTCATTAAACTGATCGGTTAGTAAATATTGAGTGCTATACATTGTTGCACATTTTTTATTATCAGTTTTATGGTGTTTTCTTACGATATCATCATAAAATATTTGTTAAATAAATATAAAATTATGCGTTAAAAGTTTAAAATTATTTTAAATAATAATCTTATTAATAAATTAATTTTGTTCTTAAATATTATTGTATATCATTAACAGATTGTAGCGACCGAAAAATTCGGTGGGATTTATTCGAGTTTAATATAGCCGCCACTAATAATTTATTTCGTAGGGAAAATATTGGAAAAACCCTTTTTTTGAAGAAAATGGTTCTTGAAACGAGATTTGGGTTCGGGAGTCGATTATGCGTAAGGAAGGTATTAGCACTCTACGACATCCTTTCGAAAAAGTTTACCTCTAATTAATTGTGCAAAAATTTTATTAACTTCTAAAAAATATTTATTTCCCTTTTATTCAAAAGAAGACAAGAATTAACAAAGACTAAAAAAAAGGACTTAATAAAAGTTGCTTATTTTTGCGCTTGATAGGAATGAGCTCCTGCTCCTACGTATCTCCGGGTGCAGTGGAGAAATCAAAGGCTACGTAGTTCTTGGGTAGAAAATGATTGTGTGTTGGTTGATTTTAATTGTATATTTTTTATAAGGTAGGTTTTCGTAGGGACCAAACAAGAAGCAATCAAGAGTAGTCCTCACTAACAACCCATTTTTGTTTGGAAAATTAACGGTGTTCATAATGATCAAACGGGAAGCAATCTCGAATGATCATTACTAGTAAAATAAACTTGATTTTATTTTTATAAAGAAGATAGGTTTTCATGGGACCAAAGAAGAAGCAATCAAGAGTGGTCCTCACTAACAACCCATTTTTGTTTAGAAAATTAACAGTGTTCGTATTGATCAAACGGGAAGCAATCTCGAGTGATCATTACTAGTAAAAATAACTTGATTTTATTTTTATAAAGAAGATAGATTTTCATGAAAACCAAACAAGAGTGATCCTCACTAAACTCATTTTTGTTTAGAAAATTAACGTTCATAATGAGTAAACGAGAAGCAATCTCGAGTGATCATTACTAGTAATTAATCTTAGTAATTTTAATGTGATTTTTCAAGAAAAATATGGTCTCAAAATTTGTATGATAAATTGAAATTTAGTTGAGCAAAATTGTCCTAGTTTAACTAGTAAAAAGGGGTATCCACGTTTGTTTGGCAAAGGAAATAAATGGGCAAAAGCCCAACACTTAGCAGCAACCCAAATGAATTAATAATAAAAAATTGATAGGTAAAAGAAAAAAGAAAAAACACACACACACACAAACAGATTAACAAATAAAACGGAAGGGGGCGCTCTACACATGGGTTCCAATTTGGGAAACATTGAATTGAAGGAAGGAGCTGCGTAAAAGCCCAGGAGAAGGGAAAAAAAGAGGGGCTGAAGCCCAACCAAATGAATAAATAAATGAAAAAATAGAATTGATAAAAGAAATAAAAAAAATAAAAAAAATAAAAGGGAAGGTGGGGCTATCAAACGGGTTCCATCTGGGAACCCTAAAAAAAAATGAAGAAAGCTGCGCAGAGCAGCTGTGGCGAGAGAGAAAAGGGGGATGAAAGGGGGTGCGGCCGGTGTGCGCCGTCCTTGGCCACGTGCGGCCACGAGCAAGGAAGGGGGCGATGCTAATGGAGGAGATCGCGAAGTGGAAAGGGAAAAGAAGGGAGGCGGGAGAGAAGAGGTTGGGGGAGAGGAAGGGAGAGAGATGATGTAGGGAGGAAAAGAGGAAGGGTGCGAGAGGGAAAGGCTAAGAGGGAGAGGAAGAGGGTGTGCGGCCATGACAGGCCGCAGTGATTCCGGCCAAGATGACCAGCCACAGTCACGGAGAAAGGAGCCAGAAGGGGAGATCGCGAACTAAGGAAAGGTGAGGCCAACGAACGCGGTGACTCGTGGTGGCTTGTGGTGGCTCGTGGGAGTGACTAAAGAGGGCCACGCGAGCAGTGGTGGCCATTCACCGGCGCGGCAACAGGCGGCGGCTTCTCCTTCTTCTTCATCAGGTCTCTTTCTTTTTAATTTTTTTAGTTCAACATTTTACTCTCTAATTTCTATTTCTGATTCCACTGTCATTATTCTCATGCTAAATGAAAAATCCTAATTTTGTAGCATCAGGAATCAAATGTTCAACATATTCTTGAGCTTATTCAAATGAAAAGGGAACCAACCTATATTCCAAGCTCTTGTTGAGTGTTTAAAGCAAAACTTGTTTGCTCCACCTACGGTCCAGCCGCGAGCCTCCCCTTTTCGTTTCTTTTTCATCCCCTTTTTTACTGCTTTGCTTCTATTTCTTCAACCGTGAATTCCTTTTTTCTCTGTATTTGAATCAAGTGAATTAGGACCCTAATATGGAGTCTTCAATTCTTTGTTTTGGTGGTGAAAATCTCAGAATCTCTACCCCCTTCTCTGTTATTCTGTTATGGTATTTATAGGAGCAATTGATGGTGCAGGTGGAATGCTTGGAGCAGGGGAAAATTGCTGGTTGGAGACAAGGTAGCACCTCTTGTGGTGCCTCAGAGTACTGGAAGTCCAGTTCTGAGCAGTAGTGGCTGCAAAGCAAAATTGCCTTGGGCAAAAAATGGAAAAGAACAAAACCAACAGAAGAAAGAGCATTGGCTCTTACCCAAAGAAATGAGCTGCAACAGGTTTTTTTACAGATGCCATGCGTATCCTGCTTTCTTTTGTTTTTTATGTTATTATCATTTTTGTAATTTTTATTCATTCTGGACTTTGTTTGTACTTTTTGCAATTTTTGGACATGTAATGGATTGTTGGTTTGTATTTTGGGCTTGCTTGTGATGGTTATTTGTAACAAAAAGGCCAGGTATTTGTACTTTTTTTATCACAATTGGGCTGGAATTGACCCAATAGAACTAACACAACAAAGAGCCTAATAATTATAAAACAAAATAAAAGCCAAAAATAAATTAAAAGATGTGAGTGGACAAAATTGGGGTATAACACAGATGTTAAAATATTTAAGCATGAAGACATAAATAATTAAACTACAAATTTAAAAATTCAATTAATGATAAAATAATTCATATAAAATATTGGTAAATTCGTGATTAAAAATTACTTAAAAAATAAGTTACTAGTTATACATGTTCCTTTCTGTTTAAATAAATTTTAAATTACATTATCAAATTTTAACTGCCAAAATAATTACCAATATTAGTTTTGAGGTAAAATAAATTTTTGAAATGGCAACGAGAGTATATTTAATTAGTTGATAGTCAACTATATATTTAATATATTATTATACAAAAATTTTTGCATAATATAATATTTAGAATTAAAATATTGCCTAAAACATAGTACAAATTACCAATCATACATTTGTCCTTCGGAAGTACTTCACTAGAGATTGGTCACTTAGTATCTCTTGTACTTTGAGGGAAGAGAATGAGAGTGTTGACTTCTTAGCTAAAATGGTAGCTCGTTTGGATGACACACTAGTGGTTATTGATTCTAATCCTCCTGGGTTGGGACCTCTATTGTTGGTAGATGCCAGGAGAGTATCGTTTAGGCATGAGTAGTTTTGTTGTTTCTTTTTTTGCTTTTTTCCCAATTTGTAACAAAAAAAAAGTTTGTCCTTCTATTTCAATAAAACATTTGAATTAAAATTTTTGTCTGTAACGCTCTGGTTCCCATCAGAGTATTACTCGGTCTATTTAAAGAATCGAAGAAACAAATAGCTAGCTTAAATACGGAAGAAATAAAATTTGGCACGAAAATGAGACTTTCATGTTTAAAATACAAGTTTATGAAAATTTGAAGTACAAATATCACTTTTTTATAAATTAAAAACACTTAGGACAACTACAAAAATGCCTAGACCTAAAAGAGACTCTGATTGTGATTTGGCATCGACTTCACAAGCAACCCCGACATTGATAAGGGTTGAGCATTCTGAGTATGCTCTATGATCTCCAATGGTTTCCTAATACATGGAAACATCACCCCCCAAACATAGTGAGTTTAAAGAAACTCAGTAACATAGGATCTTACTAAAAATATTTTACACGATATTTCTAGCCATACCTGGTGTGTGATGTAATGACCCGGCCCTACTGGCTGTCCATAGGGTCCTACGCACAGTGAACTGGCCACGTCACTCACGATCTTCACCAACCCCTTAATTGGTGTTTTTACCTCCGTGGGGGTTCGATCCCATGCCCAAAGGGATAAAGGCTTTTTAAGAAGCACCCCCACTACCACTTGACTAATTGGTCTAGTGGTAGTGGGGGTGCTTCTTAAAAGCCTTTATCCCTTTGGGCATGGGATCGAACCCCCATGGAGGCAAAAACACCAATTAAGGGGGTGGTGAGGATCGTGAGTGGCGGCGTCATCTATGGGCAACAAGTCGATGCCGGGTCGTTACAAAAAAAATTGGTCAAGTGGTAGTGGGGGTGCTTCTTAAAAAGCCTTTATCCCTTTGGGCATGAGATCGAACCCCCACGGAGGCAAAAACACCAATTAAGGGGCCGGGTCATTACATGCGAGGTATGAAAAACTCCTCTCAAACATACAATACCATCATGGTGTAACATAATCAAATTATTTAACTAGGTCTAGCATCACAATCTTAACCAAAGACATTCATCATAAGACAAGGTGATCACAAGTATAGAACTCATCCTATAACCATTAAGTACTTGTTTAATTATGTTTCAAAGTAGACAACATAATTCTTGTCATTAAGCCTTATCATTAGCTTACATAAAAATAACCCGTATACACTATCCTTTCCTTTTATGAAAGATGTATGTGAGATCCCATCACTTACTATTTTTCTTAACATTTATAAGTAGACCTTAACTTGCCTATCTTACTACTTTGAAGCATGAGACTTCCTATTCATCCTAGGGCCTTACAATACATACAACATTTACCTTCATATTCTATTTACTTTATTAAAATACATCAGTACTAAATACTTTCTTAAGACATAAGAGCATTGTAGCAATTGAAGCTTTTCTTAGGCCCCATTACAACTACTTACCTTGCTCACATGCACACTAAGGTTCTTCATATTCTAGACTAAGAATAATACCTCCAGCTTACTCTTGGTATCCAACTAGACCTTGATGGTATTTTAGACGTATCTTATGGCTTTTAAGTATTAGACTTGGATCCTACACAAGGTACCTTGACCTTGCCACCATATGGGGATCACCTTACAAGGCATGACAAAGCTTTCCTATGTGTTCTTCAAGCCTAAATATACATTCTACTTCAATCATATGAATAAGGGAAGGTATCTATAGGCTGGGAAAGGCCCTACGGGTGTTTCGACGCGAGAAAACACATTTCTGCACTTAGGGACACACCCCAACACTTCTGGATGTGCTCCAGCGCATTACAAATGGTTTTGCTTCTGAATCCATGCGCAGCAGCGCATCGTAGATGCGCTTCATTGCACGATCAAGATAGGGGACGCGCTCCAACGCTTCCAGATGCGCTACATCGTATTACAACAATTTTGCTTTTGACTTGGAGGTGCTTGGGATGTGCCTCTACAGATTTTTCTGCATAACCATTTTTTTCTGCACTATGTTTTAGGGCTACTTCCTATACCTTTCTAGGACTTCTCTACTTGACTTAGGGCTCTAAATCCATCACCAATCCATGGGGAATTCAAGCCCTAACAAGTCTCTCATATTAACAAACCTCACTCAATGCAGAAGAACACCAAACTACCTCCATAAAACATTTAGAATTCTCCTCATGAGGTAAACACTTTCATGAGTCAAAGCTTCTCCTTCAATTCTACCTCAACTAGCCACTCCAACTTCTAAATCTACCAACTACTATTGATCCATACAAAAGTACAAGGAATGAGGTAGGAACCCTCAAATGCCACACATAGTCACTCATGTGACCTCAAGACTCAACATCATCAACAAGCACATAGTAGGATCTTATTCCATGATCTAACTAAGGCATCACCATAACTACTACACTACCAATTGGAATGTAGAAGGTCACTCTCAACTTAGGACTTATAGTTTCCCTTAACTCCAAGGCTTCAAGCTTAAAAACATTCATACTAAACATGCTATATACCTTTTTCCTAAAAGAATACTCTTAATCTTTCTAGAAACACATATAAAACACAAAGCAAATATTAAACCCAACAAGTATCCATTCATTAAGTGGATTTCCAAGGTATGACCTCTTACCAAGCCATACCTTGAAATAACCCTTCACAAAGCACATGATACCAAAGTACTTTTAAGACACACACGCACACACACATATAAATATCTCTAGTTTTCATAGAGAATTACTAGTTCCATCTCTATACACAACAACAATCAAATGTTGGAATTTTATATTCCAATGATTAATGTGGGCTAATATTATTAATAATTATATTAGCTATTTGTAGTACCCTAATTTTGTCTGGCTTTTTTATTTTATTTTATTTTAACTTTTAAATTTGTGATAAGAAATAAAAATAATGTTTTTGGTTTCATAATAATAAAAAAAAGGAATGGAAAAATGAATAAAATAAAAGAAAAGAAAAGAAAAAGAGAGAGAAAAAGAAATTTATTTTTCAAAGAAAGGGGGTGCCAATTAAAATATGGGAGGTGCCAAAAGCATTCAGCCAAAAGGTAGCCCAACCCAACAACACACGCAGCCTAGCACCTCCTGTTTTCTGCTGGCACCCCACGTTTTTCTTCCAACACCCCTGCGCATCCTCTGCATGCCTCCCTGCCACGCCAAGACTCCCACCTCTTATTTATATGCCCCAACCCAAACTCCACGCAGCCTCACCTCCCAAGCTCCACGCAATTTCAAACCCAAAACCTTCATAACCCTAAAAACATGATTCTTCCCTCATTCCCTCACTCTCTTCATTCCAGCAGCGCCGCTCCGTCTCCTCTCCCTCACTCTCCCTTCTTCCATAACCCTAAACAGCGCCGCGGCCAAACCGACTCCCACTCACCCTCACTTCCCATCTCCGCAGCGTCATCCATGTTCTCTCTTCTCTCCACTCTCAAACCAAACCCTAGCTTCTCCTCCCACCAATTTCTCCACCATTCTCGGCCTCCGCTTTTCAACCAGCCCTAACCCTAGTTTTCTAGCTGCAGCACCACACACACCCCGTCCCTCGTTCTTCATTTTTCTAAAACCCTAGTTTTCAAGCCGCATCTCCCTCCTGAATCCTCGCCCCATTCTCCTCTTCCTTTTTTCTGCATCCTCACCAAAAAACCCTAATCTTCAAGCCGCGGCGCCCCCACCTCCTCTTCCTTTCTTCCTTTATTCTTCCATCAAAACCAACCCTAACCCTAGTTTTCAAGCCGCAGCACCGCTCCTTCTCTCCTCCCTCTCTCCCTTAAATATCTTCTTTCTATTTTTCTCTGTCAAACCCTAACCGAACTCCCTTTCTCTCATGATACGGTCAAGATCTCTGGACATCCGCTTAAACAAAGGAGAAATCGTGAAGATCCCCGCAAAATCAGGGAGTATTTTTACTATCCTTCTATATTCTTTTCGTGCTCTTTATTATTTTTATTTTCTGATGATTTGTTCCTCTTTTTTGACAGTTGATGCTGAGGCTATAAAAGCCAAGCTAAAGACCGAGAGCAAGGGGAGAGCGAACCGGATCCAGAAAACAGCACAAGGAGAAGGAGAGGCAGAGTAAGTAAAGACAAGAAGAGCAAAATACCCGTGAGGCCACTACAAAAAAAAACACCTTCTTAGTCTTAGGTTTTTTTTTTCCTCATCTTTTGTTACTGCATAATTTTCTGGGAAAGGGCTAAATACCCAGGTTTTCATCTTCTTCCCTTTTATTTCTTTTCTGAATATGCCTCTGTAATATAAACTTAAATAAAAAAATTTCGTGCAGTTTCCTTATTTCTGTTCTATTACTCCTTGTGATTGTTTGCTTTGTTGCTGTTGTTGCTGTTGTTGTTATTGTCATCGTTGTGTTGTTGGTGGATTAAGGTCCGTACTTACAGTTTTGAATTGGAGTTAGGTTTAGGATTTGGCCTTCCAATGGGGCCAAACCTTAAATAGGGATCAATTTGCAAATATGTAGTTAAGAGGGGCATAAAGGCCAAAAGGGTTTTTTTTCTTTGAAATGATGTTCCTTATATACACGTTTTAGGGTTTGGCCTTCCAATGGGGCCAAACCCTTAGTAGGGACCAATTTGCAATTATTGTATTAAAGTAGGACTTAAAAGCAAAATTGAGGTTTTTGGATTTGGTTTTGATTACTTCACAAAATGGGTCACGGTTTTCCAATGCTTCTGTTCTATTCCCAAAAATCTGTTGTTGTTGTTGTTTGTTAGTCTGTTGGTGTACGGTTGAATCAAGCTAAGGCTAGGGTTTGGCCTTCCAAAGGGGCCAGACCCAAGCCAGGGACTTATTTACAATTTTTTTTTTTTTTTTATTTCATGAATCATTATAAATGAATAAGAGATTAATGAGGGGTTTAAAAGCAAAAAAGAGAAGTTTCCATTTTTATCTACACGTTTTTTATATTAATATGATTAGTTTTTATTTTCTAGATTTTTTCTTATATTTGTTATTTTTGTTATATTAAAAAAGGAACAAATAATAATTTTTATATAATGGTGGAGTTTTCCTTTTACTAAGTTTCCTTTTATTATCTTCGTAATATGGTAATTAATAAACTTGTATTTTTTAGAAAATTTGTTTGAGAATAATTCATTTAATGACAAACAAGTATTTTTAAACAATTAAAAGGGTATCGTTTTTTTAAACGGGCGTCGTAAGGGTGCTAACACCTTCCTCACGCGTAACTAACTCTCGAACCTAAATTTGTTTCGAAGATCACTTTTTCAAATTATTTTCATAAAAGGGTTTTTCCTATTATTTTTTCCTTAATAAACATTAGGTGGCGGCTCCATTTAATTATAAGGGTGGTTGTCACAGCTGGCGACTCCACTGGGGATATTTAGAGAGTTAGGCCCTATGATTGTTTATATGATTTGTTTGCCTTATTAAATGAATTATTCCCTTTTTGTTTTTATTCATATTCGTTCATTTGTATATATGTTTGTATACTTGATTGCTAGGATAGAAAACATGCATTAAAAAAAAATATTTTTCAGTTGTGATTCATTCTCTTTTATTTCTTTCTTCTTTCTTGTAAATATTATGTATGTCTATGCATTTGAAACCTTAGGGTAGAAGACATGTATATATATTGTATTTTTATTTATTTTGCAGCGGGTAGTTTTACGCTTGCTCCTTCACACACTTCACTTAACACATTCTTGCACACTACGAGTGGGTGCCCTATACCCGGGCCCGAGTGAACCCTAAGTTAGGAGAGGCTGTGTAATGGGTGCTCTGCTAGACGTACGGCCAGTGGGTTCTTATGAAAGCCTCACCTAGAGTTTGGCTCCATTTGAGAAAAAACCATCCTTTAATAATATACTTATTATTGGTGGTAACATTTTTCAAATGGGACCCTTGGCTCTGGGGACCTTTTAGATTAGTATCTGGAATCCACCCAATGGAAAGGTACTTAATATAATCCCTAGATCCCTTTTAAGAATTACCATCCTCGGTCACAAAAGGAGCTTACCCTACCACTTTTATTTGTTTACTTATTTTTACTAATTTATTTCGAAAATAATACTTCCAAAATAGTTTTTTCCAAAATACAAACCTTTGTTTAGAAACCTAATCCATTATTCCAAAAAAATAGATGCTAAGTTTTTTTTAACTTCATATTGGATGTGAACTTCTTACAAAAAAATAGGAGTATATTTCTTTATACCTTCATAAATAAAATAAGTACAGTGCTTTCTTTCTTTATTTTTTTTCTTCTTTTCTTCTCTTTCTTCATTCATGAAATAATAAAAATAAACACGATCATACCCATTCATATACATGTCATAACACTAATTACCTCATTTCATCAGGCTTGTTGGAAATTTCAAAACAAAAAAAAAACTTTGGTACAAATGTCTTCGGAAAGCGCAGTTGTGGGTTTAGAGAGGAGAAATACTTTGAAATTCAAGATTGAACCCCCCCTGTTTGATGCACCTAAGAACATTGGTTGACTTCATAGCTGAGAATTGGATACAAGTGGATCGAATTAGTGATCCGCTATCGCGCACAGGTCAAAATAAATAAAATAAGAATGTAGTAACAAGACAGTTAACCTTGGTCGTCTCATAAAGATCTCTAATTAACAATAACCAATAACAAGAACACGCAAAGAAATAAAATTGGGGGGATTTTGATTCAAGAAACAGGTTATAAAAGATGTAAATATCAATATATAAAAACGACTAATCCACTGGTTCAAGGTAATTAATATTTGGATCTATCACGGGTTTCAAATGATTATTCTACTAGTATTCTAACCCGTGCCATGCACGGGTACATATTCCCTTTTGAATATTTGTGTAAGATTATTTATGTTGTTTATATATTTTTTTGTTAAAATAAGTTTGAGGCAATAGCTACAAAAAATTATATAGAAATATTTTAATTTCAATTATGCATCACAAATTATAGCAATCTTTATCATAGTAATTACTAATGTACATTATAAAGTGTTGGTTAAATATGTTTTTTTTGAACAGGCAAAAAGGATTTATTGATGATATTTTCCAAGGCTTAAGATAAGCCTAGTCAAAATTACACCAATTACACCTACACAAATTGTGCAGGTTATCATACTTGGTTAAATATGTGGCTGGTTATCATATTTAAAATTGAATATAGTGAAAAAATATATAAATTATTGCTGATTTAAGAGAATAAAAAAATGTTATGAACTTAATGTTATGAACTTATATTTATGTCAAACTAATGTGGGAGTTCTTAGTAAACAAATGGAATTTTGTAAAATGAAATTTTCAAATATAATAGACTTGACTCATGTGATGCACATGTCACACATCTAGGTACGAATGAGAAGCACTCTACAGTAGCAATTATCTATTGTATGTTGACATGTACTACACACGGTGCATATTAAAAAATATAAACAGAAAACCATGAGGAATTTCATAAGAAATTATCTAAAATATACATAAAATATTTAAAACAAAATTGTTTTTCATATAAAATATTTCTGTGTATTATATTTTATCTACTGCTTTCATGTAAAATGTTCATTCCCATGTATTATATTTTGTATAAAATTTATATTTATATATCGATCAATCTATATATAGATATAATTTATAAAAGAAAATCCAAATTTGCTTAGATTAAATTAAAACTTCAATAAATCTAAATTTACTTTCATGTAATATATTATTCCCACATGTAATGTTTTATCTAATATTTCTATACTGGTCAATTTACATATAAATATTAATATTTTTTGCATAAAATTTAGTGTTAAATATAATTTTTCCTTATATTTTCTTGTGATATGTCCATCCCCATTATCTGAAATTATATCAATTAGATGTATAAATAAAAAAATTGTAACCATTTAAGCTTGCCGTCCTTGCCAAGCATAATTATTAATTTTATTTCAATTTACAATTAATCCGTTAGACAATTTATAGAATAAATAATATAGTGCAGAAAACAATCTTTTGATAATCAGATTGTGCATTAATTGGCTTGATGAGTTGATTGAATATAAATTAATTAGCATTAATTGTCTCTTATAATTGTTTGAATTTGTAGTTGGCACATATACGTCATTGATTTTTTGCTTCATTGGATGTCACCTAGAGAAGTATTTAATATGATTTTTTTTATAAGGATGACATTTGAAGGAGTGATCAATGAGATTATTCTTGAATTTATTTAGTATAGATAGATAATAACCAATAGAAATATTTACCAATAGTAAAATTTACATCTATAGTGTGATGATCCGTGCTACGACTTATACATTAATGTGTTTGCACATAAAATTTTTCTTTTGTAATTTAAATGTTAACGTGATTTTATATAAAATGTTCATTTCCATGAGTTAGGTGTAATTTTCCCTATATATGATTTCTTATAAAATTTTGATCACTATATGTTATATTTTAATATAATTTTTATATTTGATAACTTTACGTATAGATATTAATATGTTAAAACATTTTAATATAGATAATAATGTAATTTTATATAAAATGTCTGTCACTATCTAATATTTTTTACACGTAGGTTGTTGTGTTCAATTTATATTTACTTTTGTAGCTTAGATATTAATGTGACTTTGTATAAAAAATTTATTCTTATGCGACGTGAGTACTTACTTTTAAATATATCCATGTACAAACAAATAATTTCAACTTTATCACGATCACACTTACATTGACACTAAATAGTAGATTAAGGGAAATTGAACACTTAAATGATAAGGAAATGGAAATAAAGCAATCTCTTTGATTTGAATTGATCAAGCCCATGACATTAAGGGAAATGAAGCACACATTTAACGTTGACAGAAAACAAAGCAAATTCTTTTTATGACATATGCAAATTCAAACGAATTCGAATTTGAACCCATGGCATTAAAGGGATTTTAATGCATGAATAATTTCAGTTATAGAATGCAAATAAAGAATATGGTGCGGTCAATGCTTCTTTTGCAGATTTAAATAGGAATTAAAAGGTGATTGACATTGTTATAGCAGGTTTTATATTTGATTGTGAAGTTTTAGTTGATGCACTATTTTTTTGTTGAAAAAATTGATGTAGATTTGATTACTCTATTTGTTTAAAAATGAATGGTATTTCAGACAAATAATTCAAATTTGTCTGCTTCGTTATAAATTTTCATCAAATACTGGAAAGAGTAATCATTAACAGATTGATTCTTTTTTTCCCCCTTTCTAGTAATCCTATGTTTTTTGGGTACATCGTAATCCATTCGTTTGACAGGTTTTAAAAAAAAAATGTTGACATTTATTATGTCTATGTGGTTTTTTTTGTGGTGATAAATGTTATTGATGTTGAATTCTATTTTAGGAAATTATTTTGAATCAATAAGGAATTTGTAGAATTTATAATTTATTGACATTAATTGTGTTCAACTGAAAAATAAGTTAAGTATATAGGTGACCCATCAGAAATAATTGCTGACATTGAATGACATATCATAGAATATTTAACACGTCATAGATTTTTTGCTTAATTGAATGACACGTAGAGCAATAATTAATAAGCTTTTTCTGTGAGACTCACACTTGGAAGATTATTCAATGAGTTTATTTGTAAATGTATATTCAATGAATCTTTTCAGGTTCAAATTCGAATTAGTTGGAATTTGCATATTCAATGAGGACCAAAACCATTGGAATGCATTGAAACTGATTAATCCAATCTGGAGCTTGATCATGGTAAACTACATGCCATTTTCACAGAAAAAATTATTTCCAAAAAATATGGCAGCAAGACATACTATCAAACTTTGCCTAAAAAGGCAGCAGAATATAAGCTAATCAGAATTGTATAAAACATGTCATATCATGCTACCAAAATTTAAAAAATGATGTCATAATAGAGAGTAACCGGAGGGATAAAGTTTGGCCTGATAACAAAATAGAGGTTCAAATTCTCATTGTATTCTCAAATATCTTGCCAATAAAACATCATTATGGAGGAAGCAAGTACTTAAGAGCTGGAGCTGACATTATCAGACACTGGGATGGAGGGAGGGACATATATATGTGCTTTCTTGAGAATTTCAGAAATAACAGAATGTTTATGTTTACTCAAAGGCCTAGAAGGATCCAGTTGAAACCTAAAACATGGCAAAATCAACAACATCATTAAAAAACTTATGCAATATAGAGCATTACTGCATAGTCAACCATGATGAGAATCTACTCAATAAAACCAAACATTCAAATAAACAATAAGAATTTATAATAAAATTTTAGAATAAAATCCAGTAATAATCACAATCCAACAATCAGGAAGAGAATATGCACACAAAGAAATGTTAATTATGTACCAATAAAATATAATAAAAAAATAATTATTCAATGATATAGCAATAAAGCTTCCTGCGAAGGAGAATGCACATGAGGGTTAAAACCTGCTAAAGAATAAGTGTATTGTTTTATAATAATGGGAATAAACTCACATTTCTGAGAAACAATAGAAAGAATTTTATCCATTATAGATAGATATACATTAGACAAAATATTGCATAAAAGTCAAGGTGAAAAAAGCCTTCATAGTTGATTTCTTAAAAAATCTTAATACCAAAAGAATTTTCTATCAAAAGCTGAAAAAACATTTTTTGGAATCAAATTTGAAGAAAATAGAAGCACTAATTTACCTCTTTAAAGAAAGATAAACTCAAGAAGAAAACTTAAAATTTATCCAGGATGTAATGGAGTCTTGGACACACTGGCAAAACAATGGTTGGAGTCGAAAAGTTGGAACATCAAACTGTCACCTATCTTTCATCTCATTCCATGCCTGCAATTATCATGTAGTAGAAAACCTTGGAGTAGAAGATCAAGTGTTCACCTATATAAAATGGTTTGGTACTCATCTCCATTTACAAATATAATGAGCATAGCACAAAAAATGCAGAGTCACAAATAAGCAAAACCATCGAAATGCAGTATAGTATAAATTACTACCCCAACCAGGAACTGGCAACTGGAGACGGGCAGAAAATATTCAGGCATGAGCTTTTAAATTGGAAACCTGTGATCGGAAAGAAGAGAAATTAGCAAAAATCTTTAAACAAAGCTGGGAAATTAGGATCCTTCGAGTGGTAAGAAGAGAAATTAGTTGGTGCATATGAAATCAAAAATATTGGAGTAAAAGTATGCAAATAAATTCTTGGTACACATTTCATAAAAACACAGAACACAAAATTAAAAACTCATAGGCATAAGCAAAATTGTTGACATTGTGATGGAAGAAAGAAATATGAAATTCGGGTGAAATCAAATGCAAATCGCAGACATATATTGGTTATGATGCATACCCATTTATAGGCCCAATCAATAATAACATTAGGCGTTCTCTTTCTGAAGGCTAACTATTTTAGGGGTGAATAATGAGATTTGGTACATAAAATGTAAGGTATTTAATTGGTTGACCGTTTTTTTATTGAGATTTAAAATATATAATTGTATCATTAAGGCATATCCCATGCGCAGCAGCATTAGGATGCATCTGGGCAAGATTGTGGCCTTTTTTTTTGGTACATAGATTGTGACCTTTTTCACCTTGAGTATAATGACAAAAAATAATTAGAATAAAAAAATAATAATGGTCATTATAACATTCCGTTTTAATAATATTTGCCATATTTTTCTCTGTTAATTAAAATGACAGAGAATGTTGTCAACAATAGGTGGATTACGATTTTTCCTAAAAAGCTCCAGATGGCTTTTTTTCGATGACATACTTAGCCTAATTTTTCCTAATAAGCTCTAGGTGGCTTTTTTTGATGACATAGTCATCCTAGTGTGTAGCTATTAATTTTTGGATTATCTATAAGATGACACTTGGAGGACAATTAAATGAAATTATTTGTAAATGTATATATTATTATTATTGATTATTGAATTTCTTTAATAGTTATTTGTAATTAAAATTGTGGTAACAGCTGGTTCTTATAAACATGTCCACGTAATTGCTGATGGTGGCATCATTGTGGGCAGGAATGCTGAATGGATTGTAAATGTGGGTGCTAATTAAATGTCAAAACGATATTAGAATGCCATTTGTAGGAGAATTCAATGAGTTTATTTTTAAATGTATATATTATGATTTCGTGATTCTATTCTTGTTTGAACATAAAATTAACCAATCAAGTGTCAATTAATTCTGTAAGAATTCCTACTGGATTAAGCATCACAGAATTCGATTAATTATGAACAAAGAACAAGCGTCACAAGAACATAATTAATCTAATAACCGAATTTAATCAAACCTATAACTAAGCGTTGTAGATTCTTCTTAATCCCTACTCGCAGCAGATTAAAACAAGCGTTTAACATGCTTTGAATAGATCAAATCGAATTGTATAATAAGAATAGATGGCAAAAACGAGATTTGGGTGATTAAGCATCAACACAAATAAAGTGTAATTGCTAACAATGATCAAAGGAGACAATGGATTAAAAAGAAAAAGAATTAGAATCAGAAATCGAAATTAATAATAAAATCCAAACCTCAAGATCCTTATAAAAACTCCTTAACCAGTGAACTAATCTATGGTCTTAGCCATCCATGGAAGGATTAACAGAAACGAAATTAAGAAGGGGAGAAGGAGAAAAGATTGCTAAAACGGTAAAAGATTTAAAGTAATCAAAAGGTAAATCCTAAGACTCTAAAAATCCTATTTATAATGTCTCCTTAGGTTAACCTAGGTAACCTGAAGTTTATGACCAAAGAGAAGGGCCCAAAAGAGATTAATTAGCCCAATAACAACTAATCACATGAGTAATTGATCCAAAACTCGCAGCGAACCTCGCCTGCAGCAGTAATTCGCATTTTCGACCTTCAAAAAGTCAAAATTGGACTTCGGTACCAACATAATAGTTGTAGCTCTGCTTCTTAGCTTTCCAACGCCACAAAGATCACTAAAATCGGACAAGTATAGCTCAAGTTATGGCCTACAGAAGGAACATGGGTCAGGATATAATCAAAATCCAAAAATTAGCAATTAAATTCACTAAAGCCCAATTAAGACCCAAAGATGCAAAACCATGTTAAAAAGTAGTTGTTGGGCAAATCACACATTTAAGAACACCAAGTGCAATGCTATAAAAGATGCATTAAAATGCATTGATCAAATTCCCCCACACTTAAGCTTTTGCACTCCGATCAAAACTCATGGTCAAAACAAAGCAAATATGCATTTTCAATGAATCCCACGGATCCAAAGTGGCAAGCAAAATGCTCATTCAAGGTTTCAAGGACTCATGACAATCATGAATAACATCTTATTACCTTCAAAGCAAACAAGAGGATAGAATAACCAAAGAGTGCATCAAAAGTAATAGAATTCTCACAAGAAATAAAGTTCTCTCAAACTCTCAAGTGTCTTGGCTAGTGTTTATACTCAAAGCACATCATGAAAGCTAGCACTACCATAGGCTTGACAAGACTCTAACATCCACACTTGAAACACATGCACACAAAGATCAAAAAGTCTTTATTAAGGTTATAATAGGGCCAAGGTCAAGGTGAGATAATTGAAAGGGGTAACTAGGCTATAAAATCAAAGAGGATAGAGAAGCAATGAAAAACAATTGCCAAATAATCATGGGGGCAATTCAACCAAATTTCAATCCATTTTTCCACTTTCATACTTTTCTTCTTTTCCTTTTTTTTTTACCAAATGTTGTGCCACACTATTTTATTTTTATTATTATTTTTTTTTGCACTTGCCAAATTTCCAAAAGAGCACAACATTAAATATTCTAATACAACCACATTTTTGAGCACCCCCACACTTATGCAATATTTGTTATCATATTTTTTTCAAAGCAAAGCTCCTTTATCTCCTAAGATTGGGTCATATCATGGTTTTTCACTTTTAGGCTTGTAATGAGCTATACAACAAAGAATGGGATAAATAGGCTCAAAGGGGCTAAACAAAGGGATAAATGCAAGGTAAGCTTATTTGGCTAGTGGTTAAAAAGAACAAAAATTGCCTAGATCATTTCAATGCATGTATGAGAACAAGAGTTTTAACAAGAGTCAAGTCAAGTTCTAGAGTAACCAACAATCATGAGTGAAATCACACAAGAAAGAAAGAGAATGACAAAGTGTATTTCATCCATTATAAGGCCCAAATCTCACCATGGAAAATGATCTATCACAAAAGATGCACACTTTAATATTCCAATCCAACTTATCACACTAAGAATGCAAGGAAGTCATCCATATCATGCCACAAGACCTATAGTCCTAGAATAGTGAAATCACTCTCCACTCATATAAACCAAGAAATCCAATGAAAATGCATGCAATTTTTTTTATAATAACAAAAAACTCAAAACAAAAAATACAAAAACAAAACTATGTTAAAAGACCCCCCCACACTTAAATCACACATTGTCCTCAATGTAAGCAACAAGTATAAAATAAGAGTAAGAAGTAAGGAAAGAAAACTCCCTCTTCAAGGTGGTTTTTTCAGGTGAAGCTCTTCTACAGTCTCCTCTTCCAGTGCGGGGCTCTCATGGTAAAGCTTGAGGGAGTGTCCATTGTCTTTGAAGACTTTACTGGTAGCTTCACTTTTTATTCCCTTTGCATCATAAGGAAAAGTGCTAGTTGCAACAAAAGGGCCAATCCACTTGGATCGAAGCTTACCCGCCATGATTTTAAGGCAAGAATGGAACACATGGAAGTGTTTGATTTTCTTCTTCTTCATAATATCCTTCTTCTGCTCAATGGCGGTAAGTATCTTGGTGGATGGAGTTACATCAGAAGCTTGCAGTGTAGCAACATCATTTGTAACATTAACAGGCACAACCATGCAATTTGTAACATCAGAATGAGTATCTTCAACTAAGTCAGCAAGTACTTCTATTTGAAAAAGAGAAGGCTCTTCCATGGGATGCTTCATAGTAGCATTAAATATGTTAAATTTAACTATGCTATCCCCAAATTCCATGGAGAGTGTTCTAGCATGGACATCAATCTTGGTTCTTGCTGTTCTTAGGAATGGTCTGCCTAGGATGATAGGTGCCCTGCTGGATTGTGTCTCTCCCTCCATGTCCAGAATGTAAAAATCTGCAGAAAAAATCAAGTCATTAACCTTAACAAGTACGTCCTCCACAAGTCCAGTAGGGTGAGCATTGCTCCTGTTTGCCAACTGAATAACAACACCTGTATTCTGCAAAGGTCCAAGAGCCAGAGAGTTAAAAATAGATGTAGGTATCACATTAATGGAAGCACCTAAATCCAGCATGACATTTTCAAATTTACTCTCGCCTATGGTACATGGAATAGTAAAAATTCCTGGATCCTTGCACTTTTGGGGCATCATGGGTTGTATGAGTGCAGAAACATTGCGACTCATGTTGACCTTTTCATTTCCCTTCAGCTTCCTCCTCCTTTTGTGTGTGCATAGCTCTTTGAGGAACTTAGCATATCTTGGAATCTGCTTAATCACCTCAAGGAGAGGTATATTAACTTCAACCTTCCTAAATGTGTCCAAGATTTCCTTATCTTTGTCTGCCTCATCCATCTTCTTAGTTATCACAAATTTGGGAAAGCGGAAGTGGTATAGGTCAGGCATCATCATCATCGGTAGGTAGGTGCGTAAGGTGGCTTATCTTTTTTTCTTCGCCGCCACTTGCATTTTCTGCTGGAGGAGGTTCTGGAGTGTCAACAACTTTTCCAGATCTGAGAGCGATTGCCCGACATTTGCACCGACATATTCACTTCATTGGTTGAGCAGCAAATTGCCCGACCCTGAGATCGCATCCGATTAATGGAAGTTGCTAGTCGTCCAATTTTTGTCTCTAAATTCTCGAATGGTTGAATACATTCTTCCGCTGAAATTGGAGATTTTGGACTGCCATTTGCTTAACAAGGTCTTCCAATAAAGGTTCAGATTTTTGCTGGGCTAGCAGTGGGGCAGGTTGCGGCCTGGGCTGCTGTGTAGAGGCATTTTCCCATCTCAGGTTTGGATGGTTTCTCCAATTGGGGTTGTACCTGTTGGAAGACAGATCATAGTTGGGCTGGGGCTTGTCATTGAATATATTTGCTGCATAGGCCTGAGGAGTATTAGCATTGTCACTCTCTTGCAATGTAGGACACGCATCTGTAGGGTGCTCTGCAGAGGTGAAAATACCACAAACTCTCGCTGCCTGAGTTTTAGTTACATCTAACTTTTCCACCAATGAAACAAGTTTATCAAGCCTGGTCTCTAAGTTCTTGTGTTTAGCAGCCTGTATCTTATTGACTCCTTTTGTCAGCACCACTGAATTGTTTCTGGTAGTGAACTGCTGAGAATTAATGGACATGTTCTCAATCAGGCTTCTTGCATTTGCTGGGGTTTTATCCACAAGTGCTCCTCCGCTAGCAGCATCCATGATGTTTCGGTCCATAGGCAGCAAGCCTTCATAAAAATACTGGATGAGCAGCTGTTCAGAAATCTGATGGTGAGGGCAGCTTGCACACAACTTTTTGAATCTCTCCCAGTATTCATGCAAAGATTCATTCGCAATCTGCCTGATGCCACATATTTCCTTTCTGATTGAAGCTGCTCTAGAGGCAGGGAAGAATTTCTCCAAAAACAACTTCTTCAATTCATTCCAGCTTGTCACAGAACCTGGTTGAAGGTAGTACCACCAGTCCTTGGCAGTGTCTTGCAATGAGAATGGGAAAGCCCTCAGCTTAATGTGGTCTTCTGGGACACCTTGAGGTTTCATGGTGGAGCATACAATATGGAACTCCTTAAGATGTTTGTGGGGATCTTCACCTGCAAGACCATGAAACTTAGGAAGCAAATGTATTAAGCCAGATTTTAGCTCAAACGGCACCTCAACATCAGGGTATTCAATGCATAAATCATTATAAGTGACATCAGGTGCAGCAAGTTCCCTTAATGTTCTAGCAGCCATTGTATCAGAATCAAAATCAGAATCAAAATTAGAATCAAAGAGAGTATGGCTAAATAAGCTATAATTATCACTATCACTATCACCTATATGATCACTACCTATGTTATTACTAGTCAAGCATCATAAACTAACAAATCAAAAAATACCAACAATGTCCTAATAGCTAAAACACTAAAGAAATCGAGAAACCCTATCAAATAAAATCTAAAAAATCTAAAAACAGCACCAAAAATCTCTAAAAATCAAATAAAGATTACGCTAATTTTTTTGGATTTTTTTGAAAAAACAGAAAAAATAAAAAAATGGTCTAAACGATGGAATTTCGGATTTTTAGCCTCTACTCCCTATATCAATCTTTGATATCGGACTTTGGATCCTTGTTTTTTTCCGGATTTTTTGGCCAAATTTCGGAGCAATCCGAGCAAGTTGATCGAAAACCGATTTTTTTTACTAATCAATGCCAAATCCGATGTTAAGAACTAAAACACAACCAAAAACACAAAACCAATTGTTAGAGACGTTAGTAGGGTCTATGAATTGGCAACTATTGATCAGAGATCCCCAAGAATTCAGCGCTTAATTTGATCCGCTATCGCGCACGGGTCAAAATAAATAAAATAAGAATGTAGTAACAAGGCAGTTAACCTTGGTCGTTTCATAAGGATCTCTAATTAACAATAACCAATAACAAGAACACACAAAGAAATAAAATTGGGGGGATTTTGATTCAAGAAACAGGTTATAAAAGATGTAAATATCAATATATAAAAACGACTAATCCACTGGTTCAAGGTAATTAATATTTGGATCTATCACGGGTTTCAAATGATTATTCTATTTCGTGATTCTATTCTTGTTTGAACATAAAATTAACTAATCAAGCATCAATGAATTCTACAAGAATTCCTACTGAATTAAGCATCACAGAATTCGACTAATTATGAACAAAGAACAAGCGTCACAAGAACACAATTAATCTAATAACCGAATTTAATCAAACCTATAACTAAGTGTTGCAGATTCTTCTTAATCCCTACTCGCAGCAGATTAAAACAAGCGTTTAACATGCTTTGAATAGATCAAATCGAATTGTATAATAAGAATAGATGGCAAAAACGAGATTTGGGTGATTAAGCATCAACACAAATAAAGTGTAATTGCAAACAATGATCAAAGAAGACAATGGATTAAAAAGAAAAAGAATTAGAATCAGAAATCAAAATTAATAATAAAATCCAAACCTCAAGATCCTTATAAAAACTCCTTAACCAGTGAACTAATCTATGGTCTTAGCCTTCCATGGAAGGATTAACAGAAACGA
Organism: Calophaca sinica; assembly: GCA_037113605.1. Taxonomy (NCBI): domain Eukaryota; kingdom Viridiplantae; phylum Streptophyta; class Magnoliopsida; order Fabales; family Fabaceae; genus Calophaca; species Calophaca sinica. The sequence goes on along the minus strand of CM073732.1, from coordinate 107,358,974 downwards.
AATTAAGAAGGGGAAAAGGAGAAAAGATTGCTAAAACGGCAAAAGATTTAAAGTAATCAAAAGGTAAATCTTAAGACTCTAAAAATCCTATTTATAATGTCTCCTTAGGTTAACCTAGGTAACCTGAAGTTTATGACCAAAGAGAAGGGCCCAAAAGAGATTAATTAGCCCAATAACAACTAATCATATGAGTAATTGATCCAAAACTCGCAGTGAACCTCGCCTGCAGCAGTAATTCGCATTTTCGACCTTCAAAAAGTTAAAACTGGACTTCAGTGCCAACATAAGAGTTGTAGCTCTGCGTCTTAGCTTTCCAAATCCACAAAGATCACTAAAATCGGACAAGTATAGCTCAAGTTATGGCCTACAGAAGGAACATGGGTCAGGATGTAATCAAAATCCAAAAATTAGCAATTAAATTCACTAAAGCCCAATTAAGACCCATGTTAAAAAGTAGTTATTGGGAAAATCACACATTTAAGAACACCAAGTGCAATGCTATAAAAGATGCATTAAAATGCATTGATCAATTAGCTTCGTGGGGAAATTTGGGAACATTTTGGAATTGTTGAATGTAGACGTGCAAGTGGGGGCCTTAACAGCATTGGCCCAATTTTATGATCCTCCGCTAAGATGCTTCACGTTCAAGAATTTCTAAATGGCGCCGACCTTAGAAGAATATCGGAAAATCTTGGGCTTTCCAGAAAAGAAAAATGGTTCGTATTGCCATACAAAGCATCCCCCGACTATGAATACTATTGTTGATGTTTTAGGAATCCCTAAAGAAGATTTGACGCTCGCGGTGAAGGTAGAAGAAGATTTCAAAGGTTTCCCTAGGAGCTTCGTGGAAGGAAAGGTTAAGGACCTTCATGATGCAGGGAAATTAAAGGAGTGCATGGATGTGGTAGCCTTCATTGGTGTAGTCCTATTTCCTCATGTTGATCATTTTGTGGATGAAACAGCTATTGACGCCTTCATAGCATTTAAAACTCAAGGTATGGATCCCACTACTGCCGTCCTTGCAGATTTATACTATAAGCTTCATATGCGCCACGAGAAAAAGGGAGGTCGAATTCGTTATTTTGTCCTTGTCTTATACTTATGGCTAAAAAATCATTTGGTAAAAAGGGGACATCCCTTTGGCCCTAGGAGCAATGCAGAGTGGGCTACTTATTTATTGAGTCTCAGTGAAGAGTCAATCATATGGTATTCCAGGGAACAGAAAATCAAGGAAGTAATCTGTCAATGCGGAGACTTTCCCAATGTACCCCTCATTGGGACCATAGGCTGCATCAACTACCACCCTACTTTGGCTTTAAGACAACTCGGTGCCCCGATGCTGGGTGAACCTGCTGAAGAAGAGCTAGCCGCTTTCATTATACATGATCGGGGCTCCTCGGATTTGGCATTTTTCACAAGAGTGTGCCGAGCTTGGAAGAAAACGATCAAAAGGACACTGGGGCGCAAAAGTACTCATGCAGATGAAAAATACCGCCAATGGGTTATAGCAAGAGTTCAGCAAGTCAAGCTGCCCTTCCAAAACACATTTTTAGTTCCTGAAGTGCCGCCTCCATCCCCTGCTGAGAATGAAGAAGCGGAAGAGTTAAAGTTAGCCTTAGAAAAGGTGGAAGAGGAGAGGAAGCTTCTCCGGGAGAATTTGAAAAGGGCATATCTAGATATAGAAGTCCTGCAAGATGAATGTAACAGAAAAACCGAATCTTTGGAAGGATCCCAGAAGAAGGCCAAGGCTGAGAAAGCAAGCCGGCTCCAAACTCAGGGTAGCCTAAAAGCAGCAAATCAACAATTAGACTTGATGAAAAAAGAATTAGATCTAGTTCTCTGTGAAAAGGGCAATTTGAGGAAAATATGGGCTGATTCTCAAGAGGCTAGCAGGGCTTTGCAAAGACGGATTGAAGACTCATTACGACAATTGAAAAATACCATGCAATTACACGAAGCCCAACTTGAGAAAGAGAGGAGAATCGCTGAAGAAAAGTTCATAGGCTATCATATAGATTGTAACACCCTACCTAATTTAAATATTTAATCAAATTAATATAGGCTTTAATATGCTCTAAATTGATTGTTAAGTAATTAAATTAGGGGAACATTTAGAAGTATTGGAGGTGTGAATAACAAGGGTATGGTGAAAATAAGTGTTGAAGGATGGACAATATGGTCAAAACTTTTTTTCTCTCCTCTTCTTTTCCCTCACATTTCGACCCTCATCCTCATTTTCTCACTCTCTCCCTATTCTGAAGAAAGAAGAAAGAAGAGGAAGAAGAGGGGGGCTAGGTTTCACGATTGGGAGAGGAAGAAGAGGAAAGTTGGTGTTTCCTTCAACCCTTCCTTGATTTCTTAGCATTGGAGCTGAAGATTTGGAGTTTAAGGGAAGCTTTGAAGTTGCCCTAGTCTAGTGGAAGTGGAGCTCGAATTTGGAGAAGAAGAGGAGGAAGAAACCTCAAGTTCTCAAGCTTCTTAGCTCATTTTCTTGAGCTTAATGTGAGTTCTTCTCACTTAGAGGTTGGGCAAACCCATAAGACCCACCACTTAGGGTCTTTTCTTTTGATCTCACTTGTATATTTTCTTGATTTCTGAATTGGGAATGGTTGAAATGCATGAATGGGTTTGGGTAGAAATGAATGTGCTTAAGTTGATGCATTAGTGTTTTGTGACATGTTGAAGCATGATGGATTGTGTTTTTATATGTCTTATGTTGCTCTTAATCTTCTATAGCAGTCATATGCTTGATTTTGAGTACCAATTTGGTTTGAAATTGGTTTGGATTGAAGAAAAATTGAGTTGGAAGTTGGAACTATGCAGAAAAACACGTTTCTGCATAATTCTGCAGGATTGCGCGTGGCGCGCCTCATAGGTGCGCGCGACGCGCATCAAAACAGAACCAAAATGGAGTAATGCGCGTGACGCGCACCCGGGCGCGCACGGCGCGCATTCTGCAGCAGGTCAACTTCGAGGATTTTATTAAATATCAAACGAAGTCGGAATTGGGCAAATGACCACTCGTTGGAAAGCTTAGGATGTCTAGTTTCTAAATATAATTTTTATTTTAGAAAATACCCACCCAATTAGTGCAGTTTTAAGCAACAAGCTACTAGGTTTAGAAAGTTGAACATTAACTTTCCCCCAATTTGGAACCTATGTTCCTCCTTCAATACTTAATGAAAATTAGAGAACTATATGTCCAAATTGAAGAGAAATGTGTCTAGTTTTCAATGGCACAAGAATTATTTCAAGATAAGCCCTATACCAGAAGTTGTGAAATATACACGACGCGTTCTTGGGAGCGCGTGGCGCGCCAATTTTACCAGAAATGTGTACTTTAGCATTTTATGGGCCTTTAAGGCCATGAATACTCAAGTTGAGAGTTCTAAAACATAGAAGATAAAAGGGACATCCTAAGATACCCTTAGATAAGTTATTATTGCATTTATTGTCTGAAAGCTTAGAGAAAGAAATTAGAACTGTTTGATTCGTAGTGGTTCTAATGAGATAAACGTAGTGCGGTGCGGTGTACCACTGTAAGGTAACGATAAGTCCCGGCTGTTTACCTTAGTGTGGCAGAGCGGTGTACCACTGTTACCAAACGATAAGTCCCGGTCGTTACTCCGAGGATTGTAAGTACAGAGCGGTGTTCCACTGTGAGGTAACGATAAGTTCCGGCTGTTTACCTTAGTGTAGCAGAGCGGTATACCACTGTTACCAAACGATAAGACCCGGCTGTTACGAGTAATCCTAGTTGTATGTTTAGTCGTGTCGCTATATTATTCGGGTAGTAATGTTATAATGATTTTGGCAAGAGTCTGTGAGGGGTCTGAGGACGACTCACTGAGATTATTTTAATCTCACCCCTTTTCTCTTTTATTTCAGATAAGTAGGTACCGGCAAAGGAGAGATAATGATTCTAGGAGCTTTAAACCTCTAGTTTATATTAGATGTGCATTGTACTTGTCTCTTTTGTTGTTGAGGCAAAAATTGACATTGTATTTTGTAATTTCCCAAGCCTTGGACTTGGATGAAGTTGTAAACTTTATTTAATAGACTTATGGCATAGTTTGTGTTTGGACTTGTAATTTTACAATTCAAGTTTAAATTATTTTGTGTAATTCCTGTGCTTTAATGTAAATTGTCTTACTTCAATTGTTATGGAAGTACGGGCGTTACATAGATCTTGAGGAAGCACGTGAGAAGGTCCTCAACATGCAAGGGAAGATTGACAACCAGCGAGAAGTCATTACTTGGTTTGATAAGGAAACTAGATACTGGATGGATCGTTGCTCCAAACTAGTCTGGCTTGCAAATAGAGGTATCCAAGATATGTCAGAACTCTTGGAAGAAGCAGAATCGGCGATAGGTTTTCGGCCTTTACCAAGGAAAGTGGTGAGGTTCCTAGAGTATTGCAAGAGTTTGGTGGAAGAGTTGGGAGAGACAGATCCGACGAGATCGTTGAAGACCACGTTCCTTTTGTTTTTTTGTGTTCTTGCAATTTCCATTTCTTTCTCAAATCTATAAGCCCTTCAGGGCAATTTGAATTATGGTATTTCCTTTTAATGAGAGAATATGTTTTCGCAATACGCAGCAAACCGATAAGACATTTGCAAAGTTTTGTGATTCTCCAACAAGCCGACGAAAATAAGACAAATTAAGTAAATAAACGAGCATCTTACATAGCATGCATAACCATGGCATAAATCATCCATCCATACTCACAGTATCCTTCATAACCCAGAAAAATAAACACGAAGAAATTGCATCCTTACAGAACGAGATCCCAGGCCAGACTCATGGACGCGCTAGAGCAGAATCAACAGGCTATGAGAGGAGAGCTCGACCGAATGAGTACACGGATAGATAAGCTATGCGATTTATTGGAAGCCCTGCATGCAAAAAGGACATCGGAAACGGAGCAGTCCGAAGAGGATCAAGAGGAAAGTCGGCCAAGAGAAAATGAAACGCACGCCCACACCTCACAAGGGCATACGCCTCTAAATAATGGGACTTCGCAGAACGCAAATACTCAAAACTTTATACCTATCATCACCCCCCAGGAGGATGCTCAAGCCAAAGAAAGGCTTCAAATAGTTGAAGACAGGGTAAAGGCAATTGAAGGGGCAAATCACATAGGTTTCGAAGCTTCAGACATGTGCTTGGTCCCTGATGTAGTTATACCTGCAAAATTCAAAGTACCCGAGTTTGACAAGTATAAGGGAGAAAGATGCCCCAAAAGCCACCTGGTCATGTATTGCTGAAAGATGGCTTTCTGTTCTAATGATGTCAGACTCCTAATTTACTTCTTCCAAGAAAGCTTAACTGGGACACCCTTGCAATGGTATATGCAATTAGAACGGTCTAAAATCAACTCATGGAATGATTTAGCTAATGCTTTCATCAGACAATATAAATACAATATGGACATGGCTCCCAGCCGTAATCAGTTGCAAAGCATGAAGAAAAAAGACAATGAGAGTTATAAAGAATATGCTCAGAGATGGAGAAGCATGGCTGCTCAGGTGGAGCCAACCTTGTCGGACAAAGAGATGATTGACACGTTCATTGACACGCTCCAATCCCCCTTTTATGATATGATGATTGGAAGTATGTTCTCAAGCTTCTCTGACTTGATTGTCATAGGGGAGCATGTGGAAATGGGGATGCAAAGTGGGAAGATCCATAATAATACTTCATCATCCAACACCCAGAAGCCCTTTGTTAAGAGAAAGAAAGAAGGAGAGACTAACGCGGTGAGTAATGCCCCTCTATACGTTGCGGCAACTATCACGCCTAAGTCTCCTGTTCAAATGACACCCTTTGCTTCTGATAGTCAAGGAGGTCAGAACCCCAATCAACCAAGAGCTCACAACTCTCAAGGGAGAAAGCCGGCCCAGTTTGATCCAATCCCCATGACTTACAAAAATCTCTATCAGCATTTACTCAAAAACTCATTGGTAGTCCCATGGAACCACCTTACCCAAAATGGTATAACCCAGACGCCACCTGTGAATACCATGTCGGGGCAGCTGGTCACTCTATAGAAGAATGTTGGGCTATGAAGTTTAAAGTTCAAGATCTGATAAATGCCAAGTGGTTGAGTTTCTAAGAAAACAATCCCAATGTGGGTAACAACCCATTACCTAATCACGGGAATGCATCAGTAAATATGATAGACGATGAACACGAAGGAAGAATAATAAAGGATGTTGCTGAGATAAAAACCCCTATAAGAAAAATGTTCATCGAGCTTTGCAAGGCTGGTCTGATAGAAAGTACAGATGTCAGCAGGACCTATGATGAGGATTTTTTGTCTAATGAAGAATGTGAGGAATTTAAAGGCATCCTCCAAAAACTGCTTGATACGAACATAGTTCAAGTTATCTCTCAGAGAGAAGAAGAAGTATCTATGGTCCAATCTGCTCAAAGTTCAGGAACCACGGTCCCAAAGCCCTTGGTGGTTCAATTCTCTAGAAATGCATCCCCCACAATGCCTAAAGCTCCCAAAGCTATTACTATTCAAGTACCATCTCCTTTTCCGTATAAGGAAGACAAGGCAGTTTCTTGGATATATGATGTAAAAGTCCAAGTTGAAGAAAGTAATGCACAACCAAGCATTCCGACTGTTACCAACATTGTGGGAATAGGCGGGATGACATGGAGTGGGCGAATTTATGCCCCGAAAAAAGAACCAATAAAAGTAGCCGCAAAAGGACAGGAAAAAGATCAAAACAAGGAAAAAGAAGTTGCGGTGGAGAAAGGAAACACAGGGAAGGAGGACAAGAAAGATGCCTCCCATGAGGAAGTTGCTGAATTCCTCAAATTCATTCAGCAAAGTGAGTATAAGGTGATAGATCAGTTAAACCGCACACCAGCAAGGGTTTCTCTACTTGCCTTGTTAATCCACTCTGAGAGTCACAGGAAAGTATTGATGAAAATTCTAAATGAAGCCCATGTATCTCAAAATATCACTTTGAACCAGTTCGGCGACCTAGTTGGCAACATCACCGCATGCAACTACCTTTATTTCAATGATGAAGAAATGCCTGCAGAAGGTAGAGGACACAACAAAGCACTACATATCTCGGTCCAGTGTAAAGAGCACCTTATAGCTAAAGTCCTTGTAGACAATGGATCCTCCTTAAATGTGATGCCTAAATCTACCTTGGATAAATTACCCATTGACAAGACCCATATGAAGCCCAGCTCGATGCTCGTGAGAGCCTTTGATGGTTCTAAAAGAGAAGTAATGGGTGAGATTGAGCTGCCGATCCAGATTGGCCCTTCCACTTTTGCTGTTAATTTCCAAGTAATGGATATCAAGCCCAGCTATAGTTGCTTGTTAGGAAGGCCTTGGATTCATTCTGCCGGGGTAGTACCATCAACTCTGCACCAAAAATTGAAGTTTGTGGTGGATGATAAGTTGATTATCGTATCCGGAGAAGAAGAACTGTTGGTAAGCAAGCCAACATCGACACGTTACATTGAAGCTGCTGAAGAAGCCCTTGGGACTTCATTTTAGGCACTGGAAATTATCGATAGCGCTTACATAGGGTTTACTGCTAGGGAACCCTGTCTATCCAATAATGCCTTAATGGTGGGCGGTGTCATGCTGAAGGGAGGGTACCATCCGGGAAAAAGACTAGGGAAAAGTCAAGAAGGTATCACCTCAATTTTAAGGATTCCCGAAAACAAAGACCGATACGGCTTGGGATTTGTCCCCACTAAAAAAGATAAGGAAAGAGCAATCGAAGAAAGGAGAGAAAAGAGGAAGGCTCGACTTGAAAATCGGGAACCCGAATTTGGGAAGATGTCCATTTGCGATCTCCGTAAGAGTTTTTGTAGCGCTGGATGGATCTATGCGGATCAAGTAGCTGCTGTGAAAGAGGATCTTGCTGCTCCTGAAGAGGAATGGGTTCGCCCATGTTCCTCAATACCTTGCAATTGGGAGATCGTGGAAAGTCCTAGGATCCTTAATGCATTTTCAATGTAATCTATTTAATGCTCACCTTTCCGCTCAGCTCGAGGCGGTAGGGGAAATATTAAAGGGCCCCACATGTTTTTCATAAGCATATTTCGAATATTAATAAAATGCATTTTGATTTTATCCCAAGTGTCTCTTTTTCTTTTCCTTCCTACTTCCTTTCCTTACTCTCTCCTTATTGCTAACCTTGATAATGCAGGTTCATGGATAATACTTTTGAAAACGATTGTGCTGAAATTTCGTTACCAGATTTTGATTGCCTAATTAATCATACTGACGAATGTTGTGAAGAAGACCGTCCCGATGAAGATCTCCCCCCTGAATTAATGAGACTTATAGAAGGGGAATCCAGAAAGATCGAAACCGACTGAGTTGATTAATTTGGGAACTGAGGAAGACAAAAAAGAAGTCAAGGTTGGTGTTACCGTGTCACAAAAAGTAAGAGCTAAACTGATTCAACTCCTCCGAGATTACAAAGACGTATTTGCCTGGTCTTACCAAGACATGCCAGGGTTGGATATCGATATTGTCGAACATAAACTACCTCTTAAGCCTGACTGCCCTCCTGTCAAACAGAAGTTGAGACGCATGAGACCTGATATGTCCTTAAAGATTATGGAAGAAGTCAAAAAAAAATTTGATGCTGGATTTTTTGGCCGTGGCTAAACCCCCAATGGGTTGCTAATATTGTCCCTGTTCCAAAAAAGGGTGGAAAGGTTCGAATGTACGTTGATTACTGACGGTTCCCTATAATGCTCACTTTCATGCACTTAATTGAAGGGAATTTTCATGCAACCCTAGACTTATTTCCTTGTTTGGCCTCTAATCCTAAGAGTTGAGTCCTCATTGTTGGAATAATCTAATTGATAATCATGTTGGTTCTTTTGCTATTTTGATTAGAAAAATATCTTCATTATGGTCATGTTTGAATGCAGGTAAGAAAAGGATTGTTTGAAGACATGTACCTAAAGTTCTTGGGAGCATTTTGAAGTGTAGAAGTTGCAGCTGCTCAGGCGCAGGGTGCACCACTAGGAGAAGCGCAGGGCGCAGGATGGTTTTTGTTGAAGCCCCAGCGCAGTGGCGCCTGGCATTCTGGCGCCGCGCCTTGTTTTGCTTCCTCTCGCGCAGGCGCCTTGTAGCAGGCGCTGCCGTGCACTTATATATTCCCTTTGTTCTCGCGCAGGCGCCTGAGTATCTTGGCGCCTGGCGCCTCTCTCTGCTTCTTCTGCGAGCGCCAGCGCAGGCGCTGCGCTGTTTCTCCCATTCGCGTCCCCAGTACGTGGCGCCCAGCGCAGCCCAGCGCCTCGTATCAGGCCCAATCACTATAAATACTCGTTGTTTTGCTGTCTCAAGGGCTATCACGACTTGGAGGCTGAAAAACGCTCTGGAGTTCAAACCCTAGGGTGGAAACTGATTGGAAGGTGGAAGGTGAAGACATTCATCAACATTTCTCCATGGATTCCACTTGTTCTTTCTTCTTAACTCTTCTTTTTATTTACTTCTCTATGTCTAGCTAAACCCCTTGTATTAGGGATGAGTGGATATTGATGGAACACTGTTGTATTTGGTTTGGGCTACCATAATGTTATATTCCCTCTTGCTTTGTGCATGCAATCTTTGTTTTTAATGATTTTCATGATTTGATCACCCATGGAATGATTTGTGGTTCATATGTTGAATGGAAATTTTATGTGTGAATGCTTAAGAGTGCATGCATGCAATTCTTAGCCTAGGAATAGTCTTGGGATTGTAGTATTATTATGAACTCTTGGTCTTATTGCTTGTTCTTCAATTACATTCATCTAAGGAATTAGGGTTTTTTCTCGGAGACAAAGAATTAAGTACCTAAGGAATTAGGATTTGAGTACCACAGTGAGTTCGATAACAAAGCTAGAGAGGGGATTACTTGTTCATACCAAATCAATATGCAATCGTGGGAAATTAATTGAAGCTTGTCCCTAATGCCTCTTACTACCAAGTACATTTTTGAATAACCCATAAAATACAAAACCAATTTACTGCCTCTCTTTTAACTTCACTATCACTTGATATCTCCAACCTTATTAAAAATCTTTTGGTGTTCACCTAGTAGTCGCTAACGTGCATTGGTATTTGGCCTTCGATCCTTGAGAACGATAACCGGTTAATTACCGACTTTATTACTTGCAACGACCCGGTACACTTGCCGTGGCCCTATCAAGTTTTTAACACTCCAAACTTAAACCTTGCTTGTCCTCAAGCAAGAACTCAATAAAAACAAAAACTACACAAAATGTCAAACTTGATCTAACCACTGGACTAAACCACAATTTTTCACCACTTTCAAATGTTATCACACAAAAAGGACGCCAATCACCGATTAACTTCTGGGCTTTATCATCATCAGAGCCAACAAGAGATTATCACAAATTAGAAGTTGGAGTCACATAAGCAATGCATCCACCATTATGAACTCAACAAGTAATGAAATATACAATTAAAACTTTCAGTGTGATTGAATGCTTTCTTTTCTGCTCACAAAGAGTGGGAAGAATTTTCACTCCGACTCTCAAGTGTTTGGGGTTTGTGTTTCTCTCAGTCAACACTATTTGAGCCCATTCCCCATGGATTTGATTTTCATCTCTTTCTCACATGAGTACCACTTGCACAATGCTCCAACCAAAAGGTCTTTCAAGGTTGTAACTTGGCCAAGGTTAGGGTGGATGGATTAGACATTTAGGCTATCACCCTTTAAAGATAGATGAGCATCAACCAACTCTAGAAATTTTTTCACTACAATTCCTCTTTTCTTCAATTTTCCAAAGGTGGTGTTTTCCAAAAACTCAATCCTTAAACAATTTTGTATCACACAATTATTGATTCCCCCAATAACATTTTGGTCTCAAAAGGGGTAACGATCCAAAATTAAGCCATTCTTTTTTTTTCTGGTTTTTTTTTCTTTTTCTTTTTTTTTTCACAGCTCAAACCACAACCAATCATAATGTTGTTCACCTCCCCCCAACTCCAAACTTAGTTCTTTGTCAACCTTAGTCAATTCATGCTCATCTAACCTTCTTAGGTGGGTAACAAGTTAATCACAAGGTTAAAAGCTATTGTTTTGATGGGTTAACAAGAACAAAAGGCTTTAGGCTCAACGGGGCTTTGCAAACAAAAGTCATATTATGTCGGGTTGGCTTTTTGGCTAATTGGCTTCCAACAAAATTTGCCTTTTTTATATCAAAACATTGTGCAACCAATAACATGCAACAGAGATTCAATCAAAGTTAGGGGAATGTAATCTCAAACGTGTCCTCTTAGAAGGAATTATTGATGAAGGCTCTACAAACACCATAGGACATGCACATATCAATCACAAAGACACTATAGCAAATCAAAACAGTTGAGCAATGGTTGACTCGCTCCAATAAGTTTCTAATCTCAAGTTGTAACTCTTCAGTAGCCCACTTAACATCACACCGTGTGATTGGTACTTAACATAGGATTCAAATCACAAATGAGTTTTAAATCATAGTTCAGCCAGCAGTTATTTCAACTTAACAACTAGGACTTGCAAACCAAAGGACTAACAACATTCTAAGATAATTTTTTTTTGAACAAAAAATCAACAAAAACGCAACAATAAAACAACAATAAAACAGAAACTAAAACACGAGTGGTAGGGAGAGAAAGTATGTATCTGGTGGGTTCTGTTAAGAACCCCTTTTCTCCTTGCACGGTCTCTCCCACGAGAGGACTCCTAGTCTTCTCCTGACTCTCCAGTGTTTTCGCTTCCACTCTCGCTTCCATCTTCCTCTTCTTCTTCCTCTTCCTCTTCTTCTTCTTGTGGAGGGGTTGGTGCTGGGTAAGGGGTCCAGCCCACATATTGGGCAACTTCCTCGGCCATTCTGGACCCTTTTGGATGCACCTCTATGTTTTGTGCTCTGGCCATTTGAAGGTTAATATCCTCAGACCTTAAAATATCCTCTCTCAGGACCCCCAAATATCTGTATAACGCTTGCATGTTTTTTCTATCTAATTCCCTTGTTGGTTCACTTTGCTCCACAACTTGGGGTGGAACCCTTACCCGTGAACTAGATTCTCCACCTTGACATTTTCTTTTTGGAAGCCTAGGGTATCGAATCTTGGTATTTAGGTTATGACCAACCAGCACACCACAATGTTTTTCTACATAGTCAAGATCAATGATAGAAGTGGGCTTCATGAGCGAAAACACATCCAAGTCAACATGGGCCTTCTGACAAAGGAGAGTAATGAGGTGTGGGAAGTTGAGGGCATTTTTTGCAGAATTAGCTATGGCCCGGATTTGATTTTGAATAATCTTCCCCACATCAATTCTCCTGCCTGTCATTATGGCATGGATTAACAAAACTCTCTCCACCCGGACATCCGATTTGTTTGAGCACGGTGTGAGGTTGTAGATGATGAAGTTTGCCCAAATCTTAGGTATTGGAAGCAAGGTGCAAGATGGAACTTTCTTTGGTGCCCCACTTCTATCCAGAGTCCACGAGGTTCCTTCCATACAGATTTCCTTAATCAAAAGGTCTGGATTTAACCTTTCCTGTTTTATGGCCTCCCACTCATCCTTGCCTTTCGGCATCTTGGTTTTCAAAACATCATTGATGGTGGCTGCATCAAACCTCACATAGTTCCCCCTTACATAGCTTATAAAGGACTGATCCGCCCATTTAGCACAAAAAGCATTTGCATAGAATTCCCGGACCATCTCTGTATAGGCAGCATTAGGGTATGTAACTAACTTCCTCCAGCTTCTTTTAGCAATTTGTTTTTCTACTTCAGCCACCTCCTTCACATCAGAGGGAAGCAACAACTTTCTCTCCTGGATTATATCCCTATTGCTCACAGATGAGCTTCTGAACTCATGCTCTTTAGTTAAGAACTTGTGACTGTAGGGACCCTCTTGCTCAGCTGCTGGGGCTATTGCTTTCCCTTTGTCTGCCCTTGAAGCCATATTTTTTTTGAACTGCAAAATTCAACTCAAATTGGAACTAAAGGTTTTTAGCTTGTAAACTTAGTCCAACATAATTGAATCAGTTGAGAAACAGTCTATTATTATTTTTTATTTTTTATTTTTTATTTTTTTTCAGAAAAATTATGCACAAAACTCATTGTGACATTTACACAAACACCTAACATGCATGCTCTTTCATCACAAGGTAACAACAACCCCAAATCCAAGCTTTCCCAACCACAAAGGTGATTCATCATTTTTCACACACAAAACATAATGGAGAAAAGTTACCTCTTGAGGATGAGAGGAGAGGATGATGCAAAATCAAAAGAGGGAAGAAAGTGATGTGCGGTGGTGGTCTTCTTGAGTCTTGTGGTGGTTGTGAGTGGTGAGTGTGAGAGTGAAGTTGTGAGGGGTGAGGGTTTGTGAGGGAGTGTTTGAGTGAGTGGGTGAGAAAAAAAAAACAAAAGGGGTAAAGGGCTGCTCTAAGCAGCCCGTGTCCCAGTTTTAATTTTTTTTTTTTTGCAAGAGGCGCGATCCAGTGCGCCAGGCGCTATGGTGCGCCTCAAGTCTGATGTGCAGGCGCTAGGCGCAGTCCTACCGTGGGCGCCCTGCGCCTGCTGCACTAAATTACACATAATTTTTTTTTTCAATACAAACTTAAACTTAAACTTTGAGAAAAAAAAAACTCTAAAATTGTAAGAAGAAGAAATAGGAACTCCCTCGCATGGGTTGCCTCCCATGAAGCGCTCGCTTAACGTCCTTAGCTCGACGGTGCACTCCTTTATGCGGTGATCAGATTGATAGATTCCCTCGATCGCTCGAGTTCTCCACCAAAATACACCTTAAGTCTTTGACCATTCACTTTGAAGCTTCTGTCAGAGTTTGGATCTTTTAATTCCACTGCACCATAAGGGAAAACCTTTTTGACCTCAAAGGGGCCTGACCATCTTGACTTTAGTTTCCCAGGAAATAACCTCAGCCTTGAATTGAACAACAAAACTAGTTGTCCTTCCCGAAACTCTTTAGCTTGAATTCTTCTGTCATGCCACTTCTTGGTCTTTTCTTTATAGATTTTGGCATTTTCATAGGCAAAATTTCTGAATTCCTCAAGCTCATGGAGTTGAAGAATCCGAGCTTCACCCGCTTTCTCACAGTCAAAATTCAAGTATTTTGTAGCCCATAGTGCTCTGTGTTCTAGTTCAAGAGGTAAGTGACAAGCCTTGCCATACACCAATTGATACGGAGACATACCAATCGGAGTCTTAAAGGCCGTTCTATATGCCCAAAGTGCATCATCTAGCTTCACAGCCCAATCCTTCCTCGTGGAATTGACTGTTTTTTCAAGTATTTGCTTCAGCTGCCTATTAGACACCTCCACTTGACCACTAGTTTGTGGGTGGTAGGGAGTGGCAATTTTGTGATGCACACCATATTTCTTAAGCAAAGTCTCCATCCTCTTGTTGCAAAAATGGGTTCCTTCATCACTAATCAAGGCTCTAGGCACTCCAAACCTTGAAAATATGTTTTTCTTCAAGAAACTCATCACAACCTTGGAATCATTGGTTTGAGTGGCTACTGCTTCAACCCATTTGGAGACATAATCCACAGCAACTAATATGTAGACCTTTGAGTATGAGGATGGGAAGGGTCCCATGAAGTCTATTCCCCACACATCAAAGACTTCCACTTCAAGCACAGGGTTTTGGGGCATTTCATTCCTCTTTGTGATATTTCCGGTCCTTTGGCATCGGTCACACCTCTTAACATATGAAAATGCATCTTTGAAGAGTGTGGGCCAAAAGAAGCCTGATTGAAGGATCTTGGCAGCTGTCCTATCTCCACTAAAATGGCCTCCATACCCAGAATCATGACAATGCCATAAAATTTTCTCTTGCTCCTCTTCTGGCACACATTTACGCAACAAGCCATCAACACCCCTTTTGTAGAGAAAGGGCTCATCCCAAACATAGAACTTTGCATCATGAATGAACTTCTTCCTCTGTTGGGAGTTGAAATCAGCTGGAATGGTCTTACCCACCTTGAAATTTGCAAAGTCTGCAAACCAAGGTAAGTTTGACACGGCAAAAAGATGCTCATCAACAAATTGGTCTTGAATGGGACTTTTTTCTTCAGTTTCCTAGATATTCTCCAACCTAGAAAGGTGATCCGCCACTAAATTCTCTGACCCCTTTTTATCCCGGATCTCTAAGTCAAATTCTTGGAGCAACAAGATCCACCGGATTAGCCTTGGGTTTGATTCCTGTTTTGCAAAAAGATATCTCAAAGCAGCATGGTCAGTGTAAACAATTACTTTCGCCCCCAACAAGTAGGGGCGAAACTTGTCAAATGCATAAACTACAGCTAAGAGTTCTTTTTCCGTGGTGGCATAATTAAGTTGTGCAGGGTTCAAAACATGACTAGCATAATAAATCACATGCAACAACTTATTCTTCCTTTGTCCTAAAACTGCTCCAACAGCATTGTCACTTGCATCGCACATAATTTCAAAAGGTAAAGACCAATCAGGTGCAGTGACAATAGGTGCAGTTACCAATAAATGCTTCAAAGTATTAAAAGCATGTAAGCACTCATCATCAAACACAAAAGGAGTATCTTTCACAAGCAAATTTGTAAGAGGTTTAGCAATTTTTGAAAAATCTTTAATGAACCTCCTATAAAATCCAGCATGGCCTAAGAAGCTTCTAATGCCCTTTTCATTCGTGGGAGGGGGAAGTTTTTCAATAATTTCCACTTTTGCACGGTCCACCTCTATCCCCTTGTGGGAGATACGGTGTCCCAAAACAATCCCCTCTCTAACCATGAAATGGCATTTTTCCCAATTCAGGACCAAGTTGGATTTTTCACATCTTTCCAACACAAGAGAGAGACTATGCAAGCAATTATCATATGAAGAGCCAAAGGCAGAGAAGTCATCCATAAACACTTCGATATGTTTTTCAATCATATCGGAGAAAATGGACATCATACACCTTTGGAATGTGGCTGGTGCATTGCATAACCCGAAAGGCATCCTCCTCAGAAGCAAATATCCCGTAAGGACATGTAAAAGTCTTCTCTTGATCTTCCGGGGCCACAACAATCTGATTGTAACCAGAGTATCCATCTAGGAAGCAATAGTACTCATGTTCCGCCAATCTCTCCAGCATCTGATCAATGAAAGGCAAGGGAAAATGGTCTTTTCTTGTAGTGGAATTTAGCCTCCGATAGTCTATGCATACCCTCCAACCGGTGACAGTCCGAGTAGGAATCAATTCATTGTTTTCATTCATCACCACTGTTGTCCCGCCCTTCTTAGGCACAACTTGAACGAGACTCGCCCATGGGTCAGTCTGAAATGGGGTAAATAAGACCGGCTTCTAAAAGCTTGACTACCTCCTTTTTAACCACTTCCTTCATAGCCGGATTGAGTCTTCTTTGTGGCTGAACAACCGGCTTATAGTCATCCTCCATAAGAATCTTGTGCATACAAAAAGAAGGGCTTATCCCCTTTAAGTCGTCAATGGTCCAACCAATAGCTCCCTTATGCTCCCTCAAGATTCTCATCAACTTTTCTTCTTCTAGTTGGCTCAAGCTAGAACTAATGATGATAGGATATACATTTCCTTCACCAAGAAAAGCATATTTCAAATGGGATGGCAATTGCTTGAGCTCAACTTTTTGTGCTTCTTCAAATTTTTTCGGAGGTGTTCTTTCTTCCTTTTTAAGCTCCTCCCAATTGGGTGGTGCATGGGGGGAATAAGATGGAGATGCATCCAGCACACTAAGAACTTCTTTCACCTTAGAATCCATCCCTCCTTCAATCTCCTCTTTTGACATAATGAGAGCTTTCTCAAGAGGTAAGGAAGGAATATGTTCTTCAAACTCCCGAGAAAAGAGAGAATCAAGCACTTCAATTCGAAAACAGTCCTCCTTCTCTCTTGGATGCTCCATTGCTTTAAGAACATTCAAAGTGATGGATTCATCCTGGACCTTCAATGTCAAGGTTCCGTCCGCCACATCAATAATAGCTCTACCAGTAGCTAGGAAAGGTTTCCCTAGAATGAGTGGGATGTCATTGTCTTCCTCCATGTCAAAAACAACAAAGTCCACCGGAAAGATGAATTTATCAATTTTCACAAGAACATCTTCAACTACGCCATAAGGATGTCTCACCGATCTATCCGCCAATATCAAGGTTGCCATGGTGTTTTTTATTTGGCCAATCCCTAGCTTCCGGAAAATAGAAAGAGGCATGAGACTTACACTTGCCCCAAGGTCACATAAGGCTTTCCCAAAAGTTCTATCCCCTATTGTGCAAGGGATGGAGAAACTTCCGGGGTCCTTAAGCTTTTGTGGGAGCTTACGTTGCAGAATTGCACTACATTCCTCGGTGAGCATAATAGTCTCTCCATCACCTATCCTTCTCTTCTTTGACAAGATCTCTTTCATGAATTTTGCATAGGTAGGCATTTGTTCTAGAGCTTCGGCAAAGGGAATGTTGATTTGCAATTTTTTGAATACATCTAGAAACTTGCCAAATTGTTTCTCATCCTTCTCCTTCCTTAACCTTTGAGGATATGGCAATTTGATGATGGGCTTTGGTTGGACTACCTCCCCTTGCACAAGAGGTGGATTAGGTGCTTCGTTTGAGTCTTCCTGCTCTTTCTCCTTAGGCTCACTTGTCTTCTCTACTTCTGTTCTTGGCGTGGGTTCAATTACCCTTCCACTCCGGGTAGTGATAGCACTAACATTCTCATTTCCCTTGGGATTTGGGACTGTGTTGCTTGGTAGAGACCCCGGAGATCTTTCCGTCATTTGTCTAGCTAATTGCCCAACTTGAGTTTCAAGGTTCCTTATGGATGCCTCTTGATTTTTGAAGGAGGCCTCTTGATTTTTGAAGGCAGCTCTTGTTTCAGTCATAAATGATGAGGTTTGTCCTGCTAGTTTCTCAATAGCTATTTCCCAATCAGCTTTCTTCTCAGGGGCTTGGGGTTGAGATGAAGAACTTCCTTGCGATCTTTGTGAAGCTTGCGCACCTTGATCCTTCCAGGAAAAATTCGGGTGATTTCTCCAACCCAGATTGTACGTATTGGAATAAGGATTATTGTGTTGCCTTTGAGAATTGTTAACAAAGTTGACTTGTTCTGAATCGTTGCTAATCTCCACAGGGGCAGCACAATTAATGCTAGCATGTTCTCCTGCACAGAAACCACATTTTGGGGTTATGGAATCGACTGAATTTTCCTTGATCCCGCCAAGTTATTTAGTTATAGAGGCTAATTGTTGACTCATGGCCTTATTTTGGGCTAGAAGAGCATCCAGTGTACCCACTTCGAGCATTCCTCCTTTCCTTTGTTGTCTATCAAATGGCGCATTCATGGTGTTTTCTGCCATGGCTTCCATAATCTCAAGGCTTTCTTCAGGAGTTTTCAAATCAAATGACCCCCCACATGCCGCATCAATCATCACCTTAGTATTAGGAATGAGCCCATTGTAGAATGTTTGAGCTTGAAGCCAATCTGGTAATGAATGTTGAGGGCATTTTCTAAGCAATTCTTTGAACCTCTCCCAAGCATCATAGAGTGTTTTCCCTTCTTGTTGAACAAAGGCAGTGATTTCACTTCTCAGCTTGGCAGACCTAGAAGTTGGGAAGAACTTGCTCACAAATTTGTTAGCCAAATCATCCCATGTAGTAATACTCCCTTCAGGTAGAGCGCTAAGCCAATTTCTAGCTCGATCCTTCAAGGAGAAGGTAAATAGCCTCAAGTAAATGGCATCATCAGCAACACCATCAATTTGCACAGTATCACACAATTGGACAAAGACTTCCAAGTGTTGGTTCGGATCCTCATGAGGTAAACCGGCAAACTGATTCTGTTGAATAACTTGTAGTAAGCCTGATGGAATAGTGATACTATGGCCTTCGACACGGGGCCTGACAATGCTCCCATAATACCCCCTGGGAGTGGCCTTGGAGTAGTCTCGGAGAGTTCTCCTTTCATTGTTCGCGTCACCCATCACCTCTTCTGGTGTTTCAACAATGGGTTCCGGAATTGTTTGTTGTGCCTCTCTTTGTCTTAGCCTTGCTTCTCTTTTTCTAGCCTTCGCTCCCTTTCGGTTACGTCGAGCTGTTCTTTCTATCTCTGGGTCAAACAATAGCTCTTGAGGATCTACTGTTCCACGCATGCACTGAAAAGCAAGCACCTCAAACAAGTGTCAAAGCAACTGAGAAATAAAAAAAATATTGTTAATGAAAATATGAAAAGGAAGTAATTACACTAACACTAAACGGGTTCGAAATAGAAGTCGCCTTCGAAATTACTGGTAATGGTAAAATCGATCCCCGGCAACGGCGCCAAAAACTTGATAGGGCCACGGCAAGTGTACCGGGTCGTTGCAAGTAATAAAGTCGGTAATTAACCGGTTATCGTTCTCAAGGATCGAAGGCCAAATACCAATGCACGTTAGCGACTACTAGGTGAACACCAAAAGATTTTTAATAAGGTTGGAGATATCAAGTGATAGTGAAGTTAAAAGAGAGGCAGTAAATTGGTTTTGTATTTTATGGGTTATTCAAAAATGTACTTGGTAGTAAGAGGCATTAGGGACAAGCTTCAATTAATTTCCCACGATTGCATATTGATTTGGTATGAACAAGTAATCCCCTCTCTAGCTTTGTTATCGAACTCGCTGTGGTACTCAAATCCTAATTCCTTAGGTACTTAATTCTTTGTCTCCGAGAAAAAACCCTAATTCCTTAGATGAATGTAATTGAAGAACAAGCAATAAGACCAAGAGTTCATAATAATACTACAATCCCAAGACTATTCCTAGGCTAAGAATTGCATGCATGCACTCTTAAGCATTCACACATAAAATTTCCATTCAACATATGAACCACAAATCATTCCATGGGTGATCAAATCATGAAAAGCATTAAAAACAGAGATTGCATGCACAAAGCAAGAGGGAATATAACATTATGGTAGCCCAAACCAAATACAACAGTGTTCCATCAATATCCACTCATCCCTAATACAAGGGGTTTAGCTAGACATAGAGAAGTAAATAAAAAGAAGAGTTAAGAAGAAAGAACAAGTGGAATCCATGGAGAAATGTTGATGAATGTCTTCACCTTCCACCTTCCAATCAGTTTCCACCCTAGGGTTTGAACTCCAGAGCGTTTTTCAGCCTCCAAGTCGTGATAGCCCTTAAGACAGCAAAACAACGAGTATTTATAGTGATTGGGCACGTCACGAGGCGCTGGGGCGCCTGCGCCTGGGACGCGAATGGGAGAAACAAGCGCCCAGCGCCTGCGCTGGGCGCCTCTGCGAGGAAGAAACAGAGAGGAGGCACCAGGCGCCAGCATACTCAGGGGGCCCTGCGCCCAGAACGAAAAAGGGAATATATAAGTGCGGCGGGCGCCACTGCGCTCAAGCGCCTGCGCAGGAGGAAACCGAAACAAGGCGCCAGGCGCCAGAATGCCCAGGGCGCCCTGCGCCTGGGGGCTTCAACAAAAACCATCCTGCGCCCTACGCCTCTCCTAGTGGTGCGCCCTGCGCCTAAGCAGCTGCAACTTCTACACTTCAAAATGCTCCCAAGAACTTTAGGTACATGTCTTCAAACAATCCTTTTCTTACCTGCATTCAAACATGACCATAATGAAGATATTTTTCTAATCAAAATAGCAAAAGAACCAACATGATTATCAATTAGATTATCCCAACAATGAGGACTCAACTCTTAGGATTAGAGGCCAAACAAGGAAATAAGTCTAGGGTTGCATGAAAATTCCCTTCAATTAAGTGCATGAAAGTGAGCATTATAGGGAACCGTCAATTACCGGGACCTTAATAAAGCAAGTCCCAAAGACGACTTCTCTTTGCCTCACATTGATGTTCTGGTGGATAATACAACTCATCACGCTTTTTTCTCTTTCATGGATGGTTTCTTCGAGTATAATCAAATTAAAATGGCCAGAGAAGACATGGAGAAAACTACGTTTATTACAGCTTGGGGGACTTTCTGCTACAAGGTGATGCCTTTTGGGTTGAAAAACGCTGGGACAACGTACCAAAGGGCAATGGTGACTCTATTTCATGATATGATCCATAAAGAGATAGAGGTCTACGTGGACGATATGATCGCTAAGTCGCAAACTGAAGAAATTCATGTAATTGATTTACGGAAGCTTTTTGAGCGATTGAGAAAGTTTCGCCTAAGACTCAATCCTGCCAAGTGTAACTTTGGTGTCAGGTCAGGTAGAGTGCTGGGATTCATTGTAAGTCAGACGCGAATAGAAGTTGATCCGAAAAAAGTAAAAGCCATCTTAGAGATGCCGGCTCCTCGCACAGAGAAGGAAGATAGTGGTTTTCTAGGGAGACTGAATTATATTTCCCGGTTTATATCACAACTCACTGACACTTGTGAGCCAATTTTCAAGTTGTTGCGCAAGGACCAAACTATCGAATGGAATGAAAAATGCCAAGAGGCTTTCAACAAAATCAAGCAATACCTACAAAAACCCCCTGTGTTAGTACCTCCAGTACCAGGCAAACCATTAATCCTCTACTTGACAGTGTTAGACGGATCTATGGGGTGTGTACTTGGACAATATAATGAAACGGGTAAAAAAGAACGTGCCATTTATTACCTGAGTAAGAAGCTTACGAGTTATGAAATGAATTACTCGATACTGGAGCGTACCTGTTGCGCCCTAGCATGGGCCGCTCACCGTCTAAGACAATATATGCTTTCTCACACAACTTGGTTGGTGTCAAAAATGGACCCGATCAAATATGTATTCGAGAAACCTGCTTTCACTGGGAGGATTGCTCGGTGGCAGATGCTATTATCCGAGTACGATATTCAATACGTCTCTCAAAAGGCCATCAAGGGTAGTGCCCTCGCTGAGCACTTAACCAACCAACCAGTAGATGACCATTCACCTGTCCACTATGAATTTCCTGATGAGGATGTAATGTCTGCCGAAAAAGAAGAATCCAGAAACAAAGAGTGGACCATGATGTTCGACGAGGCTTCTAATGCATTGAGGCACGGAATTGGGGCAGTATTAATTTCTCCAAAAAAGCAGTACACTCCTGTTACGGCTCACTTGTGTTTCAGTTGCACCAATAACGTGGCAGAATATGAGGCGTGTGTCATGGGAATCAGAGCTGCCATAGAGACTAAGGTCAGAGTCCTAAAAGTATATGGGGATTCTACCCTAGTTATCAACCAGTTGAATGGAGAATAGGAAACTCGAGATTCCAAGTTAATCCCTTACCACGAGTATATCCAAGAACTCGTCGAATCCTTTGATAGGATCACGTTTCAACATATCCCACGAGAAGTCATCTACGTTCCGAATAAACAGTGACAAGGAAATGCCTCTCATCCTAATGGAAAGTCGTGCTAATCCTGCTTATTGCCAGGTGATAGAAGAAGAATCCAATGGAAAACCGTGGTACCACGACATCGAGTGCTACCTCAAAAGCAAAGATTACCCTTCAGGCGCCTCAAAGAACGACAAGCGAACTTTGAAGAGGCTTGCTATGAGTTTTTTTTTGAACGGCGACGTACTCTACAAAAGAAATCACGACATGGTACTCCTCCGGTGTGTGGACTCTGCAGAAGCAAGACAAATTCTTGACGACGTCCACGAAGGTTCCTTTGGGACCCATGCCAACGGTTACGCAATGGCTCGGAAGATTCTCTGAGCTAGGTATTATTGGCTTACAATGGAAGGTGACTGCATCAAGCATGTGAGGAAATGTCATAAGTGTCAGACTTATGCTGATAATATTCATGTCCTTCAACTTCCCTAAACGTCCTCAGTGCACCCTGGCCATTTTCCATGTGGGGTTTGGATTTCATAGGAATGATTGAACCAAAAGCCTCTAACGGACAACGATTCATCCTCGTGGCCATTGATTACTTCACAAAGTGGGTCGAAGCAGTCTCCTATGCCAATGTGACTCGCAGTGTTATGGTCAAGTTCATCAAAAAAGAAATAATTTGTCGGTATGGTTTACTAAGGAAGAGCATCACGGACAATGGGACTAATTTAAACAATAAAATGATGAAATAGTTGTGCGATGACTTCAAAATTCAACATCACAATTCTTCTCCATATCGTCCAAAGATGAATGGGGCAGTGGAAGCAGCCAACAAAAATATCAAGAAAATTATTCAAAAAAAATGGTGGTAACTTACAAGGATTGGCACGAGATGCTCCCTTTTGCTTTACACGGGTACCGAACTTCTGTACGCACTTCAACGGGGGCAATACCTTTTTCTCTAGTATACGGGATAGAAGCAGTACTCCCCATAGAGGTAGAAATCCCTTCTTTAAGGGTAATTATGAAAACTAAGCTCGAAGAAGCCGAATGGGTCCAGGCACGATATGACCAGTTGAATCTTATAGAAGAGAAAAGGTTAGAAACAATTTGTCATGGACAATTATACCAAAAAAGACTCAAGAGAGCATACGAGAAAAAGGTACGTCATCGAGAATTCACAGAAGGGAAATTGGTATTAAAGAAGATTCTACCTATTCAAAAAGACCAGCGCGAAAAATGGACTCAAAACTATGAAGGTCCATATATAGTGAAAAAAGCATTCTCGGAAGGAGGCCTCATTCTCACAGATATGGAAGGGCATGACCTACCCCTGCCGATAAACTCAGATGCAGTCAAGAAATACTATGTCTAGAATGGCACAATACCAAAAAAAAAAAAGAGGAAAAAAAAGAAAAAAAGCTCGCTAGGCCGAAAACCTGAAAGGGTGGTCTAGGAAAAAGTTAGAGCGACCTGGTAGGTTAAAAACCCGAAAGAACAGCCTAGGCAAAAGTTAAGGTCAAATAAAAGCGCTAAGTTGAAAACCCGCAAGGGCGATTTAGAACAATTCGCCAAGTCAAAAACTCGTAAAGAGCAGCTTGAGCAAAAGCCAACCTGAATGCGTCAAAAGTAGCCAGAATTGAGCCCTGACCAATTGGGGCAGAGACGGTCAAAACTAACCGCAGACACAAATTTTTGAAGTTGATCAAGAAGGCAATCGGGGTCTGAATCACAGAATGACAGCACGATTTGTTTTCAAAGGGATTATGTGTAGAGTTGATATTTCTCACCAGTTTCTAATTTTGCAAACACGAATTTGTTCTGTTTGTAATATTTTATCTCCCCCATCATAGTGGAGATTCATTCTTATCCATATTGCCATCGGCACAATAGAATGCTTATTGCAGCCTCTCCAAATTTGATTTGGGATTTTATCAATTTGTATTTTCTTTCTAAAGAAATCTGTGCTAAAAGACAAACATGTGCAAATCAAGACATAAGAGCATTGTATAATTACTGAAAATTCTAAAAGGATCTAAGGAATTTGGCGTCTTCACATTAAGGAAGAAGAGCTAGTAAGGCATCTCACCTAATGCAAAATCATCAATGTTGGATATGTTACGAAAGGACCAATTAGCTTGTTCAGAATTCGCCAACTAAAGAGATCTGGAGCTAACTTATCAAGAAAAGTTTCAGAAGTAGTCAAGAGGATACTGCCTATCTCTAATAAAGCAAATAATACTCATGCATGAGATGCTATTGCATCTTGCATGATCACCAATACTTTTGGGTCCACGACCCACCTATAAAAAAAACATTTCTCTAAAAACAAAAAATTTCATTTCATGCACAGCATACCATTCATTGTATCATGCATGAGCATCAAAGTTTTTGGGTCCATTGACCCACCCTCTCAAATATTACATACAGTTGGTTTGTTGTTACTCAGTAAGAACTAGTGCTCAACCTACCCAATCCACTTATTAGCATGAGTTAGGAACTTATCCTACACTTTGCTGGGAATCTGACCCATCACCTTGGGAATCTGACCCAAGCCTTTAGTCGGGAACCTGACCCGCGTCTCGAATCTTCCTCAATTATGGAAATCGATCCACACCTTTTAACAGGAGTTAGGAATCTGACCTATACCTTGTTGGGAATCGACCGAGCGTGTCGGTGAGTGAGAAGCTCGGACCACTGAGCGTCACTGCGATAGGGAAACTAGTCCATGCTCTAACAAGAGTTAGGAATCTGACCTATACCTTGTCGGGAATCTGACCCGAACCTATATTGAGTAACAGAGAAACTCATAATGTGGACCTTCCTAAAATAGGGTAGTTGACCCGTACCTTTTAGCAAGAGTTGAGAACCTGACTTACCCTTGTTGGGAATATGACCCAAACCTGTGTCGAGTGACGAAGAAGCTCGCACCCCAGACTTACCCTAAGTAGGGAAGTAATCAATACCAAAGATGTGAGGGTTAGGAACCAGACCTATACCTTACCGAGAATTCACTAGGAACCGAACCTAGAATCTCTCGCCAATTTTGTAAGAGCTAGGAACCAAACTTATGCCTTACCGGGAATTCACTGGGAATCAAACCTAGAATCCCAAAGCAAAGTCGGGAGCCAATCTCGCATCTTCAAACAATTTATTTCTAGACAAAATTAGAGTCCTTTATCCTTAATTACCTTTTACAACGAATGCACGAAGACCTTCGAGTAAAATGTAATTAAGGAGGGGCAGTTGTAGTACCCTAATTTTGTCCGGCCTTTTTATTTTATTTTATTTTAACTTTTAAATTTGTGATAAGAAATAAAAATAATATTTTTGGTTTCATAATAATAAAAAAAAGGAAGGGAAAAATGAATAAAAGAAAAGAAAAGAAAAGAAAAGAAAAGAAAAGAAAAAGAGAGAGAAAAAGAAATTTATTTTTTAAAGAAAGGGGGGTGCCAATTAAAATATGGGAGGTGCCAAAAGCATTCAACCAAAAGGTGGCCCAACCCAACAACACACGCAGCCCAGCACCTCCTGTTTTCTGCTGGCACCCCACGTTTTTCTTCCAACACCCCTGCGCATCCTCTGCATGCCTCCCTGCTACGCGCACCCCACCTCTCATTTATACGCCCTAGCCCAAACTCCACGCAGCCCAGCCTCCCCAAGCTCCACGCAGCCCAGCCCAAAAACCTTCACAACCCTAAAAACATGATTCTTCCCTCATTCCCTCACTCTCTTCATTCCAGCAGCGCCGCTCCTTCTCCTCTCCCTCACTCTCCCTTCTTCCATAACCCTAAACAGCGCCGCGGCCAAACCGACTCCCACTCACCCTCACTTCCCTTCTCCGCGGCGTCATCCACGTTCTCTCTTCTCTCCACTCTCAAACCAAACATTAGCTTCTCCTCCCACCAATTTCTCCACCATTCTCGGCCTCCCCTTTTCAACCAGCCCTAACCGTAGTTTTCTAGCAGCAGCACCACACACACCCCGTTCCTTGTTCTTCATTTTTCTAAAACCCTAGTTTTCAAGCCGCATCTCCCTCCTGAATCCTCGCCCCTTTCTCCTCTTCCTTTTTTTCTTCATCCTCACCAAAAAACCCTAATCTTCTAGTCGCGGTACCCCCGCCTCCTCTTCCTTTCTTCCTTCATTCTTCCATCAAAACCAACCCTAACCCTATTTTTCAAGCCGTAGCACCGCTCCTTCTCTCCTCCCTCTCTCCCTTAAATATCTTATTTCCATTTTTCTCCGTCAAACCCTAACCGAACTCCCTTTCTCTCATGATACAGTCAAGATCTCTGGAGATCCGCTTAAACAAAGGAGAAATCGTGAAGATCCCCGCAAAATCAGGGAGTATTTTTACTATCCTTCTATATTCTTTTCGTCCTCTTTATTATTTTTATTTTCTGATGATTTGTTCCTCTTTTTGACAGTTAATGCTGAGGCTATAAAAGCCAAGCTAAAGAATGAGAGCAAGGGGAGAGCGAACCAGATCCAGAAAACAGCACAAGGAGAAGGAGAGGCAGAGCAAGTAAAGACAAGAAGAACAAAATACCTGTGAGGCCACTACAAAAAAAAACACCTTCTTAGTCTTAGGTTTTTTTTTCCTCATCTTTTGTTACTACATAATTTTCTGGGAAAGGGCTAAATACCCAGGTTTCATCTTCTTCCCTTTTATTTCTTTTCTGAATATGCCTCTGTAACATAAACTTAAATCAAAAATTTTCGTTGCCGTTTCCTTATTTCTGTTCTATCACTTCTTGTGATTGTTTGGTTTGTTGCTGCTGTTGTTGTTGTTGCTGTTGTTGTTATTGTCATCGTTGTGTTGTTGGTGGATTAAGGTCCGTACTTACAGTTCTGAATTGGAGTTAGGTTTAGGGTTTGGCCTTCCAATGGGGCAAAACCCTAAATAGGGATCAATTTGCAAATATGTAGTTAAGAGGGGCATAAAGGCCAAAAGGGTTTTTTTTCTTTGAAATGTTGTTCCTTATATACACGTTTTAGGGTTTGGCCTTCCAACGGGGCCAAACCCTTAGTAGGGACCAATTTGCAATTATCGTGGTTTTGATTACTTCACAAAATGGGTCATGGTTTTCCAATGCTTCTGTTCTATTCTCAAAAATCTGTTGTTGTTGTTGTTTGTTAGTCTGTTGATGTACGGTTGAATCAAGCTAAGGCTAGGGTTTGGCCTTCCAAAGGGGCCAGACCCAAGCCAGGGACTTATTTACAATTTATTTCTTTTTTTTATTTCATGAATCATTATAAATGAATAAGAGATTAATGAGGGGTTTAAAAGCAAAAAAGAGAAGTTTCCATTTTTATCTACACGTTTTTTTATATTAATATGATTAGTTTTTATTTTCTAGATTTTTTTATATTTGTTATTTCTGTTATATTAAAAAAGGAATAAATAATAAATTATATATAATGGTGGAGTTTTCCTTTTACTAAGTTTCCTTTTATTATCTTCGTAATATGGTGATTAACAAACTTGTATTTTTTAGAAAATTTGTTTGAGAATAATTCATTTAATGACAAACAAGTATTTTTAAACAATTAAAAGGGTACCGTTTTTTTAAATGGGCGTCGTAAGGGGCTAACACATTCCTCACGCGTAACCAACTCTCGAACCTAAATTTGTTTCGAAGACCATTTTTCAAATTATTTTCATAAAAGGGTTTTTCCTATTGTTTTTTCCTTAATAAACATTAGGTGGCGGCTCCATTTAATGATAAGGGTGGTTGTCACACTATTTATCATAAAGGAGCTATAATTAAATGATCAAAATTATATTGAAATAAAGAAGGCTCATTAGACTCTTAATTTAATTGATATGGGCTTATATGGGTAGATGTTAGTATGGCCCAATAAGGGGATAATGGGTAACCTATTAGTTTAACACACATAAAAAAGGCTATGGTCCCAAATACACCAAATTGCTGTCATTCATTCTCTTCTCCCCATCTTAAGAAAACCTCAAGTCTCGTGAGAGAGCTCAAAAAGATTCGGTTGAGGAAGAATCATAAAGTCATTGCTAACGTGCTCATTGTTTGTTGCTAGTTGCTCGTTGTTTGTTCCTGATCATTCCTATGGTATTCCGTTTCAAGTGATTGATTGCTATGGATCCAGGTATTCTTTTAATCCTTGATAATCCAACATATCGTAGATCATAAGGGTAGAGAACATGTTGTTCTTGTGGAGTATGCTTGTTTGTCTTGATAGCTTCTGCCTAAGGTATTTATTCTATGAGATTTAAGCATGATTGTTCTTGTTGTTGTTATTAATAAGGAATTGATTCCAACATCAAACACTTAATATGCATACCAATCATTTATCTAAAACCACACCCTAAACATCACATACATTCCAATTAATCATTTCACTCACGCATAAATCCTAATTTATCATATTAATGACCTCAACAACATTCACAATCATTAAAATCGTAATAAGGAAGCTATTAACACACTTTCAATCATTTCATCAAATACCTTGCATGCACGTATTCACATTTCATATTAACATTCAAGACATATTAAAAAACACAACCAAGCACCCAAGAAATCTTATTAGAACCCTAAGCACACCCTAATAGAGAGGTTTTAGAGGGCCCATCTATGTTACCTTACCGTTTTCTAGCAAGAAGATGGTGAAATCCTCAAATTGGGTCTTGAGCTCCACCCATAGACTTGAATCCCTTGCCTTTTCCTTCATGGAAGCTTGAACTCTAACCTCAACTTCATTTTCTTCCTCCTTCTGCATGCTGCTTCTTCTTCTTCTTCTACATGCAAGACCATCATCCTCTTTCCTTCTTCCTTGGCTTCTCCATGCTAGCCTTCTTCCTCTTAAGAACCCTCCCTCCTCCCTCTCTCTCTCTCTCCCCTTCCGTCTCCTCTTTTCTCTTCTTTTTTCTTCTCTTCCTTCTCTCTTCTTTTCTTTCTTTTTTTTCCTTATCTTCTCCGGCTCCCTTCCTCTCTTTTCCTTCTATTTCTTATTTTAGTAATCACACACACCTTACTTACTAAAAAGCACCCCCTATAAAATGGTTACACCCCCTTCATGACTTATGACACCTCTTTCACAATTTAGGATCACAATTTAGGATGTAAAGAACAACAACCCACACTTACTAGATGCACCCCTCCTATTATGGGTTACACCCCTCCTTTTTACTGTATTGAGTCATATTCTCACTACACCCGCTTAGTTACTAGATGCCACTCCCCTTTTTAATTCTCTTCTTCTAACTAATAAGTTCCTCTTATTAATTAGAAAAATCATTTCACCTAGCTTCATCTAATTTAGGGGAAATTGGGGATGTCACATGGGCGGAATTGGGAAAACCACTCTCGGTAATGGCATATATATGACTTTGG
The DNA here is from genome assembly GCA_037113605.1 of Calophaca sinica. Classification (NCBI taxonomy): domain Eukaryota; kingdom Viridiplantae; phylum Streptophyta; class Magnoliopsida; order Fabales; family Fabaceae; genus Calophaca; species Calophaca sinica. The sequence goes on along the minus strand of CM073732.1, from coordinate 107,329,304 downwards.
TTTATTCTTACAGCTCACAGTATATATATGACTTTGGAGGAGATGATAATTAACAAGCTTGCAAGTGTTGGATGACAACTCTAGAGCCATATAAAGCTTGGATTTATTCTAGTGACTGAATTGCAAATTCATTCATTGTAAATATTCTATGTGGAATAAGAACCTTTCTCCTACTAATTAAGACTTTTAAATAGAAGGACCGAAAATTTTTATTTTTCATTGATTATGGTTAACCCAATCTTGAGACTGTCCTATGAGTCCACCAGTGGTAGGTGCTGAGAATCAAAGTACATATGTACTCCTTTCCACTGGTCCCCAGAGCTAATGGTGTCCAACTTCAAAATTCTGTCTTTTTCTTCATTGTGGTGTATCAGTGAAAGTGGTCCATTGTTTAACACACACCATTTTTAGATTTTTTACGTCAGGAAGTCACGTTCTCATTAACCGTGGAGTCACTTTAGTAGAGACACGTTATTAAGTGCATCCTCATCATTAGGTGTTGTTTCATCAAAGACAGCACATGTTTACTTCGTTTCTGATTATTTTGAAATTTTACTACTTTTGTCCACTCTTTTTTCATACTTTTTTTTTTTCATTCTCTACTTTAGGAAGTTACCTTCCTTAGCTTTCATTAAAGAGGGAGGTCCACTCATTAATTAGTTTTCATTTTATTATTAGAGGTGAGGTGATGTAAAGTGAAATAAAAAGATAAATATTTTTTTTGACAAAATAAAAAGATAAATTTTAATATCTTATAAAAAAGATAAATATTAATTCAAATAATTATATGGTTGAAACAGTAACACGATATTCTATTTTTTTTTTTTAAAAGTCGAGTGAACTACAAAATTTATTGTTTTATTTATGATTGGTCGAGATGTCAAATTAAAACAAAATGAAATGACATGCCTTGTGAACTATTCTGCGAGTTTCTCTCAGATAAAGATTTTTGTAAGAGAGTGAAATTGGGAATGCGTGTAAGTCCTATTTAAGATGACTCATACATTCGTCAAAAAAAAAATGACCCTCATAGAGTAGTTAAAACAATAGTAAAATAAACATCAAATGAGTAAAACTTTTTTTTTTTTTGACAACAAATGAGTAAAACTTATAAATTACAATATAAATTGGTATCGATGTATACATTACATTACACAGTGATACTACTTCTTAACAATACTACCTAAATTCGCTCACAAAAAAAAAATACTACCTAAATAATATTATTTTGCTAAAATTACTTATATTAATACAAAACTCTAAACATACATATAATATTATAAATCGATTTATTACAAAAAAAATAATTTCTAAAAATAACTTCCTTCAAAATTAAAATTTGATTTTGTACCCTAAAGTAATTTGTTGCATTTCCACACAAATTACAAAGATGTCCTAAAGATTCCATTGTAGTCCAGACCCATAATTAAGTCTCTATCATGCTATGCAGCTGGCTACTTCTCTTCATTAATTTGGATATAAATAAAGATAGCATTTGCTTCCATGGGGCAGAGCAGAAAAAACACTCAAGACTATATATCCTCTGATATGGAGTTGCCTTGGAGGAAAACATTATTGTTAGCAACAAACAGTATGAGTTCAAATATTTGGATGTAGCAGCTGCTTCAGAGAAGAAAAGAGGCTCATGTTGGTAGCCAAGTACAATACGGTGAGTTTTCTGTTTCTTCTCTCTTTTCCCCACTTTTTCCTTTTCCTTCATGCACTTCTTCATTGATGCCGATATGCGTTGGATTCATTCACCAGACCAGCTTACAGGGTCAATTGGTGAATTCTCTGGTCATTCTTTGACATATTGTTCTCTTAATTTCTCATAATAGGGAACTAGTGAGCAAGGTTCTAAAAAACGGTCCCGGTCGCGGTCGCGTTAAGGATTTCGCGATTTCGGCTGTTGCGGATGCTGCGTTACGAATCGTGGTCGTCGCGGTGTGAATTAATCACAATATTGCACAAATTATTTTAAAATTATTTTTATTATCTTATAATATATAATAAGTTAAACTAATGTTTTTTCATTATTATAAGATATCTAAAATAGAATAAAATAAAAAAGTAAAATTAAAATGTGACTAATTTAGTAGCTACTAATATATTTAACAAAATTTATATATGTTTGATAGATTCAACATAAATAAACTAATAATTACTAATATCCTTAAACAAACTTCATGATAAATTAGTTATCTCAAGTCCTCTTCACAAAAACTACTAATACATTCGTAGAAAAAGTGCAAGAAAATTTATTACATCACTAGTCACCACATGGTAGAATGACGTGCGAGGATCATAACTTCCACTATCACTTGATCATCATTATATCCACTTCCTCCAAAGACATAATCAAACAATCCAGAGCTTCTTGATGGTTCTATTTGTTGGTGGTCATATGAAGAATTTCTTTGATGAATCATGGTAATTCATAGAAGGTTGATAATATGGTTGGTTTGGGTTTGGCATATATGGATAATAACCATGTGACATGTAAGAAGGATGTTGGTAATATGGTGGATAATGACCTTGACTACCTTCAATTGGTGCAGCAATACCAAAATCCCCAAATGATTGTGCCACACTAGACGAGGAAGAATCATCCATTGGAGTAGCTTCGTGCCTTTTACCTTTACCACGTCTAGCCCGCCCTCTACTACTATCACCAGTCATGTCATCAAAAGAATCTCCATCTATCCTACGAGGCAATAGATTTTGATCACGTCTAACATATGGTTCTTCTTGAAAAGAATGGAATGACCCTTCACCTCCTCCATGACTTTGTTCTTCATTTCCATCACCATTACCACCATCATTGTTATTCTTTGGGTGGACTTAAACCACCATCACCACCACCTTGACTAGGTGTCTGACTTGAATCTGAGGCATTTGCACCAGCTATTTCTTCTTCAACCTCATCATCAGAATCAATAGGAGCCATTACGCATTTTGTGTGCCATCCAACAATGGTCCCTCTCTCTCCTCAATCCATGGAGATAAAGGATCTTCTTCCTGAAATATATGATCAAGGTTGATTGGATTGAAAGCTGTTTTCAATGTCTTCTGACTTCTTCTCTTCTCATGCCTCATTTTTAGCTTCATATTGTAAAATGTAAAGACAAGTTTTTGTAGCTTTTGATACTTGATCTGTTTCTTGTCTTTGTATGTATGTAGCTAAACGTACTCAATTACGCTCACAATTTGAAGTCAAGTTGTTTGACTAAGAACTTTTACAACTATACGTTGAGGTTCAGGAGCACAAGATCCATATATCATCCACCATTCAATTTGAATAAAAAAATAGTAAATTATTTATGTATATACCAATGTAACAAAAATAAAAGTTAGCAATATTCTCATACTTGCATATCAACAACAAGTATAAATTATAATTTATAAACATTACCAGGTCCATTTGAGACCAAGCTTTTTGCGCTAGTACAGCCTCCAAACGTCTCTCCCTTACCTCGAAAAAGTAACAACTACAAGAACCAATATACCATATAAGTCTTAAATGAATAATTTATCCATAAAAATTACTACAATATTATAAATATATAGCATTAACAAATTTCTCACCTGATTAATAGCTCTTATTTGATTATCAACATGTGGTTCTAATTTGCTTATTACTTTTGTGGTTCCATCCATGGTTTCCTTGGCTACATGACTACCATGCACGACTCCAAATTGAAATTGGGGATTGAGAAAATAACCTTAAGATTAAAGGAATAATTAGTATTTCTATTTCAAAATTAAATACAAATATTTAAAAAATTGAATATATAGATATATACCTGCTGCATGCAAATCAGAATGCATGAAGATCCATCTATTGTCAATGATTTTATTATAGTAGGTGTGGTAACGATAATTTTTTTCAATAGCTTGCTTAGCTCTATCAATTGCTTCATAAAGAAAGCCCATTGTTGGTTTTTCGTCACCATCCACCAACTTCAAAACCTTGACAATTGGTTCAAATACCTTTATTATATCACTTGCCTTATTCTCTTTATTCGTAACAATCTTTTGGCTTCATATGCAGGTCCTGATTTCTCTTTCCCCCATTTGGAATTCTTGTATTCCTCAGAATCAAACATATTTTTCAAACCCTGTTTCTCTTTCACAATAGATTCAAGTTGCAAAAATTGTGTGGCAAAACGTGTGATCGCTGGACGAATAATTTCCCTACCACCAGTAAACTTCTTCATGTGATTGACAGTCCAAATATGATTGTATATGAACAAAGTTACCTTTTTGCTTCATCTAGCACTTTTGGACATTTGACTTTTTCCAATATCTTCTAGACATAAATCCAAACAAACAAGTGCACATGCAGACCAATAAAGACTTGGTCTTTTTCCATCGATTTCAAACCAAAGCTTTTAATCTTTGCCTCATTATCAGTGACCACTTGGACAACATGCTCTTCCCCCACCTCTTCCACAATTTTGTCAAGCAACTTAAAGTAATAGTCAGTGTTTCTACTAGGAACATTAGAGGCATCAATAGACTTCAAGAACACTGTTCCTGTCGGACAATATACTAAAAAATTCATGATATGCATGTGATTTATACCATTTGTCCAGCCATCACACATTATAGTCACCCCTCTTTCTTTCCATATTGGTTTTATTTCCTTCTCTATATAATTTTGCATGTCATTATATTCATTGTTCAAGTATATCTCTGAAATCTCATAAGGAGAAGGACATTTAATACCTGGTCCCAGCCTTGCAGCTTCAGCTAACAACATGTGTAGCCAAGGAGAAGTGCTCAAGTTCATAGGTAGACGCTCATATATTATCAATTTAGATACCGCCGCTGCTAACTTGTTTCTCAAGGATTTGATCGTTCCTCTACCAATTTTTGTTTGCTTCATACTCTTACTTCTTTCTAGATCAACATCTACAGCTCTCAATCTTTGTTGAAGATCACCTTGTTGATATTGACAAGAAGCTCCACTACTACCAGTGCCACTAGTACTAATGCCACTTGCACGAAATCTTTGTCTATCTTGCCATTGCCTATGTGACATCAAGCTTTCTTGTGTAGCTTGTCTCATAGATGCATCTTCATCCATAAAACCTTCGACGTCATCATCTTCATCTTCACGCCCTCTTATGCGTGCGATAAGTTCTTCCTTTCTTTTTCGTGAATCATTTTTTTTGATTTACTGTCTAATAGAAGCTTCATCATGTTTTCTCTAACAAAAGTTGTGACTCTAGCACAACCTTTAATTTCTCCTGGCATGTGTGCAAGATGTTCCTTCAACCGAGTAATCCCACCGCTATTACTCTTTCACAAAGTTTACATTTTATATTGCTTCTATTTTTACCAGGGACGGGTTCTCCATAGTGCCAACCAATGTCATCACTTGGGCTGCCAAATGCACTCTCTGCATTTGGGAATTCTTGTCTTGGAGGCATTGTTTAACTAATCTGCAAATAAATAATGTAATTTTAAATTAAAAAAATCAAATATAAATTATAAACGCCATAAGACAATTAATAATAATGAATCATTTTAATTGATTAGTTAAATGATAACAATTAAATTTTTACTAATTAATTAATGAATTTGGTCCACATGAAACAAGTGACTAACTAACAAACAAAATTAAAATGATAATAACCACAATCATTTAGCCCATAATCATTTTTATTAACACAAAAAACTGAAAAAAAAACTGAAAAAAAAAACTGAAAAAAGGGCTAAAATTTAGCCCAGAATTGTTTTATGCCCAGAAAAAAAAAAGAAATAAAAAGGGCTAAAATTTAGCCCAGCATCGTTTTAAGCCCAGAAAAAAAAAAGAAATAAAATGTTGAATTTTTTTTTTAGGGTACCAGAAGATGAGAGTTGAGACACAGATTTAGCCCACAAGGCAGTGTAAGAAAGGAAAGGAAAGGGAGAGGAGAGGCGGAGAGCAGCTCCGCCCCAGCTCCTCCCCCCCGCGTCGGCCTCCATCTTCCACCTCCCTCCCTCTAAAATTTCTGTTTTCCTCTCCCTCTCCATGAATCACATCACCGTCACTCACTGCGGACTGGAGATCGAACGGGAAGTCGGGAACCAGATGAGAAGGAAGAAGAAGAGATCGAAGCCGCCGTGAACGGAACCAGAAGCAGCAGGAGGCGCGGCCGGCGGCGGCATCGAGAGACATCCCACGACGTTTGGTGCGAGGCGTGAGCAACAATGAGAGATCGAGAGAGATCGCGAGAGAGCAACAGAGGCAAGGAGAAACGAAGTTAGGGTTTTTGGATGAGATTCAGAAATGATTTTGCCTTTTTATACCTCTTTTTTGGCTGAAAACGGAATTCGGGATTGTCTGTTACTCTGTTTATGTTTATGTTCGTGAACGGCGTTTTGTCACGGCCGTCGCGGCCGCAACGCCGTTTCGTCACGTCCGTTACGTGTGAATTTGAATATCACCGTGATTTCGTCCTGTAACGGTTTCGGAGTCCACCGTTACCATTTTGTCACGGCCGTTTTCTGTAAAACGGACCGTTTTTTAAAACCTTGCCAGTGAGCACATGTTGGTTTTGTGGTAGGCATGGGTGGGATTGGAAAAACCACTTTTTGGAATTCAAGAATACCAGACATGCAAAATTAATGGCTTTAAAAATAAAACTGAGCCATTTGTAGGCATTTGAGGATTGGACTTGACATGACAGGTAATCGCATCTATAAGTGTAATAAGTACTATTGTTTCAATTAAATGTAGCATAACAATACATTTTTTTTTTAAAATTTTACCTATTGTCTTTTGAAAATTATTTTTCATCTTCCAATAACTATATACAGCATTCCTCAAAATGCAGGGATGTCTATCACATTGAATATTGATAGGAGTCAAGCATCTTTCTCCTAAATCAAAGCAAGAGAATCATAAGTTTTTAAATGAAAGAAATCAAGCGGCTTTCTCCTCTCTTTAAACTTCCATCATTATATAACATATAGGGTAAATAATTATTGAAGAGTCTTTCATGTTAATAAGCATTTGAGAGTAATGAACTTTTTGTTTTAAAATTACTTTTATTTAGTTTTGTATTATTTTTATTTTTTTTACTTTTAATATTATCTCGTGCATATATCTACGTTGATCTAAAAGTAATATGAATTGCTTTGTATATTCAGAGTTGCACCGAAATGGTGATCCCGCTTAGCATGGGAAATCTTTCCATGTTCCCATCTACGCCGTTTGACTTTGAGGCATTTGCTGAGTGGTGCCAGAATCTATTTGGTGTCACACCTCGTCCACATTGGGTCCCTGCTTTTTGGAGGCCTTGTGCATACTTTTTTATCCTTTTCTCAGTAACATTAATTCATATATATTTCTCCAAATGGTTTTCTATATCATAACGTCAATTAAGAGGAAAATTGTCTGCACTTGAATATCATTTTCAATTGTAACATTATATTAACAATGGGAAATTAACTTCATTGTGTTTTGACTAATGGCAGAATCTAACTTTGTCTCTTCAAATGTTTGGGAGCAACATCATTTTCTCTAATAGATTAAAAGACCCTTACAGTAGTGGCAGGTAAACACCGTAAAATCAGAAAAATAAGTTCATATTCATTGTTTTAGAAATATGTTTTAAACTAACTTGTGTGGCTTTTACATATTTCAGAGTTCTTAGCAGCCTATCGGATAGTCTTCTTGTTGTCCATACAGCCAACGGTATGTCTTGGTATTATGCGAATATATACAATTTAGTTGTCTATTTATATTGTAATATACATATTCTATTATAAATATAAAAAAACTACATTTTGTTTCATTTTGTTTTTTTTTTCTTCCTCTTTTCTTGTTGAGAATTGCCCGTCTTTAATTTCTATACCGAGAAAAAAAAAACCACTGAAGCGTAATTTATTCGATTTTTACTATGTAATAGATATAAAATAGAAATTATTATGTTCCTGTTGTAAATATATGTATTTATGGATGACTATCCATCATATCTTAGAATATTATGTAATTGCTCCTCATTTATAATTCCTTGATTTGGCTCATAAATTGATAGTCAAATACATCTATAAATAGGAGCATTAGGTTTTGTCATTTGGTACACTTTTGGAGAAATCACTAATACAAATATCAGAGCTTGTTCCTGAAGAACGAGCCGACGAATCCTAGTTCCTAAAGAACTAGTCTTTGACTTCATATCTCTATCGTCTTCTTCTTCTTCTTCTTCTTCTTCTTCTTCTTATTTTCTGATTCTTTTATAACACGTTATCAGCACGATTAAGTCTCTACCGGTGCAGCAAAGTATTTTTGTGTGTTTCTTTTCAATGTGAGAATTTATTTATTATCACAACTATATGATTTTTTAAACAAAAGAAAAGTTTTTTTTTTGTTGTTCTTCGACTCCATATTATAATTTTATCAAAATCGATTTGTTTTCTTTTGATCTTTATATTTTTTTTTGAGATCATTAATCTCAAAAAAAAATGTTGAAACAAACCTCTCTGAATCTATTGACAAAGAGATTTCAACAGATGTGGATTTTGATGTCGCTGATTTTTTCGAAGACCCCAACGGCAAAATTGATCACTTAATTGGGGATGGAAATGTTTACTATTGAGATGTTATTTAGTCTAGAAACTATCATATGCTTAAGTTTTATTTGTTTTTGCTATTTGGATATTTTCATATGTTAAAGCTTATTTATGTTATTTGAATTTTGTCATATTTTATGATTAATATTAAGTTTCACGTCATGTTATAATTTCCTTTCCTTATCCCTAAAATATATATTTTTTATGTTATTAGATATTGCAAAATACTCTCGATAATATGGAGGAAGACATATGTTTAGTAGACAGTGGTACAACTCATACAATTCTTCGTGATAAGAAGTATTTTGCGCAATTAACATTAGCTGAAATTAATGTTAATACAATATCTGGTACTGTAAATATGATTGAAGGCTCCGGAAGAGCATATATTATATTCCCAAAAGGGACAAAATTATGCATTGATGATGCGCTGTATTCTAGTAGATCCCGAAGAAATCTACTAAGTTTTAAAGATATACGTCGCAATGGATATCATATTGAAACAAAAAATGAGGGAGATTTGGAATATCTCTATATTACCTCTGGAACTTCAAATGAAAAGTTCATCTTTGGTAAATTTCAAAGTTTCTCATCAGGTTATATTTTACAAAAATAGGGATGACCGAGTCAAATTATATGCACCGGAAGTGCCCAGATCTTAAGACTTTTATGCTTTGGCATGATCGTCTTGGTCATCCTGGTTCAACTATGATGCGACGTATCATTGAAAATGCACATGGTCACTTACTAAAAGATCATAGACTTCCTTTACCCAATGATTATTTTTGTACTTCTTGTGCTCAAGGTAAATTAATTGTTAGACCTTCTCCATCTAAACTACCTTTGGAGTCCCCTTCTTTTTTACAAAGAATACAAGGTGATATATGTGGCCCAATTCACCCACCTTGTGGGCCTTTCAGGTATTTTATGGTTTTGATCGATGCTTCTACTCGATGGTCACATGTTTGTTTGCTTTCAACTAGAAATGTTGCTTTTGCTAAATTTCTAGCTCAAATAATAAAATTAAGATCAAGTTTTCCTGACCATCCTATCAAAACTATTTGTCTAGATAATGCAGGTGAATTTACTTCAAAAGCATTTTATGACTATTGCTTATCAATAGGAATTAGTGTTGAACACCCAATTGCACATGTTCATACTCAAAATGGTTTAGCTGAATCTTTCATTAAACGTTTACAACTTATTGCTAGACCTATGCTTATGAAATCAAAACTTCCTGCATCTGCTTGGGGACATGCTATTGTGCATGCTGCATCTTTGATTCGCATCCGACCATCTGCATATCACAAGTTTTCACCTTTACAACTTGTTTTTGGCCAACAACCTGATATATCTCATCTTAAAATTTTTGGTTGTCAGATATGTATACCTATTGCACCCACTCAACAGATTAAAATGGGTCCACAAAGACGCCTTGGAATCTATGTTGGTTTTGATTCTCCATCTATCATTAGATATCTAGAACCTTTAACAGGGGATCTTTTTAGAGCAAGATTCTTAGATTGTCAATTTGATGAATCAGTATTCCCCCCATTAGGGGAAGAAAAGGGTAAAGGAATCCAAGTACAAGAAGTTTGTTGGAACGCACCAACGTTATTCATGTTGGATACACGCACAAATCAATGTGAACTTGAAGTTCAAAGAATAGTTCATTTGCAAAATGTTGCAAACCAGTTGCCAGATACTTTTACAAACACCCAAAAGGTCACTAAATCACATGTGCCAGCAAAATGCTCCTGCATGGTTGGTTGTCCCTGAAGGACAACCTGCAAGTATGGCAGCCAATGAATGCAAAGCACGCCAGAAGCGTGGTAGACCTATTGGGGCTAAGGATATTGTTCCCCGCAAGAAAAAGGGAGTAAAAGAATTGCAAAGTGACACTCCAGAAGAGGTCAACACGAACATAGATCAACAAACCCATATTTTCAAAGAGGTAACCCCAGAAGTGGTTCCGGTACCGGCAAATCATGAGATCTCATTAACATCCGGAAATATGAAAGACAGGAATAAAGTTGTTGTTGATAATGTGTTCTCATATGCACTTGCTTCTGATATAATAAATGATAATGAGTCTGAGCCTCAAACTGTAGAAGAATGTCGACATCGAAATGATTGGCCAAAATGGAAAGAGGCAATACAAGCTGAGTTAGACTCATTAGCCAAACATAAAGTATTTGGACCAGTAGTCAGGACACCGAAGATGTCAAACCGTTGGATATAAGTGGGTTTTAAATGCGTAAAGAAACGAATTGAATGAAATTGTGAGATACAAGGCACGACTTGTAGCGCAAGGTTTCTCACAAAGGCCGGGTATAGATTATGAAGAGACATATTCCCGGTTATGGATGCAGTCACTTTTAGATTTTTGATTAGCTTGGCAGTCTCTGAAGGACTGGACATACGCCTAATGGACGTAGTGACAGCTTACTTATATGGGTCATTGAATACCGACATTTATATGAAAATCACTCAAGGATTTAAGATGCACGAAGCATGCAATTCAAAACCTCGGCAAGTACTACGTTAAATTACAAAGATCCTTATATGGACTAAAGCAATCAGGACGTATGTGGTACACTCGTTTGAGTGAATATCTATTGAAAAACAATTATGAGAATAATCCTGTTTGCCCCTGTGTTTTCATCAAGAAAAGCAGTGCAGACTTGCCATAGTAGCGAGATATGTTGATGATTTAAATATAATAGGGACTCCAAGAGATCTCTAAGACTGTAGAATACTTAAAAGGTGAATTTCAAATGAAGGATCTTGGAAAGACAAAATTTTGTCTTGGTCTTCAAGTTGAACATTCCACAAGTGGAATATTTGTTCATCAATCTTCTTACATTGAAAAGGTTCTGAAACAATTCTATATGGACAAAGCTTATCCATTAAGCACTCCAATGGTCGTTCGTTCACTTGATGTGAAAAAAGATCCTTTTCGTCCACGAGAAGATGATGAAGGAATTCTTGGCCCCGAAGTACCATATCTTAGTGCCATTGGAGCACTTTTGTACCTTGCAAATAGCACTAGACCTGACATAGCATTTACAGTAAACTTGTTAGCAAGGTTTAGTTCGGCACCAACCCGAAGACATTGGAATGGAGTCAAACAAGTCCTTCGTTACCTCCGTGGTACATCTGACATGGGTTTATGTTACGCAAGTGGAGTAAAGTCAGAGTTGGTAGGATATGCTGATGCTGGATACCTTTCTGATCCTCATAAATCCCGATCACAAACAGGTTATGTCTTCACGTATGGAGAAACTGCTATATCTTGGAGATCTGTGAAGCAAACAATCACTGCCACCTCATCAAATCATTCAGAAATACTAGCTATTCATGAAGCAAGTCGAGAATGCATATGGCTAAGAACCATGACCCAGTATGTTAGAGGAGCATGCGGATTGGTGAAAGAAGATAACAAGCCAACAACATTGTACGAAGATAATGCAGCGTGCATTGCACAAATTAAAGGTGGCTACATAAAGGGTGATAGAACAAAACACATTTCACCAAAATTCTTCTATAATCATGAACTCCGGAGAAAGAGGATGTTGATGTTTGCAAAATTCGTTCAAGTGATAACCCAGCAGATCTATTCACAAAAGCCCTTCCAACTTCAACTTTCAAGAAGCACGTGCACAACATTGGAATGCGCCAACTAAAGGACTTTATTTCTTGAGGGGAAGTGTATCACTATGAATATGTACTCTTTTTCCTTCGCTAAGTTTTTATCCCACTGAGTTTTTCTTAGCAAGGTTTTAATGAGGCATATTCATAGCGTATAGTCATCCAAGGGGAAGTGTTGTAAATATATGTATTTATGGATGACTATCCATCATATCTTAGAATATTATGTAATTGCTCCTCATTTATAATTGCCTGATTTGGCTCATAAATTGATAGTCAAATACATCTATAAATAGGAGCATTAGGTTTTGTCATTTGGTACACTTTTGGAGAAATCACTAATACAAATATCAGAGCTTGTTCCTAAAGAACGAGCCGACGAATCATAGTTCCTGAAGAACTAGTCTTTGACTTCATATCTCTATCGTCGTCGTCTTCTTCTTCTTCTTTTCTGATTCTTTTATAACAGTTCCCTTTTAATCTATCTATAAAACGTTATTTAATAATGCAGCTAGGAGAATATATTCGGCATTTAAACCAATTAATCAAATGGTACTATGTTTGACAAATGTTGATTTTTCAGGAGCTCATTGCCTTGGTCTTTATGGCGCAAAACATAGCGATCCGGGATGATTGGTTGACCAGCGTAGGAAAGAGGTGAAGATTATCCATGGGTGGCTTAAGCAGTATTATGCTAGAGTTAATGCATCCAATGGGTGTGGTAACCGGGTATTTTCACATCACCTTTTTTTTTTGTTATTTCATTTTGGGTCTTTGGGCATGATATTTTCCTTTGAAACAGAATTGGATTGTGTGTGTTCATTTGTTTGAAGCGGGTAGTATTCTGTTATGTCACCATACGTTGGTTTTGGTTTGCTGTTGTTATGCACTATGACAGAAGATATGGTGATGTTGATATAGGTGTCCTGTTGAGGTTCTGCCATGCTACATCTCTTTGAATGGCATGCTGCTATATGTTGTTCCTAGGTCAGATATGTAAAATTGACATTTGTTAGCATTGTAATACAGACCAAATAGATGATTTATTCAATGAACCAAATTTTAGCTTTGTTTTTTATAAATAGGACCAGAGATACTATTTTCTTTTTTGTCTACAGACGGAGTGACAAGCACGACCCGTAAACTCACACACGCAAAGTAGGGATCCCGGGCTCGAACCGGGCAACAACGAAAAATGTCCAGCCTAACAACGTCGGCTTACACCAATTGTGCGAGGCCTTACGGACGGACCAGGGGTAGTATAAGGAATGCAACTCTAATTCACACAGACAAAAAAAAAAAATTGAAAATAGTTGTTTTTAATTAATGTTTGTAAAGATTTAATTTTCCCCCCAAAAATGTCGTTTAATGAATAATCCACTTGCATACGAAATATGTGCAATTCATTACTATAAGTCTCACTATAAATAGTGATATAAATAGAAATTAGGTATTTAATGTATTTAAAAATTGATATTATTTCTTATAATTAAAACTAAGAAAACAGAATATTTTATTTTTTATAAAAAGGACCAAAAAGAGTATTAGCTTAGTGACATGGTTCCAGCTTCCTAGCACCACGGGACTAGTTAGGCAGAACTAGGGGTGGCAAAATGGATGGATTGGATAATTTTTTGAGTGGATCCTAATGGATGGATTGAAAACAATCCATTCTATTTACCGTCCACTAAAAGGTCACTAAGAAAATCTAATCCATCCATCATCCATTTAAAAAAAACATCTAATCTATCCATTAACAATTTTTTATGGATGGATATCCATTCCATCCATAAAAATTATTTTTAATCACAAAAAAAAATATTTTTAATCATAAAAAATTTTAATTAAAAATATTTTACCTCCCTCTCTTCCCTCCCTTTCCTCCCTCTCTCTCTCCTCTCTCTGTCAGACCCACACCCACACAGACACAGTGTGTCAAAGCCAAACCGCCCATTTAATCTAACTCTTCCGATGAATGAAATGATATTACCTAGCTATCGTTTGATTATTTTATTTTATTTTCTACATACACTTCTTTTGAAGGCCACTGTTGCGTGTCTGTTGCATTCGTCTCCACCACATAAAATAAGATATAACCAAATCAAAAAAAAACAATTTATGTCCTCCAACTCCACTTATCCAAGACTATTTGGTAATTGGGACACGCAAAATAACCTACAAATATTATTACAATCATTGAGTGTCACAATAATTCATCATTACCAAAGTAAACTTTTTACTCTGGAAAATCGACTACCCTTAGAAACTTAACAACGACGTTTAAAACAGAGTCTGCCTTTCATAATCAAGAGAGAGGGGAGGGAGAGAGGGGAGGGAGAGAGGAGAGAGAGGCAAGGGAGATAGAATGAGAAGACAGAGAGTAAAATATTTTTAATTAAAATATTTTTTGTAATTAAAATATTTTTTATTATTAAAAAAATATTTTATAATCAATTTAAAAAATTATCTGGTCCATCCATATGCCATCTCTTGTGTAATTCAATGGATTTAGAAAAATAGTTGATAGATGACAAACCATCCATTAAACTAAATGGATGGATTGGATCTAATCTATTTATTTTTTTGTTTGTAACGGATGGATTAGATGGATTTCTCTATGGATGGATTGTATTGACGATAGATAAATGGATGAGATTCCATCACTTGGCAGATGGATTTCTCTTAGTGCCCGGACATTGTGAATCCAATTCTGTACCATCAAATAGGCAAAATTTGCTTTTCTGGTGCTTCTCCAGCATTTGGGTGTTGAACATTTGTAGTTTTCTCCTTACCTCTAATACCTGCTATCAGGTACTTTTTTACTTTATTTTAGTTTCTTGTTTTGTTTTCGATTTGGGATAATGAATGGGCTTCTCTGATCATACCGGTCCACTCTAAATTTCACAGATCAAGATGGGTTGTTCATTTCATATTTTGACTTTTTTTCCTAGAAAATGTAACTTATTTCATTTTATTTTACCGGAAATAATGGAATCAATGTGGAACATTTTCAAAAAGTTGGGGGGCTAAACATATTAGGAGTCATCTTTGCTAAACAATGAGCAGCTCTGTTGGCTAGCCTCTTAACGAAATTCACACTAGAGTTTGTAATTAAAATTAAGTGACTATAAGATTATCCTTAAGAACTAACCCAATCAAAATTGTCTAGTTTGAAATTATTGACACTATCAACAATAATTTTGGAATCAATTTCAGAGACTACACTATCTAATTGAAGGCTTTGAATCCACTTGATAGCATAAAGTAGTCCAAGAGCTTCTACCTCCGCAACTTTCAAGCAATAAAAGAAATATTAAGATATAAAATGATATCAAAATAGTGAAGTAGATTTTGGGGGGGGGGGAGGGGAGGTACGAAACAGAGATTTAAAAATGGAATTCTTTTGTCATTAGCAAAAAAATATAAAATATGAAAACTTACGGTACGAAAACATATGAATAAGGGGAGGGGGTGGTACAAGTAAAAACGTCGGTGCCAATAGAAATTGCCTTAATATTAACATAACCAAGGTGCAATGGACCAAGTCTGAGTAGGGGGACAAACCGTTATTTCACCAGCCATGTCCTGCACGCTCAATTGAATTGATGATAGATAAATGGATGAGATTCCATCCCTTGGCAGATGGATTTCTCTTAGTGCCCGGACATTGTGAATCCAATTCTGTACCATCAAATAGGCAAAATTTGCTTTTCTGGTGCTTCTCCAGCATTTGGGTGTTGAACACTTGTTGTTTTCTCCTTACCTCTAGTACCTGCTATCAGGTACTTTTTTACTTTATTTTAGTTTCTTGTTTTGTTTTCGATTTGGGATAATGAATGGGTTTCTCTGATCATACCGGCCCACTCTAAATTTCACATATCAAGATGGGTTGTTCATTTCATATTTTGACTTTTTTTCCTAGAAAATGTAAGTTACTTCATTTTATTTTACCGGAAATAATGGAATCAATGAGGAACATTTTCAAAAAGTTGGGGGGCTAAACATATTAGGAGCCATCTTTGCTAAACAATGAGCAGCTCTGTTGGCTAGCCTCTTAACGAAACTCACACTAGAGTTTGTAATTAAAATTAAGTGACTATAGGATTATCCTTAATAACTAACCCAATCAAAATTGTCTCGTTTGAAATTATTGACACTATCAACAACAATTTTGGAATCAATTTTAGAGACTACACTATCTAACTGAAGGCTTTGAATCCACTTGATAGCATAAAGTAGTCGAAGAGCTTCTACCTCATAACTTTCAAGCAATAAAAGAAATATTAAGAGATAAAATGATATCAAAAGCAGTGAAGTAGATTTTGGGGGAGGGAGGTACAAAGCAGAGATTTAAAAATGGAATTCTTTTGTCATTAGCAAAAAAATATAAAATATGAAAACTTACGATGCGAAAACATATGAATAAGGGGAGGGTGGTACAAGTAAAAACGTGGGTGCCAATAGAAATTGCCTTAATATTAACATAACCAAGGTGCAATGGACCAAGTCCGAGTAGGGGACAAACCGTTATTTCACCGCCTTGTCCTGCACGCTCAATTGAATTGATGATAGATAAATGGATGAGATTCCATCCCTTGGCGATGGATTTCTCTTAGTGCCTGGACATTGTGAATCCAGTGCACTCATCAAATAGGCAAAATTTGCTTTTTCCGGTGCTTCTCCGGCATTTGGGTGTTGAACATTTGTTGTTTTCTCCTTACCTCTAGTACCGCTATTAGGTACTTTTTTACTTTATTTTAGTTTCTTGTTTTGTTTTCGATTTGGGATAATGAATGGGCTTCTCTGATCAAACCGCCCACTCTAAATTTCACAGATCAAGATGGGTTGTTCATTTCATATTTTGACTTTTTTTCCTAGAAAATGTAAGTTACTTCATTTTATTTTACCGGAAATAATGGAATCAATGAGGAACATTTTCAAAAAGTTGGGGGGCTAAACATATTAGGAGCCATCTTTGCTAAACAATGAGCAGCTCTGTCGGCTAGCCTCTTAACGAAACTCACACTAGAGTTTGTAATTAAAATTAAGTGACTATCAGATTATCCTTAATAACTAACCCAATCAAAATTGTCTAGTTTGAAATTATTGACACTATCACCAACAATTTTGGAATCAATTTCAGAGACTACACTATCTAACTGAAGGCTTTGAATCCACTTGATAGCATAGAGTAGTCCAAGAGCTTCTACCTCCGCAACTTTCAAGCAATAAAAGAAATATTAAGAGATAAAATGATATCAAAACAGTGAAGTAGATTTTGGGTGGGGGGGAGGGGAGGTACAAAACGGAGATTTAAAAATGGAATTCTTTGGTCATTAGCAAAAAAATATAAAATATGAAATCTTACTGATGAAACATATGAATAAGGGGAGGGGGCGGTACAAGAAAACACGAGGGAGCCAATAGAAATTGCCTTAATATTAACATAACCAAGGTGCAATGGACCAAGTCTGAGTAGGGGGACGAACCGTTATTTCACCTGCCTTGTCCTGCACGCTCAATTGAATTGATGATAGATAAATGGATGAGATTCCATCCCTTGGCAGAAGGATTTCTCTTAGTGCCCGGACATTGTGAATCCAATTTTGTACCATCAAATAGGCAAAATTTGCTTTTCTGGTGCTTCTCCGGCGTTTGGGTGTTGAACATTTGTTGTTTTCTCCTTACCTCTAGTACCTGCTATCAGGTACTTTTTTACTTTATTTTAGTTTCTTGTTTTGTTTTCGATTTGGGATAATGAATGGGCTTCTCTGATAATACCGGCCCACTCTAAATTTCACAGATCAAGATGGGTTGTTCATTTCATATTTTGACTTTTTTTCCCTAGAAAATGTAACTTACTTAATTTTATTTTACCGGAAATAATGGTATCAATGTGGAACATTTTCAAAAAGTTGGGGGGCTAAACATATTAGGAGCCACCTTTGCTAAACAAAGAGCAAATTGGCTAGCCTCTTCACGAAACTCACACTAGAGTTTGTAATTAAAATTAAGTGACTATAAGATTATCCTTAATAATTAACCCAATCAAAATTGTCTAGTTTGAAATTATTGATACTATCAACAACAATTTTGGAATCAATTTCAGAGACTACACTATCTAACTGAAGGCTTTGAATCCACTTGATAGCATAAAGTAGTACAAGAGCTTCTACCTCCGCAACTTTCAAGCAATAAAAGAAATATTAAGAGATAAAATGATATCAAAACAGTGAAGTAGATTTTTTTTGGGGGGGGGGAGGGGAGGTACAAAACAGAGATTTAAAAATGGAATTCTTTTGTCATTAGCAAAAAAAATATAAAATATGAAAACTTACGGTACGAAAACATATGAATAAGGGGAGGGGGTGGTACAAGTAAAAACGTGGGTGCCAATAGAAATTGCCTTAATATTAACATAACCAAGGTGCAATGGACCAAGTCTGAGTAGGGGGACAAACCGTTATTTCACCTGCCTTGTCCTGCACGCTCAATTGAATTGATGATAGATAAATGGATGAGATTCCATCCCTTGTGAGATGGATTTCTCTTAGTGCGGACATTGTGAATCCAATTCTGTATCATCAAATAGGCAGAATTTGCTTTTTTGGTGCTTCTCCAGCATTTAGGTGTTGAACATTTGTTGTTTTCTCCTTACCTCTAGTACCTGCTATCAGGTACTTTTTTCCTTTATTTTAGTTTCTTGTTTTGTTTTCGATTTGGGATAATGAATGGGCTTCTCTAATCATACCGGCCCACTCTAAATTTCACAGATCAAGATGGGTTGTTCATTTCATATTTTGACTTTTTTTCCAAGAAAATGTAACTTACTTCATTTTATTTTACCGGAAATAATGGAATCAATACAACGTGGAACATTTTCAAAAAGTTGGGGGCTAAACATATTAGGAGCCATTTTTGTTAAGTAATGAGCAACTCCATTGGCTAACCTCTTAACGAAACTCACACTAGAGTTTGTAATTAAAATTAAGTGACTATAAGATTATCCTTAATAACTAACCTAATCAAAATTGTCTAGTTTGAAATTATTGACACTATCAACAACAATTTTGGAATCAATTTCAAAGACTACACTATCTAACTGAAGGCTTTGAATCCACTTGATAGCATAAAGTAGTCCAAGAGCTTCTACCTCCGCAACTTTCAGGCAATAAAAGAAATATTAAGAGATAAAATGATATCAAAACAGTGAAGTAGATTTTGGGTGGGGGGGAGGGGAGGTACAAAACCGAGATTTAAAAATGGAATTCTTTTGTCATTAGCAAAAAAATATAAAATATGAAAACTTACTGCATTTAAAACATATGAATAAGGGGAGGGTGGTACAAGTAAAAACGTGGGTGCCAATAGAAATTGCCTTAATATTAACATAACCAAGGTGCAATGGACCAAGTCTGAGTAGGGGGACAAACCGTTATTTCACCTGCCTTGTCCTGCACGCTCAATTGAATTGATGATTGATAAATGGATGAGATTCCATCCCTTGGCAGATGGATTTCTCTTAGTGCCCGGACATTGTGAATCCAATTATGTACCATCAAATAGGCAAAATTTGATTTTCTGGTGCTTTTCTAGCATTTGGGTGTTGAACATTTGTTGTTTTCTCCTTACCTCTAGTACCTGCTATCAGGTACTTTTTTACTTTATTTTAGTTTCTTGTTTTGTTTTCGATTTGGGATAATGAATGGGTTTCTCTGATCATACCGGCCCACTCTAAATTTCACATATCAAGATGGGTTGTTCATTTCATATTTTGACTTTTTTTCCTAGAAAATGTAAGTTACTTCATTTTATTTTACCGGAAATAATGGAATCAATGAGGAACATTTTCAAAAAGTTGGGGGGCTAAACATATTAGGAGCCATCTTTGCTAAACAATGAGCAGCTCTGTTGGCTAGCCTCTTAACGAAACTCACACTAGAGTTTGTAATTAAAATTAAGTGACTATAGGATTATCCTTAATAACTAACCCAATCAAAATTGTCTCGTTTGAAATTATTGACACTATCAACAACAATTTTGGAATCAATTTCAGAGACTACACTATCTAACTGAAGGCTTTGAATCCACTTGATAGCATAAAGTAGTCGAAGAGCTTCTACCTCCGCAACTTTCAAGCAATAAAAGAAATATTAAGAGATAAAATGATATCAAAACAGTGAAGTAGATTTTGGGGGGGGGGGAGGTACAAAACAGAGATTTAAAAATGGAATTCTTTTGTCATTAGCAAAAAAATATAAAATATGAAAACTTACGGTACGAAAACATATGAATAAGGGGAGGGGGTGGTACAAGTAAAAACGTGGGTGCCAATAGAAATTGCCTTAATATTAACATAACCAAGGTGCAATGGACCAAGTCTGAGTAGGGGGACAAACTGTTATTTCACCTGCCTTGTCCTGCACGCTCAATTGAATTGATGATAGATAAATGGATGAGATTCCATCCCTTGGCAGATGGATTTCTCTTAGTGCCTGGACATTGTGAATCCAGTGCATGCCATCAAATAGGCAAAATTTGCTTTTACGGTGCTTCTCCAAGCATTTGGGTGTTGAACATTTGTTGTTTTCTCCTTACCTCTAGTACCGCTATTAGGTACTTTTTACTTTATTTTAGTTTCTTGTTTTGTTTTCGATTTGGGATAATGAATGGGCTTCTCGATCAAACCGCCCACTCTAAATTTCACAGATCAAGATGGGTTGTTCATTTCATATTTTGACTTTTTCCTAGAAAATGTAAGTTACTTCATTTTATTTTACCGAAATAATGGAATCAATGTGGAACATTTTCAAAAAGTTGGGGGGCTAAACATATTAGGAGCCATCTTTGCTAAACAATGAGCAGCTCTGTCGGCTAGCCTCTTAACGAAACTCACACTAGAGTTTGTAATTAAAATTAAGTGACTATAAGATTATCCTTAATAATTAACCCAATCAAAATTGTCTAGTTTGAAATTATTGATACTATCAACAACAATTTTGGAATCAATTTCAGAGACTACACTATCTAACTGAAGGCTTTGAATCCACTTGATAGCATAAAGTAGTGCAAGAGCTTCTACCTCCGCAACTTTCAAGCAATAAAAGAAATGTTAAGAGATAAAATGATATCAAAACAGTGAAGTAGATTTTTTTGGGGGGGGGGGAGGGGAGGTACAAAACAGAGATTTAAAAATGGAATTCTTTTGTCATTAGCAAAAAAATATAAAATATGAAAACTTACGTTACGAAAACATATGAATAAGGGGAGGGGGTGGTACAAGTAAAAACGTGGGTGCCAATAGAAATTGCCTTAATATTAACATAACCAAGGTGCAATGGACCAAGTCTGAGTAGGGGACAAACCGTTATTTCACCTGCCTTGTCACCTTCGCTCAATTGAATTGATGATAGATAAATGGATGAGATTCCATCCCTTGGCAGATGGATTTCTCTTAGTGCCCGGACATTGTGAATCCAATTCTGTACCATCAAATAGGCAAAATTTGCTTTTCTGGTGCTTCTCCGGCATTTGGGTGTTGAACATTTGTTGTTTTCTCCTTACCTCTAGTACCTGCTATCAGGTACTTTTTTACTTTATTATAGTTTCTTGTTTTGTTTTCGATTTGGGATAATGAATGGGCTTCTCTGATCATACCGGCCCACTCTAAATTTCACAGATCAAGATGGGTTGTTCATTTCATATTTTGACTTTTTTTCCTAGAAAATGTAACTTACTTCATTTTATTTTACCGAAAATAATGGAATCAATGTGGAACATTTTCAAAAAGTTGGGGGGCTAAACATATTAGGAGCCATCTTTGCTAAACAATGAGCAGCTCTGTTGGCTAGCCTCTTAACGAAACTCACACTAGAGTTTGTAATTAAAATTAAGTGACTATAAGATTATCCTTAATAACTAACCCAATCAAAATTGTCTAGTTTGAAATTATTGATACTATCAACAACAATTTTGGAATCAATTTCAGAGACTACACTATCTAACTGAAGGCTTTGAATCTACTTGATAGCATAAAGTAGTACAAGAACTTCTACCTCCGCAACTTTCAAGCAATAAAATAAATATTAAGAGATAAAATGATATCAAAACAGTGAAGTAGATTTTGGGTGGGGGGGAGGGGAGGTACAAAACCGAGATTTAAAAATGGAATTCTTTTGTCATTAGCAAAAAAATATAAAATATGAAAACTTACGGTACGAAAACATATGAATAAGGGGAGGGGGTGGTACAAGTAAAAACGTGGGTGCCAATAGAAATTGCCTTAATATTAACATAACCAAGGTGCAATGGACCAAGTCTGAGTAGGGGGACAAACCGTTATTTCACCTGCCTTGTCCTGCACGCTCAATTGAATTGATGATTGATAAATGGATGAGATTCCATCCCTTGGCAGATGGATTTCTCTTAGTGCCCGGACATTGTGAATCCAATTATGTACCATCAAATAGGCAAAATTTGATTTTCTGGTGCTTTTCTAGCATTTGGGTGTTGAACATTTGTTGTTTTCTCCTTACCTCTAGTACCTGCTATCAGGTACTTTTTTACTTTATTTTAGTTTCTTGTTTTGTTTTCGATTTGGGATAATGAATGGGTTTCTCTGATCATACCGGCCCACTCTAAATTTCACATATCAAGATGGGTTGTTCATTTCATATTTTGACTTTTTTTCCTAGAAAATGTAAGTTACTTCATTTTATTTTACCGGAAATAATGGAATCAATGAGGAACATTTTCAAAAAGTTGGGGGGCTAAACATATTAGGAGCCATCTTTGCTAAACAATGAGCAGCTCTGTTGGCTAGCCTCTTAACGAAACTCACACTAGAGTTTGTAATTAAAATTAAGTGACTATAGGATTATCCTTAATAACTAACCCAATCAAAATTGTCTCGTTTGAAATTATTGACACTATCAACAACAATTTTGGAATCAATTTCAGAGACTACACTATCTAATCAAGGCTTTGAATTCACTTGATAGCATAAAGTAGTCGAAGAGCTTCTACCTCCGCAACTTTCAAGCAATAAAAGAAATATTAAGAGATAAAATGATATCAAAACAAAGGAAGTAGATTTTGGGGGCGAGGGGAGGTACAAAACAGAGATTTAAAAATGGAATTCTTTTGTCATTAGCAAAAAAAATATAAAATATGAAAACTTACGGTACGAAAACATATGAATAAGGGGAGGGGGTGGTACAAGTAAAAACGTGGGTGCCAATAGAAATTGCCTTAATATTAACATAACCAAGGTGCAATGGACCAAGTCTGAGTAGGGGGACAAACTGTTATTTCACCTGCCTTGTCCTGCACGCTCAATTGAATTGATGATAGATAAATGGATGAGATTCCATCCCTTGGCAGATGGATTTCTCTTAGTGCCTGGACATTGTGAATCCAATTCTGTACCATCAAATAGGCAAAATTTGCTTTTCTGGTGCTTCTCCGGCATTTGGGTGTTGAACATTTGTTGTTTTCTCCTTACCTCTAGTACCTGCTATTAGGTACTTTTTTACTTTATTTTAGTTTCTTGTTTTGTTTTCGATTTGGGATAATGAATGGGCTTCTCTGATCAAACCGGCCCACTCTAAATTTCACAGATCAAGATGGGTTGTTCATTTCATATTTTGACTTTTTTTCCTAGAAAATGTAAGTTACTTCATTTTATTTTACCGGAAATAATGGAATCAATGAGGAACATTTTCAAAAAGTTGGGGGGCTAAACATATTAGGAGCCATCTTTGCTAAACAATGAGCAGCTCTGTCGGCTAGCCTCTTAACGAAACTCACACTAGAGTTTGTAATTAAAATTAAGTGACTATCAGATTATCCTTAATAACTAACCCAATCAAAATTGTCTAGTTTGAAATTATTGACACTATCAACAACAATTTTGGAATCAATTTCAGAGACTACACTATCTAACTGAAGGCTTTGAATCCACTTGATAGCATAGAGTAGTCCAAGAGCTTCTACCTCCGCAACTTTCAAGCAATAAAAGAAATATTAAGAGATAAAATGATATCAAAACAGTGAAGTAGATTTTGGGTGGGGGGGAGGGGAGGTACAAAACGGAGATTTAAAAATGGAATTCTTTGGTCATTAGCAAAAAAATATAAAATATGAAATCTTACGGTACGAAAACATATGAATAAGGGGAGGGGGTGGTACAAGTAAAAACGTGGGTGCCAATAGAAATTGCCTTAATATTAACATAACCAAGGTGCAATGGACCAAGTCTGAGTAGGGGGACGAACCGTTATTTCACCTGCCTTGTCCTGCACGCTCAATTGAATTGATGATAGATAAATGGATGAGATTCCATCCCTTGGCAGAAGGATTTCTCTTAGTGCCCGGACATTGTGAATCCAATTTTGTACCATCAAATAGGCAAAATTTGCTTTTCTGGTGCTTCTCCGGCGTTTGGGTGTTGAACATTTGTTGTTTTCTCCTTACCTCTAGTACCTGCTATCAGGTACTTTTTTACTTTATTTTAGTTTCTTGTTTTGTTTTCGATTTTGGGTAATGAATGGGCTTCTCGATAATCTGACCACTCTAAATTTCACAGATCAAGATGGGTTGTTCATTTCATATTTTGACTTTTTTTCCCTAGAAAATGTAACTTACTTAATTTTATTTTACCGGAAATAATGGTATCAATGTGGAACATTTTCAAAAAGTTGGGGGGCTAAACATATTAGGAGCCACCTTTGCTAAACAAAGAGCAGCTCTGTTGGCTAGCCTCTTAACGAAACTCACACTAGAGTTTGTAATTAAAATTAAGTGACTATAAGATTATCCTTAATAATTAACCCAATCAAAATTGTCTAGTTTGAAATTATTGATACTATCAACAACAATTTTGGAATCAATTTCAGAGACTACACTATCTAACTGAAGGCTTTGAATCCACTTGATAGCATAAAGTAGTACAAGAGCTTCTACCTCCGCAACTTTCAAGCAATAAAAGAAATATTAAGAGATAAAATGATATCAAAACAGTGAAGTAGATTTTTTTTTTGGGGGGAGGGAGGTACAAAACAGAGATTTAAAAATGGAATTCTTTTGTCATTAGCAAAAAAAATATAAAATATGAAAACTTACGGTACGAAAACATATGAATAAGGGGAGGGGGTGGTACAAGTAAAAACGTGGGTGCCAATAGAAATTGCCTTAATATTAACATAACCAAGGTGCAATGGACCAAGTCTGAGTAGGGGGACAAACCGTTATTTCACCTGCCTTGTCCTGCACGCTCAATTGAATTGATGATAGATAAATGGATGAGATTCCATCCCTTGGCAGATGGATTTCTCTTAGTGCCCGGACATTGTGAATCCAATTCTGTACCATCAAATAGGCAAAATTTGCTTTTCTGGTGCTTCTCCGGCATTTGGGTGTTGAACATTTGTTGTTTTCTCCTTACCTCTAGTACCTGCTATCAGGTACTTTTTTACTTTATTATAGTTTCTTGTTTTGTTTTCGATTTGGGATAATGAATGGGCTTCTCTGATCATACCGGCCCACTCTAAATTTCACAGATCAAGATGGGTTGTTCATTTCATATTTTGACTTTTTTTCCTAGAAAATGTAACTTACTTCATTTTATTTTACCGAAAATAATGGAATCAATGTGGAACATTTTCAAAAAGTTGGGGGCTAAACATATTAGGAGCCATCTTTGCTAAACAATGAGCAATCTGTTGGCTAGCCTCTTAACGAAACTCACACTAGAGTTTGTAATTAAAATTAAGTGACTATAAGATTATCCTTAATAACTAACCCAATCAAAATTGTCTAGTTTGAAATTATTGATACTATCAACAACAATTTTGGAATCAATTTCAGAGACTACACTATCTAACCGAAGGCTTTGAATCTACTTGATAGCATAAAGTAGTACAAGAACTTCTACCTCCGCAACTTTCAAGCAATAAAATAAATATTAAGAGATAAAATGATATCAAAACAGTGAAGTAGATTTTGGGTGGGGGGGAGGGGAGGTACAAAACCGAGATTTAAAAATGGAATTCTTTTGTCATTAGCAAAAAAATATAAAATATGAAAACTTACTGCATTTAAAACATATGAATAAGGGGAGGGGGTGGTACAAGTAAAAACGTGGGTGCCAATAGAAATTGCCTTAATATTAACATAACCAAGGTGCAATGGACCAAGTCTGAGTAGGGGGACAAACCGTTATTTCACCTGCCTTGTCCTGCACGCTCAATTGAATTGATGATTGATAAATGGATGAGATTCCATCCCTTGGCAGATGGATTTCTCTTAGTGCCCGGACATTGTGAATCCAATTATGTACCATCAAATAGGCAAAATTTGATTTTCTGGTGCTTTTCTAGCATTTGGGTGTTGAACATTTGTTGTTTTCTCCTTACCTCTAGTACCTGCTATCAGGTAGTTTTTTACTTTATTTTAGTTTCTTGTTTTGTTTTCGATTTGGGATAATGAATGGGTTTCTCTGATCATACCGGCCCACTCTAAATTTCACATATCAAGATGGGTTGTTCATTTCATATTTTGACTTTTTTTCCTAGAAAATGTAAGTTACTTCATTTTATTTTACCGGAAATAATGGAATCAATGAGGAACATTTTCAAAAAGTTGGGGGGCTAAACAAATTAGGAGCCATCTTTGCTAAACAATGAGCAGCTCTGTTGGCTAGCCTCTTAACGAAACTCACACTAGAGTTTGTAATTAAAATTAAGTGACTATCAGATTATCCTTAATAACTAACCCAATCAAAATTGTCTAGTTTGAAATTATTGACACTATCAACAACAATTTTGGAATCAATTTCAGAGACTACACTATCTAACTGAAGGCTTTGAATCCACTTGATAGCATAAAGTAGTGCAAGAGCTTCTACCTCCGCAACTTTCAAGCAATAAAAGAAATGTTAAGAGATAAAATGATATCAAAATAGTGAAGTAGATTTTTTTGGGGGGGGGGAGGGGAGGTACAAAACAGAGATTTAAAAATGGAATTCTTTTGTCATTAGCAAAAAAATATAAAATATGAAAACTTACGGTACGAAAACATATGAATAAGGGGAGGGGGTGGTACAAGTAAAAACGTGGGTGCCAATAGAAATTGCCTTAATATTAACATAACCAAGGTGCAATGGACCAAAACTGAGTAGGGGGACAAACCGTTATTTCACCTGCCTTGTCCTGCACGCTCAATTGAATTGATGATAGATAAATGGATGAGATTGCATCCCTTGGCAGATGGATTTCTCTTAGTGCCTGGACATTGTGAATCCAATTCTGTACCATTAAATAGGGAAAATTTGCTTTTCTGGTGCTTCTCCAGCATTTGGGTGTGGAACATTTGTTGTTTTCTCCTTACCTCTAGTAACTGATATCAGGTACTTTTTTACTTTATTTTAGTTTCTTGTTTTGTTTTCGATTTGGGATAATGAATGGGCTTCTCTGATAATACCGGCCCACTCTAAATTTCACAGATCAAGATGGGTTGTTCATTTCATATTTTGACTTTTTTTCCTAGAAAATGTAACTTACTTCATTTTATTTTACAGGAAATAATGGAATCAATGTGGAACATTTTCAAAAAGTTGGGGGGCTAAACATATTAGGAGCCATCTTTGCTAAACAATGAGCAGCTCTGTTGGCTAGCCTCTTAACGAAACTCACACTAGAGTTTGTAATTAAAATTAAGTGACTATAGGATTATCCTTAATAACAAACCCAATCAAAATTGTCTCGTTTGAAATTATTGACACTATCAACAACAATTTTGGAATCAATTTCAGAGACTACACTATCTAACTGAAGGCTTTGAATCCACTTGATAGCATAAAGTAGTCCAAGAGCTTCTACCTCCGCAACTTTCAGGCAATAAAAGAAATATTAAGAGATAAAATGATATCAAAACAGTGAAGTAGATTTTGGGGAGAGGTACAAAACAAAGATTTAAAAATGGAATTCTTTTGTCATTGGCAAAAAAATATAAAATATGAAAACTTACGGTACGAAAACAAATGAATAAGGGGAGGGGGTGGTACAAGAAAAAACGTGGGGTGCCAATAGCAATTGCCTTAATACTTACATAACCAAGGTGCAATGGACCAAGACTGAGTAGGGGGACAAACCGTTACTTCACCTGCCTTGTCCTGCACGCTCAATTGAATTGATGATAGATAAATGGATGAGATTCCATCCCTTGGCAGATGGATTTCTCTTAGTGCCCGGACATTGTGAATCCAATTCTGTACCATCAAATAGGCAAAATTTGCTTTTCTGGTGCTTCTCCGGCATTTGGGTGTTGAACATTTGTTGTTTTCTCCTTACCTCTAGTACCTGATATCAGGTACTTTTTTACTTTATTTTAGTTTCTTGTTTTGTTTTCGATTTGGGATAATGAATGGGCTTCTCTGATCATACCGGGCCCCTCTAAATTTCACAGATCAAGATGGGTTGTTCATTTCATATTTTGACTTTTTTTCCTAGAAAATGTAACTTACTTCATTTTATTTTACCGGCAATAATGGAATCAATGTGGAACATTTTCAAAAAGTTGGGGGGCTAAACATATTAGGAGCCATCTTTGCTAAACAATGAGCAGCTCTGTTGGCTAGCCTCTTAACGAAACTCACACTAGAGTTTGTAATTAAAATTAAGTGACTATAGGATTATCCTTAATAACTAACCCAATCAAAATTGTCTCGTTTGAAATTATTGACACTATCAACAACAATTTTGGAATCAATTTCAGAGACTACACTATCTAACTGAAGGCTTTGAATCCATTTGATAGTATAAAGTAGTCCAAGAGCTTCTACCTCCGCAACTTTCAAGCAATAAAAGAAATATTAAGAGATAAAATGATATCAAAACAGTGAAGTAGATTTTGGGGGGGAGGGGAGGTACAAAACAGAGATTTAAAAATGGAATTCTTTTGTCATTAGCAAAAAAATATAAAATATGAAAACTTACGGTACGAAAACATATGAATATGGGGAGGGGGTGGTACAAGTAAAAACGTGGGTGCCAATAGCAATTGCCTTTAATCGAAAAACTCCAAACTTTTAAGGATTAAATTGAACTCAAAACAGCAGATATACAAACTATTATAGTTCAAAGAGAACGAAAGTACTAAAATATACTTATCAAAATACCCAATGCAACATTAATACCAAGTCTTTGGACAATGATATTAATTGCTGGTGGTATTTTATTGTAATAATCAAACACTGTCGATAAGTCCTGTCAAATAATGGCTGTCTTTGAACAACCCATTACATACATGGAGAAATTATCTTTATAATCGTCATATGTTTACCATCACAGGTGTGAATGCAACCCGGCCAAATATTAACCTTCCTTTGGGCCGATTAATATTCACATGGACACGCACCCACACAACATCAGTTGACACGTCGAATTAAAATAATTAATAAGACATGCTTAATTATTCTTTATCTGTAAATTAAAGACAAAAAAAAATACCAGGCGCACCATTAATCCCCAATCTTTGGATTGTAAGGATTAACTGCAAGCGGTATTCTTAACACAACTATTAAACGTTGGCGATAAGTCATGTCAAGCAATGGTTGCCTTTGGGCATCCCAATTGTTCACATGGGTAAATTGTCTTTATAATCACCACACACTTATCATCATAGGCATGAAATTATGCGGTGAAGTTGCGTCTTCCTTTGGGCTGACAACAACTCGTATGAATAACTCCATGCTACATCTTTTGTAAATTTACGCAACAGAGGTTACTATGGCAACATGTTGTTTCAATCAACCCAATTAAAGATACTAGACAATTATTAATTAAAAAAATGGGAGGGTCTTATTTTACATAAATTCCACACCTAGGTGTAGGAATATCCATAACTGTATGTTTACAACACCACACATCAGTAGGGATGGCAAAATGGGCCGCCCGGCCCGGCCTGTCGTGAGCCCGCGTAAAAACGGGCTAGCTCAACCCGGCTCGCCAAGGGATTATGGGTTGAGTTGTTGAGCCCCGCCCGATCTATGACGGGTTGGGCGGACTTGGGCTGGCCTGTCAAAAAATAAAAATAAAAAAATAAATAAAAATCTAAAATTTAGACTAAAATCGGCCAAAATCGGCCAACCTGTCAGGCCGACCCTTAAGAGTCCGCCAAAAATGGACCACAATAATGGGTTGGTTGGCTAGCCCGCCCGAAAATGTAAAAAAAAAAATTGTTCAAAAATAGGGAAAAAATATAAAATTATATACATATTGGCCCGATGGGTTAGCCCAACCCGCTCGTGGCCCGTAGGGTTGGCGAGTTAGATGGGTTAGGCTAAATGGGCTTGTGGGTTAATGAACCCAACCTAACCCGACCAATTTTATGCCCCCAGTGGGCCGGCCCGATGGGCCAAACCCGTTTTACCACCCTTACACATCAGTCAAAAGACCGCTGAGCAGTCCTAAAGTGAGAGAAGTATCTCGCACATCACCGCCTAGTAGTGTTGTTGGCAGCCCGATGGCTCAACTATGACAAAATGACGAACCGAGACAACCGCCCAGTGGTCTGCTGAAACTAGTACTACCGCTCAGTAGTGCCCTTTATTGCCCAACAATTGGGAGGCGAAGTTCTAACTATGTGCGACATTTAGCATGTAAAAACACACATAGAATTCAAGCATACATGCATACACTTCATACATCGCATGCATAATGCATAAAATTTATAGTGGTATGGTTATGGCATCCTAAACGGAAAAGAATAAAATAACTAATTATTACAATTCTTTGACCCACAAGCCAGTTGCTCCAACCGGCGTCCATAAGGTGTTGTTCCCTCTTTCGTGTTTCTTGATCATTTATAATATTTAACAATAAAATAAAATAAAGAGAAAGTCACGACACGCAGGCCATATTTGAATTAAATCACGACAC
Organism: Calophaca sinica; assembly: GCA_037113605.1. Classification (NCBI taxonomy): domain Eukaryota; kingdom Viridiplantae; phylum Streptophyta; class Magnoliopsida; order Fabales; family Fabaceae; genus Calophaca; species Calophaca sinica. Next base: position 107,298,150 of record CM073732.1, on the reverse strand, counting down.
GCAGGTCGTATTTAAAATAAATAAACAACACCAAAAAAATTCTAAGGCCATAACCATACACCTCAAATTTGAATTATAATAATATCTCATGAATTATTATTAAATTCAAAATCCAAATCTTAAAACAATATCACGATAATAATTTGATTTATTCTCCAGATAGATAAAACTATGAAGTATGCAATAATCAAAGACAAAAAAAATCTTTTATCACAATAAAGAGATATTCAACCAATGATTTGTATGCCTTCTTTCACAATGGCCAAAATCAACAATATATATACTAAATATTATTGAAGATTCACCACAAATGGACTTAACATAAAAGCCTCAAAAATCGCAAAATCCTCATATCACAAATCACATATAATATCTCACTTAAATATTCATCAAATATACAGAATATAACTAAATATACATTCACGTTAATTAATTAAAGGGAAAAAAAGCAACTTGAAAGGCAACCAATTAAAGAAAACAATTCTTTATATTTTCAAATTCCAAGGTCTGTTGTCATGCGCAGCCAAAAAATAAAGACTTGAGCTATTTATCCTTAAAACTAATGATATGTAGTACAAAGGTCAAAAAAAAAAAAGGGAAAGAACGCTTAAAGTTTTTCTTGAATAATATATAATCAAATCATTATTATATATTTATCTGCAAATCAATTTGGCATCGAGACCAAAACCATATACGTAACGAAAATACATGCACCGAAGCGGAATTTTTTATTTTTAATAGTCACCGAAGCGGAAATATGATATTGTATCTCAAAAAAAAAAGCTTTCTTTCCCAAAATACTTTATTCATGATTTCCAGAAAGATTGTGTACAGGCCATGTTTAGAAAGTCACGCATATTTTACAAAAGTCATGCGCACAGTTCAATCTAAATTAAAAAAAATTGCAATCCCAATCATCGCCTTTTTTTTTTAATCGAACCAAATATGACAATCGGAAAACGCAAAATATTGTCGCGTGTTCGCAAAATTGGGAATTTTTGTTTTTTTAAAAAGTCTAGAATCCAAAGTTAGGGTTTATTCAGAATTAGGGAAAAACTTAATACCTATGGAAAAACAAAACTCCAGGCATAAATTATAGACTGTAATCCTAATAAGCCAACAATGAAGACCGCTCTAATACTATTTGTTGAAATTAATTCTTTATTAATAACAACAACAAGAGCAAGCATGCTCAAATCTCATAGAAGAAATACGTTAGGCGGAAGCTATCAAGACATACAAGCATGCTCAATAAGAACACCAAGTTCTCTACCCTTAGGATCTACGACATGTTGGATTATCAAGGATTAGAAGAATACCTGGATCCATAGTAATCAATTACATGAAGCGGAATATCAAATGAATGATCACGAACAACGAACAACCAACAAGCATCTGGATCCATAGCAGCAAACATCGAGCACGTTAGAGGTGGCTTTATAGTTCTTCTTCAACCGAATCTTCTTGAGCTCTCTCACGAGACTTTAGGTTCTCTTCAAATGGGGAGAAGAGAATGGATGACGGCGATTCGGTGTATTGGGGACCATAACCTTCTTTATATAGTGTGTTAATCCTAACAGAGTACCCATTATCCCTTTATCGGGACAAACTAACATCTACTCATATAAGACCCATATCAATTAAATTTGGAGTATAATGAGCTCACTCTATTTTAACTTTATTTGATCACATAAAATATAGTTTCTTTACGATAAATAGCTAATATAATTATTAATAATATTAGCTCACATTAATTTTAATTATTGGAGTATAAAATTCCAACATTTTCTTTCTTTCTATTGTTACATAACTCATTTGATGAGTGATTGTTAAAATTTGTGTATCATAATATCAATGTTGATAAGTGTTGTTGCTATAGGCATCTAAGCTCAAACAACTTCACCGGAGAATTGCCTGCAACTTTTGGGAGGCTTACTACAATGAGCGAATTGTATGTTCCTGCTTTACTTTTCTGTAGTTACTTTGATTTAGGTTGTTAATTTTTGTTCTGAATCAATTAATGGTAACTTTGCGACTTTATTCTGACATGAGGCAGCCGAATCAATGACAATCAGTTCTCTGGCAACATACCCGATTTTATTCAAAATTGGAAAAATCTTGAAAAACTGTACGGACCTTTTTTTTTTTTTCAGTGAGGTTTGAATTTATTTGCATTGTTGATACATCTGTAGCAATTAGCAAATGTTTGTTATTTTGACAGAGGCATTCAAGGGAGTGGTTTAAGTGGACCAATTCCTTCTGGAATTTCATTTCTGCAAAAATTAACCCACTTGTAAGTATGCGTTTTGTTCTATAACCGGTTTTCAAAATTTAGTTGCTTCCTAATTGCATTCTTCCATCCTTAAAATATGTAATGCAGGAGGATTAGTGACTTGAATGGCCCTCATCAGTGAAGCATGGGTACTCCAAAAATTAAAGCCGCACTGTGACTAGCACTGCACTCATACCTCGGACCACGTGTAAAATATGTAAAAATATCATATTTTTTCAAATGTACCCGTACCCGTACTCGGTACCATATCCCGTACCCGTGCAACATAGGCCCTGATTCTACTTTTCCACGAGTTGATAATTTGACTAGGCTGAATACATTGTGAGTGAATTCCTTTAACATTCATTGTTATATCGGTTACTCTAAGAGTAACACTTCTCAATCTATTTCCATTATAACTTTTTGTTGACTGAGTTTAACAAATCCAAACCATTAAAAGTTATTAAACGGAATAAGATTGAAAAGAATACTCCTGGAATAAGTGCATACACAGATGTGTCACTGATATGAAGAGTACAAAATTCAAATGATGAGATATTGATATATGTCTTTACTCCGGAATTCACATTTGAATGTTTTACAGGATACTAAGGAGTTGCAACATTAATGACAGACTTCCTCAATATCTTGCAAACCTGAGAAAATTGACAATCTTGTAAGTACTTACTCCTTTTTAAGCTATCTAAGTGCAGCTAATTGTAAAATTTTCTTATATCAGTTTAATCCGATTCAATATCAGTTAAATTACTTGCAATTTGAATAGTCTAAACCACCTAATCAGAAAATTGAAAGTGGGTTTCATGACATTGAAAACAAACATCCATAAAATGTCGTTGTTTCGAGTTTTCTGATTGTTGTGCAGTGTCAGGCTGATTAGCAAGCTCCATCCTTTTTATACTCATCTCTTTGATGAATATGACATGCATACACTTCTTGACATAAGTATACAGAAAATAAAAATATTTTGATGTCTCTTTTTGATGTCTCTTTTCTTTAACATTATGGAGCTTATTTTGGATACAATTTCCCTCTCAGAGACCTCAGTTATAACAAATTAGGTGGAGGCATTCCAAGGAACATTGACGGGTTAACAGGAGCATACTACATGTAAGAATTTCCTTAACGTTATCCAAAATAATTTCACTCAAAAACAGGAGTAGATATTTATCTTGTTGCTGAATAGCCTTAGTTAATTTCCATAACTCTGGCTGCTTACCCTGTAAAAGCCACTTTTTATTTATAAGTAATCACATATAATTATTAGGCTTCAAAAGTTGTACTTTATTCGGGTTGTTTAAATTGCCTAATGCCATTAACGGTTTGTTTACATTGAAAATTCATGTTTTAAGCTCATAAATCTTTGTCAGATAGCATCTCAAATTAAATCACTTTTTATTTATAAGTAATCACATATAATTATTAGGCTTCAAAAGTTGTACTTTATTCGGGTTGTTTAAATTGCCTAATGCCATTAACGGTTTGTTTACATTGAAAATTCATGTTTTAAGCTCATAAATCTTTGTCAGATAGCATCTCAAATTAAATCAAGGTATCTATGCAGTTAAACTAAATAACTTGTTAGGTTAATAGAAGGATCACTTGGGCAATATAAATTAATTGAATTCTTTTTAGAAGAGGGAAATGAATTCAAGACTAGGAATCATTAAGGATGGGGCTAGCTTATTCATCATTTTAATCGCTTCATCAGTTACTGACGTGTTCTATGTTTTGATTCTTTTATATTATTTTACTTTAGATATTTAACAGGAAACTTTCTCATTGGACAAGTGCCCGCGTGGACTAATAACAATAATCGAAACTTGTGAGTTCTATTTCATATATTTCATTTATGCTTCCTTGATTAATTCAGATATTCGTTGTGGTAGTAGAAGAACCACTTTTGCCAAGTGAAAACAGTTCATATTTTAGTTTGGGAAACTTTTATCTTATATTTCAAGCTTTTAGTCCTTGATCGCCTTGAAGTTTCTTGGATTACTTTCTAATAAATTTATCCTAGCTGATTGTGGGTGAATGAAAGTGATAGGTTTATTAGTTGATGGAGTTAATTAGTTAATTAGTTAAGTCTTAAATAATTAAAGAAGTGAAATATGTTGCCTATAAATGAAAAAGGGGTGAAGAGAGAGAGGTAGCAGGCCATTGGGGCCTTTGGGGTGTGTTTAGATGGAAGGTTTTGGAGGGGAGGGGAGGACTAATTTTTCTTTTTTAAATTAAGAAAGCTATAAAATGTTTTTAAAAACAAATGAAGTGTGATTGAAATGCCATATGATCATCTATCGTGTTATTCTTTCAATTTTTTTGAAATCTCAAATATATATCAATATATAGACTTAGCCTTGCAATACCCTCCTCTCTAAAACTCACAATCTCTAAAACTCTCCATTCAAGCATACCCTTAGAGTAGGCAGACCCTCCAAAGTTTGCAACTTTGTGCTGTATTCAAGGAAGATTTTCTCTATTCTTTCTAATAAAATACCAGTTTTTTATCAGAAGAATCATGTATATGTGTATAAATTTTCCTGCGATGAAGAGGGCATAGAGCGGCATGATAATTAAAATAAAATAAAACTGTAGATGATCAATTATATTTTGTATTGTCCTAAGTTTCTATGACCTTGACTGACATCATCTATCTCCTACCAATAATTTTTTTAGCCAAAATTTCAAAATAGCATTCTTATCATAGTTTATGATTTTGCATGTCATAGTCAAATATTCATGGAATGTTTTCTTTAACACTATCCCCTTCTAAAATAGAAACAGAATTGTTTGATTTTTATAGATGGTAAAAGCTTGCCCAAACTTCACTCCGAGAAAAATATTTTAGGACTTTGCTAGTCAGACATTGGAGTTGTAAATTTTCCTTTGAAAACAAAGCAAAGAAGTGTTTCTATTTCAAAATTAATTTTATTGGCCAAGTCAATGACACTGTTTTACGTGTTAGGTACCAGAGTATCGGAATGGTGTCACACAACTAAAATAAGAGACGAGAAAATAAGGAAATGAACACACAAAATTTACGTGGAAAACCCTCAACAAATAAGGGAAAAACCACGGGGCAAGACCAGAAGAATTTCACTATGTGGGAAAATATTACAAGAATACCTCTCACAAAATACCTCACAAATACTCTCACAATACTCTTGTTGAGTATAAGAAATAATAAAAGAGGAAGAAGAGAAATGTTTGGGATGATTTATAAAAGCATTACTAAGCCTCCTTATATAGGCTCCAAAGCTTTCACCAAAGCAAGAACCCACCGATGTGGAACTTCACGTAACATTCTCCCACTTGAAGATTTTGATTTGAGCCAATCATATCTTCACACCACTCTTCTGCCTTGCCATTCCATGTAAACGCTACGTTTAGCTTCGACATAGGAGGATCGACACCAAATAAACTTGTCGCATTGATTGGCTTCGCCATCACATCTGCTAGGTTATCTTTGTGTGAATCTTTGCATATCCACTGCCTTTCTACCACTTCACTAACAAAGTGATACCGGTATCTATATGCTTTGTCCTGGAATGAAAAGTCGATTCCTTGCAATGTGCAAGGCACTCGACCGGCCACAATACACAAAGTAATCATTCACAGCGCTTGTGCCGAAGTTCCTCCATTAAACCTTAATCCAGATAAGCCTTGCAAGCCCTGCAACTGCATGTACTCACCTGTAGTAGACAAAGCTACAACATGCCTGTAATCCAGATAACCACTCACTCGCCTCGCAATTGTGAATACATACCCGAAGTGGATTTCCTTTTATCAAGATCACCTGCAAAATCAATCAACATAACCCCGACAATGAATTTGATCCTCCAGTAACATAATGCAACATCTGAGGTTCCTTTGATGTATCTAAGGATCCTCTTAATAGTATTCCAATGTTTCTACCTGATTTGCCATAAACCGACTAACCGCCTCCCACTCGCCAGGTAATGTCCGTCTGGTACATATCATGGCATACATAAGGCTTCCCACCGCCGATGCATACCAGATTTCGAGACATTTCCATCCTCTCCGCTTCATTGCTAGGACTCTATACCGAGGATAATTTAAAATTGACAGAAGCTGGTAGAAATTGGCTTACAATCTTGCATGTTGAGCCTGCAAGACCTTCCTTAGATAATTGCTTTGAGAAAGCCAAATCTTCCTAACATTGCCTCTGAATTTGCATCCCTAAAATCTTGTTTCAAGGGTCCCAAGTCCTTCATATCAAACTCCCTAGCCAATCGTGCCTTTAATTCCTGGATTCGATCTTTGTCGGGGCCTACCACCAACATGTCATCCACATACAACAAAGAAAAATGATGAAATCATTATCATCAAACCTCTTGTAATGCATAAATGGTCCAACTCACCGCTGTAACCAAGGCTAATTATGAAAGAATCAAATCTCTTGTACCAACATCCGGCTCGCTTTAGACCGCATGCAGATTTGGTCAACCTATAAACCAAGTTTTCTTTTCCTTGTTCTTTAAAGCCTTGGTTCGTTGGAGCATATAAATTTCTTCTTCAAGCTCTCCATGAAGAAAGCGCCTTTACATCCAACTGCTCAAGATGTAAATCAAATGCAAGACACATTGCCAACACTACCCTAATAGTAGTAAGTCCGACAACCGGAGAAAATATCTCGTCAAAGTCTATCCCTTCTTTCCGAAAGCATAACCTTTGACTACAAGTCCGCACGATACCGCTCCACTTTCGATCATTGCCGCCTCGCTTAATTTTGAACACCCATTTGTTCCTCGGCGGCTTCCAGGCCCTTTGGAAGTTCAACAAGTTCCCAAGTCTTATTTCTATGTAGGGCTTCCATTTCTTCTGCATTGGCTTTGCCGTCATCCATTGAGAAGCTTATCTCAACTGCTCAAGCTTTCAAGAGCCGATGGTTCACCTTTCTGGCCAAAGACAAGATGCATCATGGCGTGCCATAACATAGTCCTGGAAAAGTGCCATGATGGTGCCGTTATCTCGGACGTGTTGATCATCGAACTCCTTCATCATTGACCTCATCCGGTTCTTGTTCTATGTGCTCGTTCGCTTCGTAAGAATCATCTTCTTGAGTCTTTCTCTTCCAACCGCACTATAGCAGCGCCCCATTAGAAGTGTCGCCATTTTTTTGCTCACTTTGCTCATTTTCGCAAAGACTACATCTCGCTAACAATAAGCTTATGCGGGTATGGGGTCCCATGGCGATACCCCTTGACATTGTCAAAGATAACCCAAGAATATACATTTTCTCGGATTTTGGATCCAATTTTGTTCTTTCGGGAGTTGTACATTACGTGACGCAGACATCCAAACACATGTAAAGAAGAATAATCTAACGCTTTCCTTTCCACATCTCCATTGGTGACTTCAAACCAATCGCTGATGGCGATCGATTTATCACGTAACAAGCGCTTTGATCGCTTCGCTTCAAAAAATTTGGCCAATCCCGATGTTCTCAAAGATAGCTCTTGTTCTTTCTAGGAGAGTCCTGCTCATCCGCTCTGCTACACCATTCTCGAGGTGTATGCAACAGCGTTGAATTGTCTCGTATCATACCCTCTTGCTTCGCGGTAATGATAAAAGTTACCATCTACATATTCTCCTCCATTGTATCGCATCCTCAAGCACTTGATTTTCTTCCCGTTTCAAGCTCTACTTGTGCTTTGAACTCCTTGAATACCGAAACACATCTCGACTTCTTCTTGATCGGGTACACCCACAATCTCCTGGAGTAGTCATCAATGAATGATACAAAATACTTTGCTCCCCCATGGATGTTTCCACACTCCCACATATCGTAATGTATCAAGTCTAGTATAGCTTGTTTCCGTAGCTACTTTTGCAAATTTCAATCTATGTCGCTACTTGTCACACGTCTGCTCACGTAAGGTAAAGTTACCGCTTTGAGCCCTGGGTAAGAGACTGCGTTCAAGGACTTTAAGCCACGCTCGACATATGGCTCAGCCTCGCGATGCCACATCATCGCTGATTCTTCATGGCTCATTGATGCAACCGATGCATCCGCCTCTTGTAACGCATTCCCAAAAGCATGTATAGATTGCTTGTGCTCTTTTCTCGCTTTCATCACCACAAGATCGCTCTTCACTACTTTCAAGATTCCACCTTCAATATGGATCTTGCACCGAGGTCATCCAATTGCCAGTGGACAATAGATTCCTTTTCAAGCCCTTCTCACATTGTCGCACTTGTATCTTGGCGAACAATACCATCTTGCATCTTTATTCGACAAAGATCGATTCCAACGATTTCTAAGGCGTGATCATTTCCCATAAACACGGATCTCTACCGAGACAAAGCTCATAAGTACAAAACCAATCTCGGTGTGAAGTCATGTGCCATGTCGCACCTGAATCCACTATCCGGCACATCATTGAGCTCCTTCCACCTTTAGAACTTGTTGCTCACTTCTCGTGAGATTTCTCCATCATCTCGAGGTACTTGCAAACACAACCTCATGAGGTTGATGCTTCCGGTGTCCTCTCTCCATTCTTCTTGTTCCAACACTCCTTCTTCAGGCTCTCTCATGCCACAGTTGTAGCATTGAGATTCTTTCTTCTTCGAGATTTTGATCTACCACGATCTTGGCTCCCATCGGGCCACGCTCGCTGATCTGCCTGATCATCAAGTAAAGCTTCGCTTGCTTCAACTTTCCGACCTTCCTCCTTATTCTTGCGCTACCGATTCTTCTTCAAGGATTGCACCAGCAACATCATCAAAGTGAAGAGGTCGGCAACATTGTTGTTTGTAATGTTGATGATGAGTCGATCATATGAATCGTAAACTCAAGCAAAAGTTATGCACGCTCATTTTCTCGCTATTTTGAAATCGATGTGGTCGAGCAAATAGCTTGTTCAGGGTGTTAATGTGATCCGTCACCAATGTGGATTCACTCATTCAAGAGGTGTAGTTTCCTCTTCAAGAATATTCTTGTGAAGTGACTTAACCTCGTACAATTTGTTAAGTACATCCCAAATCTCCTTTGCGCCTTCTTTTCAACACTTGACAAAATCAATCCGCCATTGCTAGGTGCAAATTGGCAACAAAGATTGCCACCCTTCTCTTTCCACTTCTCATTAGTCATCTCTGCAGGTCTCCCTTCAATTGCTTCCAAGCAATTATCCTTCCTCAAAACTCCCGCCACCTTCACTTTCCACAGGAGAAGTTACCCTGAACTTCTCTTATCTCAAATTTTGTCAGACACTAACTAAACCGATTACACTATTTCACCGTGAATAGTACAAGATATGTGAACAGATTGTTATTATCCCGACACCGTAACAAATCTAGTATACGCTAACAATTAATGTAAAAGTATACAACCACACGATGAATAGTAAATCGTATATGGAATAGTAGTATCGATAACGAATAGTGATCAGACCGTCAAATAGTACACTGTGTAAGTTCCCGTGAAAGCAGAGTGGGTCACCAATGGACACGCTTAAATACCAAGTCTTTCCTTAGCCGTAACTTTTCCTAGACATGCACTTCTACACTACTACACTATTTCCAAAGAATACCAATTTTTCTCGATGTGGAAGATCGTGACAATGCCGCAACCACAGAGCATACTAAGAACCGACACCTTCCTAGAGGACGCAGCGAATAGTATCACCAACCTTGGAGCTCTGATACCAATCAATAGGTACCAGTAGTATCGGAATGGTGTCACACAACTAAAATAAGAGACGATAAAATAAGGAAATGAACACACAAAATTTACGTGGAAAACCCTCAACAAATAAGGGAAAAACCACGGGGCAAGACCAGAAGAATTTCACTATGTGGGAAAATATTACAAGAATACCTCTCACAAAATACCTCACAAATACTCTCACAATACTCTTGTTGAGTATAAGAAATAATAAAAGAGGAAGAAGAGAAATGTTTGGGATGATTTATAAAAGCATTACTAAGCCTCCTTATATAGGCTCCAAAGCTTTCACCAAAGCAAGAACCCACCGATGTGGGACTTGCTGTAACATTACGTTCTGTTGTTTCTGAATCACATTATTCTTATTATGCAGAGATCTTTCCTATAATAACTTCAGCGTTGAAAACCCCGAGCCAGAGTTATGTTACCAGAAAAATGTGTTTGAATACTTACATTTGTGTCTTTCATTTTTTGGGGTAATTTCATAAAGCTATCTAAGTGTTAACCATCTTTTTCTATGCTATAGGAACTTGTTTGCAAGCTTGATGAATCTCAAATTGTAGATATTTTTAGTTAAGTTTTTGTTAGTTTTCTTATTTTATTTTAATATTTTGATTAGTAATTTTATAGAAATAGCTTATTTTTGTTTTATTTTATTATTTTTATTTTGTTTTGTTTTAATTTAAAAATAGGAATGTTAGTGTTTTTTTTTGTTTGGTTTCGTTTATTGTGTTTCAGTTTTATTTTATTTTGTTTAGTTTTAGGAATGTCAAACGTTTGAATTTTCTTTACTTTATTTTATTTTATTTTATTTTGGTTTTATTTGATTAATGTTAACCGTTTTGCCTTTTATTTTGTTTTAGGGGAATAACATTTGGATAGTGTTTGGACGTGCAGCAAATAGTAAAAGTGAGACAGAGGGATGTGCGTTTCTGAAAGATAGTGAAAGCGTGATTAATTTCTTTGATGGTAATTAACACACTTAAGTGGTACGGGATACTTCTTCACAGGGGGGAGAAAGGAAAAAAAGGAAAAAGAATAAAAAGGCATATTAGAGAGGGAGAACGTGTGGAAGGGGTGAGAAGAAGAAGGCAACACACAGAGAGCACAGGGGTTGAAGCTGGGAAGAAGAAACTCAAGCTGGAGCTATCATCTTCATCCTCTTCAATCGGTTTTTATTTTATCATGTTAGCTTAATCTTCCTTTTGTTAGAGGTAGATGGAACTGCCTGTATGATTGTCCCTATTTTTTGGGTTTTGATCTGAATATTTTGATTTATGTGAATCTAAGAGTTTGTTCTTGAATTTCTGTTTTATCTACAGTTTTAAATTCACAATTGGAAAATTGGGATTTTTAGTTGCTGTTGAGAATGAACTGTTTGTGCTGTGTCTTCTTAGGAATAAGAGCACTATCAAATAAACATGATTGAGTTGTGTTGTTCTTATTGCTCTTGTTAATTTGTTATATATCAAGGAATTGAAATATACTTTTTAACAGGACGAATTATCAACCTAAGGAATTAGGGGATAAGTATAAATACTCAGTTTCTTGATTCATATGAACCTGTCAGATTAAAATCCAGTGTAAGGGACAGTAGGAAGGGCAGTGAAATCGAACCTCTAGCAATTTCTCTTAATTGTTAAAAATCAGTATTTTTTTTATTGTTTTTATTCCTCTAAAAATTTCGTAAAAATATTGTTTGCTCTTTATAATCTTGAAAGTTCTTTTACACAACAATTACCTGAATTTCTATTGCTTAAACGTAATTAAACTAGTAAACTAGTAGCTAACAATACTATCCCTGTGGACGATAATTTTTGTACTACAGTAGCGATTTGGTATACTTGCCAAAAAGCATCATCAAGTTTCTGGCGCCGTTGCCGGGGATAGTATTTTGTTACTATTAGTGCAGCTAGTTACAATTTCGATTTGAGTCTTTTTTATCCTATTTTATTTTAACTAGTTATACCTCAGATTGTTTTTTATTTTTCTGCAATCCTTAGTTACCGTAATTTTTTTTATTTAGTTTTTTAGTTTTTATCTGATCTTCTCTAAAAAAAAAATAAAGAAATAAAAAAATCAGCATTGTTATTATTATTTTTCCTTCTAATAGTGTCTTTCAGTCGTTTATGCGAGGTACTGTTGATCCAAAGTCTTTGTTATTTGACCCTGAGATAGAAAGGACAGCTCGGAGTAATCGGAAGGCAGCCAAGAAGCGAAGGAAACAGGCACAGGCTCTTCTGAATCAACAAGCAGGTGGATCTACAATGGGTGAACCAGGTGAAAGAAGGACTTTGAGGGATTATTCTAAGCCCAATGCTGATGGCTACCGTGGAACAATTGTGAGACCTCCAATTCAGGCTAACAACTTTGAAATTAAGCCGGCTCTTCTTCAAGTGATACAACAAAATCAGTTTTCTGGAGGAGCTTTAGAGGATCCTAATCAACATCTGGATCAATTCTTGCAAATTTGTGACACGGTGAAGTTCAATGGAGTAGGTGATGAAGCTATCAGATTGAGACTTTTTCCTTTTTCACTGAGGGAAAAAGCTAGAGGTTGGCTTCAGTCACAACAACAAGGAAGCATCTCAACTTGGGATGATCTAGTAGCAAAATTTGTGCAAAAATATTTTCCAGCATCAAAGTCAGCAAAGATGAGGAGTGATATTACCTCATTTGTGCAACAGGACTCTGAAACTTTATATGATGCTTGGGAAAGGTTTAAGGAGCTACTCAGAAAGTGTCCTCATCACTCTTTACCTGAATGGCTGCAAGCTCAAACTTTCTACAATGGGCTGAATCCTAATACGAGGGTGATGATTGATGCTACTTGTGGAGGTGCTTTTGACTTGAAAACTCCTGATGAAGCTTTTGAGATAATTGAGAAAATGGCTGCTAATAGTGCTAATGTGCATCATGATAGACAACATAGAAAAGGGGTCTTGGAGGTAAACACTTTGGATGCACTTCTTGCTCAAAATAAACTTCTTTCTCAACAGATTGCTAATTTAAATCTCCAAGTGGGAAGCATACAAGCCAATGTAGTAGCTACTCCTCCTTTAAAGTGTGATTTTTGTGCTGGGCAACATGTGAATGGAGAGTGTCAGGCTAATCAACAAGGAGAACAGGTGAATGTAGTGGGGCAGCAAAATAACCCTTTCTCTAATACCTATAATCCAGGTTGGAGAAACCACCCAAATTTCTCTTGGGGTGGTCAAGGGCAATCTCAAAATCAGTATAAATCTCAAGCACAACCTTACCAAGGGAATTCTTCATTTCAAGGCCAAGCACCATCTACTAATCAAAACAGGGTGTCCACTTTGGAGAGTGCTTTGGAGAAATTAACTGTGCACACTTCTTCTTTTGTGGAGCAAACTTCAAATTTCATGACTGAGACAAGGGCAAGCTTCAAAAACCAGGAGGCTTCTATTCGGAACTTGGAAAATCAAATTGGACAAATTTCTAAACAATTGTCCGAAAGGCCTGCAGGTGCTTTGCCAAGTGACACCATTCCTAACCCAAAAGAGAATTGTAGTGCAATTTATCTGAGGAGTGGAAAGCTTGTGAACTCTAATACTACAAGAGAGTCTATGAAAACTAATGATGCTGGAAATTATATTGAGAAGGAAAAAGAGGAGAATGCAACTGAAGAGAAGGAGGAGGAAGCTGGAAATTCTGAAAATTCACAGGTTGAAAAGCCAAAACAGCAGCCTCTTGTTTCTCAAGTTCCTTATCCTCAAAGGTTAAAAAGAAAAAATGAGGATAAGCAATTTTCTCGTTTTTTGGAGGTGTTCAAAAAGCTAGAGATTAATATTCCTTTTGCCGAGGCATTGGAGCAAATGCCAGTCTATGCTAAATTCATGAAGGACTTGCTGTCTAGAAAGAGAAGAGTCATTGAAGATGAGACTATAATGTTGACTGAAGAGTGCAGCGCAATAATTCAACAAAAGTTGCCTCTTAAGTTGAAAGATCCAGGAAGTTTCACCATTCCTTGTGAGATTGGTAATGTAATGATTGGCAAGGCTCTATGTGATCTTGGAGCAAGTATCAATTTGATGCCATTGTCACTTTTTAAAAGGTTGGGAATTGGTGAAGTGAAGCCTACTATGATGTCTCTTCAGCTGGCAGACCGTTCAGTGAAATATCCTTTTGGCATAGTGGAAGATTTGCTTGTTAAAATTGATAAATTCATCTTTCCTGCAGATTTTGTTGTACTAGATATGGAAGAGGATGCTAAAGTTCCTCTCATTCTTGGTAGACCGTTTTTGGCTACAGGAAGAGCATTAATTGATGTGCAGCAAGGTGAGCTTATATTGAGAGTGGAGGATGAGAAGGTGACCTTTTCACTCAAAGAAGCAATGCAGCATCCTAAAGAACCTGATTCTTGTTTTCGGGTTGATATTTTGGATTCCTTTATTTTGGAGGAATTTGAAAAAAGTGCAATAACAAGTCCTTTGGAAGCAACGTTGGTGAAAAGTAAGGATGTCAAAGAAGTAAAAGAAGAAGATGATCTTGAGGTGGTGGAGTGCATTTATCAGTTGGAAGCCTCGAAATCACTAGCTTCTTGTAATAAAAAAATAGAAGAATTGAAGAAAGAAGAGGAGTTGGTGAAAGAAGAGCCAATTTTAGAGCTAAAACCATTACCTGCAAATCTGAAATATGCATTTTTGGATGAGAAAAAGAAGAATCCAGTTATTGTGAATGCGGGGTTGACTGAAATTGAAGAGGAAAAATTGCTCCGAGTGTTAAGAGAGCACAAGTCAGCCATTGGGTGGAGTATTGGTGATCTAAAGGGGATAAGTCCTACATTTTGTATGCATAAAATCTTTATGGAAGAGGACTTTAAACCGGTGGTTCAACATCAAAGAAGGCTCAATCCATCCATGAAAGAAGTGGTGAGGAAGGAAGTGATAAAGTTGCTTGATGCAGGCGTAATTTACCCCATTTCGACGGTGAGTGGGTTACTCCACTTCAGGTGGTGCCTAAGAAAGGTGGGATGACTGTGGTTGTTAATGAAAATAATGAATTGATTCCCACAAGGAAGGTCACTGGGTGGAGGATGTGTATTGATTATCGGAAACTTAATCAAGCTACAAGGAAAGATCATTTTCCTCTCCCATTGATTGATCAAATGTTGGAGAGGTCAAGGGCATGAATAGTATTGCTTCGTGGACGGATACTCAGGCTGCAATCAAATTGTAGTAGCTCCTGAAGATCAAGAGAAAACAGCTTTCACTTGTCCATTAGGAGTTTTAAACTTAAGCGGATGCCGTTTGGTTTATGCAATGCTCCAGCCACATTTCAAAGGTGTATGTTTTCTATCTTTTCTGATCTAATTGAAAAATGCATAGAAATTTTCATGGCTGATTTTTCAGTTTTTGGATCTTCTTTTGATACTTGCTTGTCTAACCTTGCTTTGGTATTAAAAAGATGTCAGGAAACTAACCTTGTTCTTAATTGGGAAAAATGCCATTTTATGGTAAGAGAAGGTATAGTTCTTGGACATCAAATCTCTGGAAGAGGGATAGAGGTGGATAGAGCAAAGGTAGAGGTAATTGAAAAGTTGCCACCTCCAGTAAATGTGAAAGGTATAAGAAGTTTTCTTGGGCATGCTGGGTTGTATAGGCGATTTATTGAAGATTTTTTAAAAATTGCTAAGCCTTTGACAAATCTTTTGGAAAAGGATGCAAACTTTGTGTTTGATGATACATGTCTAAAGGCTTTCAATACAATAAAAGAAAAACTAATTTCTGCACCTGTGATAATTGCTCCGGATTGGAATTTGCCATTTGAAATAATGTGTGATGCGAGCGATTATGCAGTAGGTGCAGTGTTAGGACAAAGAAAAGAAAAAATTCTGCATGTGATTTATTATGCAAGTCGTGTCTTGAATGATGCTCAAAAGAATTATGCCACGACTGAAAAAGAATTGCTTGCTGTGGTGTTTGCTTTTGATAAGTTTAGATCCTATCTTGTAGGGTCTAAAGTTATTGTTTATACTGACCATTCAGCTTTGAGATATTTGTTTGCTAAGCAGGA
The DNA here is from genome assembly GCA_037113605.1 of Calophaca sinica. Lineage (NCBI taxonomy): Eukaryota > Viridiplantae > Streptophyta > Magnoliopsida > Fabales > Fabaceae > Calophaca > Calophaca sinica. The sequence continues at coordinate 107,282,134 of CM073732.1, read as the reverse complement.
CGCGAAGCCACGGTTAATCCGATGGATTTTGCTTCTTCAAGAATTTGATCTAGAGATAAGGGATAAGCAAGGAAAGCATAATGCAGTGGCTGACCACCTTTCCAGACTTGTCCAAGCTGGAAAGGACAAGGAAGTTTTGCCTATTGGGGAAGAGTTCCCGGATGAAAAATTACTGGTTGTATTTTCTTCCCCTTGGTTTGTTGATTTTGCTAATTACAAGGCTGCAGGTATTATTCCTGATAATTTGAATTGGCAGCAAAAGAAAAAATTTATGTATGATTCTAAATTTTACTTGTGGGATGAACCTCTGTTGTTCAAAAGATGTGCAGATGGCATTATTAGAAGATGTGTCCCTGAGGATGAGTTTGAAAAAATTTTGTGGCATTGTCATGGGTCTGAATATGGGGGGCATTTTAGTGGTGCGAGAACTGCTGCTAAGGTCTTACAGTGTGGGTTCTATTGGCCTACTTTGTTTAAAGATGCCCGTAGTTTTGTAGAAAGGTGTGATAGGTGCCAAAGGGTAGGGAACATATCTAGGAGGAATGAAATGGCTATGCAAACCATCTTGGAGGTTGAGATTTTTGATGTATGGGGGATTGACTTTATGGGGCCATTTCCATCTTCTTACTCTCATAAGTATATTTTGGTGGCTGTAGACTATGTGTCTAAGTGGGTAGAGGCTGTAGCATTACCAACCAATGATGCTAAGGTTGTGATTTCTTTCCTTAAGAAACACATTTTTACAAGGTTTGGTGTGCCAAGGGCTGTGATTAGTGATGGAGGTTCACACTTTTGTAATAAGCAATTTGAATCTTTGTTAAACAAGTATGGTGTGAACCATAAGATAGCTACCCCTTACCATCCACAAACTAGTGGACAAGTGGAAGTCTCAAATAGAGAGCTGAAGAGAATTTTGGAAAAGGTAGTAGGTTCCTCTAGGAAGGATTGGTCTAGGAAGTTGGATGACGTGTTGTGGGCATATAGGACAGCCTTTAAAACTCCAATCGGAATGTCTCCATTTCAGTTGGTGTATGGGAAATCTTGTCATCTTCCGGTTGAATTGGAACATAGAGCTTTTTGGGCAGTAAAACTTCTCAATTTTGACTTGAAATCGGCAGGAGAGAAGAGATTACTGCAATTAGATGAGTTGGAGGAGTTTAGGCTGCAAGCTTATGAGAGTGCTAGCATCTACAAGGAGAGAACAAAGAGGTGGCATGACAAAAAGATCATTGTGAGAGAGTTTGAACCGGGACAACAAGTGCTATTGTATAATTCTAGACTAAGGTTGTTTCCTGGAAAGTTGAAGTCTAGGTGGTCCGGTCCATTTGTTGTTAAGGAAGTGAGCCCCTATGGTGCAATTGAAATCGCTGAACCAATTTCAGGTAGAAGTTTCAAAGTTAATGGTCAAAGATTGAAATTGTATCATGGAGGAGAATTGGACCGAAATAGGGTCACTATCAATTTTGATTCACCTCCTAAGGAGGGTGAAAAGTCTAACTAAGACTATAACATGGTGCTTCTTGGGAGACAACCCAAGTTTTGAGTGTAGTATTTCATTTTTTTAGTGTGTGTTTTATTTTTGCATGTGTGATAGGGTCTCTTTTATTGAGTCTTAAGTTGCATTTTGGAATAATGTGAGATTCAAGTGTGGGGGAGGTTTGTTTGTTAAAAAAAAAAAACATTCAAAAGAAGAAAAATTTGAAAGAGAAAATTTGAGAGTTGGAGTTGCTGTGTTTGGGTTAGTTTTGTGATTCTCCAGTGCAGGTAAGTGACTTGAATTCTTTGTTATTAATTGAGTTTGATTGGTTCTACAGTGGATATGGAATGATTGTTGTGAGGTGAATAGAAGCATTTGCGCCGATGCGCAAATCATTTCATAAAGAGGCATGTTGTTGTTGATAAAAAAAAATCATGATGTCAAAGGACAGAAGCTAACAAGATGATCAAAAGAAGGCGCTACTGATGGTGACTTCAAAACGTGGATTGGATTTCTGAGCACATGAAAGGGGAGTATTATTTTTATTTTATCTTCTTTTTTTTGTTTTGTTTTATTTTTAGTTGAGTCTTATTTTTATTTTGTTGCGTGTTTTGGTGTTTCAGTATCTTCAAGTTGGGTTTAATTACCCCCCGCATTTTAGTATATTTGAGTGTGTACCTTTTAAGCAATTCATAGTGATTTAAATCATGTGAAGCTAATGGTGGTATGTTTCCTCATTCTCAATAGCTTGTGAGTGCTTGAGCCAAAACAGAAAATTCCTTCTTGAGTGATTTTATTCCATGCAATTTTTCCTTCAGAACTTGGCTTGGCTCTTGATTATTTTTGTTATGTTTTGCTTGCATACACATGGACTTTGATTTTTTTTCTTTTTATAGCTAGTGCCAAATATGCCTAACCTTGCATCTTATCCTTTGTTTAAGCCCTTTGAGCCTTAAGTCCATTTTTGGTTGATGAGCCACATTACAAACCTTTACATGAAAAACCAATTGTCCTTGCTAGTTGGAGTTGAGAAGTGCACTATTTTTGGGGTGTGGTTGTGTTATGTATTGGGCAAAGTTGAGATTGATATGGGCACACAAATCTTATTTTTCAGTTTGTTTTGTTAAAAAAAAAAGAAAGAAAAAAATAAAAAGAAAAGAAAAAATAAAAAAAAAAGAAAAAGGAAAAATTTGGGAAAAAAAGAAGAAGAAAAGAAACGACGTTCTTGACGGTTTGTTCTTGGAAAAAAAAGCAAATAAAAAAAAAGAGAAAAATAGTTTTATTTTAGTGTTCGTTTTATTTTTCAGATTTTGTTTTGGGGGTATCTTTATTGTTAAGAAGGATATTAAAAATACGAGATGGAAAAAGGTGACTCTTGACTCCAATTAAGAAAAGCCTAGTTCCAAAAGTGTATCCACCCTTACCTAAGCCCCATTACAACCTTGTTAAAGTCTTATTGTTGTGTGCTTGCATTTGCATTTCAATTGTTTTCTAAGAGTTTTGCCAAGCCTATGGTAGGGATTTTGTATGTGAATATTGATGGAGTGTAAACAGCACTTGAACACTTGAGCGTGAGTGAAACACTTTTATCTAGTGAGGAGAAGTGAGGAACATATTGCTATTGGTAGAACTATGGTTTTGATTGCTTTAAGTTGCTATAATTGGGAGACCAGTGGTTCTATTTGATTGTTTTCTTGAGGACAAGCAAACACTTAAGTGTGGGGGTGTGATGAATCTCAAATTGTAGATATTTTTAGTTAAGTTTTTGTTAGTTTTCTTATTTTATTTTAATATTTTGATTAGTAATTTTATAGAAATAGCTTATTTTTGTTTTATTTTATTATTTTTATTTTGTTTTGTTTTAATTTAAAAATAGGAATGTTAGTGTTTTTTTTTTTGTTTGGTTTCGTTTATTGTGTTTCAGTTTTATTTTATTTTGTTTAGTTTTAGGAATGTCAAACGTTTGAATTTTCTTTACTTTATTTTATTTTGGTTTTATTTGATTTGGAATGTTAACCGTTTTGCCTTTTATTTTGTTTTAGGGGAATAACATTTCGATAGTGTTTGGACGTGCAGCAAATAGTAAAAGTGAGACAGAGGGATGTGCGTTTCTGAAAGATAGTGAAAGCGTGATTAATTTCTTTGATGGTAATTAACACACTTAAGTGGTACGAGATACTTCTTCACAGGGGGGAGAAAGGAAAAAAAGGAAAAAGAATAAAAAGGCATATTAGAGAGGGAGAACGTGTGGAAGGGGTGAGAAGAAGAAGGCAACACACAGAGAGCACAGGGGTTGAAGCTGGGAAGCAGAAACTCAAGCTGGAGCTATCATCTTCATCCTCTTCAATCGGTTTTTATTTTATCATGTTAGCTTAATCTTCCTTTTGTTAGAGGTAGATGGAACTGCCTGTATGATTGTCCCTATTTTTTGGGTTTTGATCTGAATATTTTGGTTTATGTGAATCTAAGAGTTTGTTCTTGAATTTCTGATTTATCTACAGTTTTAAATTCACAATTGGAAAATTGGGATTTTTAGTTGCTGTTGAGAATGAACTGTTTGTGCTGTGTCTTCTTAGGAATAAGAGCACTATCAAATAAACATGATTGAGTTGTGTTGTTCTTATTGCTCTTGTTAATTTGTTATATATCAAGGAATTGAAATATACTTTTTAACAAGAAGAATTATCAACCTAAGGAATTAGGGGATAAGTATAAATACTCAGTTTCTTGATTCATATGAACCTGTCAGATTAAAATCCAGTGTAAGGGACAGTAGGAAGGGCAGTGAAATCGAACCTCTAGCAATTTCTCTTAATTGTTAAAAATCAGTATTTTTTTTTATTGTTTTTATTCCTCTAAAAATTTCGTAAAAATATTGTTTGCTCTTTATAATCTTGAAAGTTCTTTTACACAACAATTACCTGAATTTCTATTGCTTAAACGTAATTAAACTAGTAAACTAGTAGCTAACAATACTATCCCTGTGGACGATAATTTTTGTACTACAGTAGCGATTTGGTATATTTGCCAAAAAGCATCATCAAAGCTTTTCAAGGGATAATTTGTAAGTTTCATATTTCATGCTCTAATCTTTTGTAACATGAAATTATATACAGTTTTCATTTTCATTTTTCTTGTGCATTTTATGTTGCTTATGTTTTGATAATCCTGACTTGTTTTGTCCCCTCCTTACTCCCTTAGAACACCTGTTTCTTGCAAGAGCAGCACTAGAAACTGTACTAAAAGTAAGTTAATCAAATATGTTATTTCTGCACACTCAACTGTTTTGCTCATATTGCCAAGCTGATCTTGTAATACTCTCAACATATGTATTTTTATTCTACATAGTAGGCAGAAAAAGAAAAACAAAAAGAAAAACAAATAATGAGAGTATAGACCAATTCAATTTGAATGAATTTCTTTTTCTTGTGTCTCTTGTTGTGCTTGACAGTTTTAATGGTGTCAAAATTCTTACCCTTTCCTTTTTCCAGCTGTTAATCTCTACATATAAATTGTGGTGGAAAACAGACTACCATTGGAGGTGTAACATATGATGAAGATATAGATCCAGCTGGACCAGCAGTATATAGACAAAGTAGAGGCAACTGGGCATTTAGCAACACCGGCCACTTCTTGAATAATGACACCGCGACACAGAGTTATTATACCTCAAAAAATGAAACCAGACTTTACATGACTGACACTGACTTATATAAGAATGCACGTATTTCCCCTATGTCTTTGACTTATTATGGATTTTTCCTGGAAAATGGAGACTACACGGTAAAGCTCCACTTTGCTGAGATAATGTTTACTGATGATAGCACATTTAGCAGCTTAGGGAGGCGTCTGTTTGATGTCTACATTCAGGTAAATGGTCCCGTTGTTTTTCTAACCTTCTCAATCAAATGTGTTTCTTTAGGATCATCATGAATGAAAAACCAATATTTAGATACTTGTTATGAACTTTTTCTTTATATTAATATGTTTTGCCATATATTAATATGGAACTTGACATTTTATACGTAGATTATTTTGTTATTAGTACAGTGACTTCAACTGCAGAGTCGGTTGCCACAATACTTAATAGAATTCGAACTGCTTATTTAAATTTGAAATTATCAAAAACCATTTAGGTTTTTATTTGAAATACTGCACGGAAATTGTGTTGCGGAGTCGCGTTAAGGATTTCGCGATTTCGGCTGTTGCGGATGCTGCGTTACGAATCGCGGTCGTCGCGGTATGAATTAATCACAATATTGCACAAATTATTTTAAAATTATTTTTATTATCATATAATATATAATAAGTTAAACTAATGTTTTTTCATTATTATAAGATATCTAAAATAGAATAAAATAAAAAAGTAAAATTAAAATGTGACTAATTTAGTAGCTACTAATATATTTAACAAAATTTATATATGTTTGATAGATTCAACATAAATAAACTAATAATTACTAATATCCTTAAACAAACTTCATGATAAATTAGTTATCTCAAGTTCTCATCACAAAAAACTACTAATACATGCAGAAAAAAAGTGCAGTAAAAATTTATTACATCACTAGTCACCACATGGTAGAATGACGTGCAGGATCATAACTTCCACTATCAGCTTGATCATCATTATATCCACTTCCTCCAAAGACATAATCAAACAATCCAGAGCTTTTTGATGGTTCTATTTGTTGGTGGTCATATGAAGAATTTGCTGATGAATCATGGTAATTCATAGAAGGTTGATAATATGGTTGGTTTGGGTTTGGCATATATGGATAATAACCATGTGACATGTAAGAAGGATGTTGGTAATATGGTGGATAATTACCTTGACTACCTTCAATTGGTGCAGCAATACCAAAATCCCCAAATGATTGTGCCACACTAGAGGAGGAAGAATCATCCATTGGAGTAGCTTCGTGCCTTTTACCTTTACCACGTCTAGCCCGGCCTCTGCTACTATCACCAGTCATGTCATCAAAAGAATCTTCATCTATCCTATGAGGCAATAGATTTTGATCACGTCTAACATATGGTTCTTCTTGAAAAGAATGGAATGAGTACCCTTCACCTCCTCCATGACTTTGTTCTTCATTTCCATCACCATTACCACCACTCTTGTTATTACTGGGTGGACTTAAACCACCATCACCACCACCTTGACTAGGTGTCTGACTTGAATCTGAGGCATTTGCACCAGTTATTTCTTCTTCAACCTCATCATCAGAATCAATAGGGAGCCATTCTGCATTTTGTGTGCCATCCAACAATGGTCCCTCTCTCTCCTCAATCCATGGAGATAAAGGATCTTCTTCCTGAAATATATGATCAAGGTTGATTGGATTGAAGCTGTTTTCAATGTCTTCCTGACTTCTTCTCTTCTCATGCCTCATTTTTAGCTTCATATTGTAAAATGTAAAGGTAAGTTTTTGTAGCTTTTGATACTTTAGTCTGTTTCTTGTCTTTGTATGTATGTAGCTAAACGTACTCCAATTACGCTCACAATTTGAAGCTGAAGTTGTTTGACTAAGAACTTTTACAGCTATACGTTGAAGTTCAAGGGCACAAGATCCATATATCATCCACCATTCAGCTGAATAAAAAAAATAGTAAATTATTTATGTATATACCAATGTAACAAAAAATAAAAGTTAGCAATATTCTCATACTTGCATATCAAAAACAAGTATAAATTATAATTTATAAACATTACCAGGGTCCATTTGAGACCAAGCTTTTTGCGCTAGTACAGTTCCGAACGTGTCTCCCTTACCTCGAAAAAGTAACAACTACAAGAACCAATATACCATATAAGTCTTAAATGAATAATTTATCCATAAAAATTACTACAATATTATAAATATATAGCATTAACAAATTTCTCACCTGATTAATAGCTCTTATTTGATTATCAACATGTGGTTCTAATTTGCTTATTACTTTTGTGGTTCCATCCATGGTTTCCTTGGCTACATGACTACCATGCACGACTCCAAATTGAAATTGGGGATTGAGAAAATAACCTTAAGATTAAAGGAATAATTAGTATTTCTATTTCAAAATTAAATACAAATATTTAAAAAATTGAATATATAGATATATACCTGCTGCATGCAAATCAGAATGCATGAAGATCCATCTATTGTCAATGATTTTATTATAGTAGGTGTGGTAACGACAATCTTTTTCAATAGCTTGCTTAGCTCTATCAATTGCTTCATAAAGAAAGCCCATTGTTGGTTTTTCGTCACCATCCACCAACTTCAAAACCTTGACAATTGGTTCAAATACCTTTATTATATCACTTGCCTTATTCCAGAATTCTTTATTCGTAACAATCTTTTTGGCTTCATATGCAGGTCCTAATTTCTCCTTCCCCATTTGGAATTCTTGTATTCCTCAGAATCAAACATATTTTTCAAACCCTGTTTCTCTTTCACAATAGATTCAAGTTGCAAAAATTGTGTGGCAAAGCGATGTGATCATTTGGGCCGAATAATTTCCCTACCACCAAGAAACTTCTTCATGTGATTGTGATTCAAATATGATTGTATATGAACAAAGTTACCTTTTTTGCTTCATCTAGCACTTTTTGGACATTTGACTTTTTTCCAATATCTTCTAGACATAAATCCAAACAATGAGCTGCACATGCAGACCAATAAAGACTTGGTCTTTTTTCCATCAGTTTCAAACCAACAGCTTTTAATGCTGCCTCATTATCAGTAGCCACTTGGATAACATGCTCTTCCCCCACCTCTTCCACAATTTTGTCAAGCAACTTAAAGTAATAGTCAGTGTTTCTACTAGGAACATTAGAGGCATCAATAGACTTCAATAACACTGTTCCTGTCGGACAATATACTAAAAAATTCATGATATGCATGTGATTTATACCATTTGTCCAGCCATCACACATTATAGTCACCCCTTTTTCTTTCCATATTGGTTTTATTTCCTTCTCTATATAATTTTGCATGTCCTTATATTCATTGTTCAAGTATATCTCTGAAATCTCATAAGGAGAAGGACATTTAATACCTGGTCCCAAATTGCGGCTTTCAAATAACAACATGTGTAGCCAAGGAGAAGTGCTCAAGTTCATAGGTAGACGCTCATATATTATCAATTTAGATACCGCCGCTGCTAACTTGTTTCTCAAGGATTTGATCGTTCCTCTACCAATTTTTGTTTCTTTCATACTCTTACTTCTTTCTAGATCAACATCTACAGCTCTCAATCTTTGTTGAAGATCACCTTGTTGATATTGACAAGAAGCTCCACTACTACCAGTGCCACTAGTACTAATGCCACTTGCACGAAATCTTTGTCTATCTTGCCATTGCCTATGTGACATCAAGCTTTCTTGTGTAGCTTGTCTTATAGATGCATCTTCATCCATAAAACCTTCGACATCATCATCTTCATCTTCACGCCCTCTTATGCGTGCGATAAGTTCTTCCTTTCTTTTTCGTGAATCATTTTTTTTTATTTACTGTCTAATAGAAGCTTCATCATGTTTTCTCTAACAAAAGTTGTGACTCTAGGACATCCTTTAATTTCTCCTGGCATGTGTGCAAGATGTTCCTTCAACCGAGTAATCCCACCAGTTATTACTCTTTCACAAAGTGTACATTTTATATTGCTTCTATTTTTACCAGGGACGGGTTCTCCATAGTGCCAACCAATGTCATCACTTGGAGCGCCGTCTGCTCTACCGGCTGGGAATTTTTGTCTTGGAGGCATTGTTTAACTAATCTGCAAATAAATAATGTAATTTTAAATTAAAAAAATCAAATATAAATTATAAACGCCATAAGACAATTAATAATAATGAATCATTTTAATTGATTAGTTAAATGATAACAATTAAATTTTTACTAATTAATTAATGAATTTGGTCCACATGAAACAAGTGACTAACTAACAAACAAAATTAAAATGATAATAACCACAATCATTTAGCCCATAATCATTTTTATTAACACAAAAAACTGAAAAAAAAAACTGAAAAAAGGGCTAAAATTTAGCCCAGAATCGTTTTAAGCCCAGAAAAAAAAAAGAAATAAAATGTTGAATTTTTTTTTAGGGTACCAGACGATGAGACGAGTCCGCGGCGCAGAAGAAAGGAAAGGAAAGGGGAGAGGGAGAGCAGCTCAGCCTCAGCTCCTCCTCCTCGCGTCGGCCTCCATCTTCCACCTCCCTCCCTCTAAAATTTCTGTTTTCCTCTCCCTCTCCATGAATCACATCACCGTCACTCACCCCTCTCAATCCCTTCCGGCTTCCCCTGTTTCAGTTTGTGAGTTGTGACGGGAACGGGAACCAGATGAGAAGGAAGAAGAAGAGATCGGCCGTAGTGAGCAGGAACCGAAGCGGCCGGGAGGCGCGCGGCCCGGCCCGTGAGACGATCCCGCGACGCATAAGCAGCGCGAGAGGCAGCAGAGCAACAGTCAGAGAGAGATCGCAAGAGAGCAACAGAGGCAAGGAGAAACGAGGTTAGGGTTTTTGGATGAGATTCAGAAATGATTTTGCCTTTTTATACCTCTTTTTTGGCTGAAAACGGAATTCTGGATTGTCTGTTACTCTGTTTATGTTTATGTTCGTGAACGGCGTTTTGTCACGGCCGCAACGCCGTTTCGTCGCGTCCGTTGCGTGTGAATTTGAATCCCGCCGTGATTTCGTCCTGTAACGGTTTCGGAGGCCACCGTTACCGTTTTGTCACGGCCGTTTTCTGTAAAACGGACCGTTTTTTAAAACCTTGATTTCAACATTGCAAAGGAAGCACACGGAGTTGGCAAGGAACTTATAAAACAATTTCCTGCTCATGTGAGTAGTAATAACTTAGAGATCCGCTTCTATTGGGCTGGCAAAGGAACAACATATATCCCATATAAATCAGTACATGGTCCTCTTATATCAGCTATATCTGTCAATTATGGTGGGTTGTCTTCTAAGTTTTATTTCTTCTGTTGCCTCCTTTATGGTATCATCTGACATGCATAGCTCTTGTGCAATAATGAAGCAGACTCTAGCGGTGGCATATCTGCAGGGGCTATTGTTGCAATTGTGGCTGCAGCAGTGCTTCTTGTCATATTGATTGTTGTCAGCATACTTTGGTGGGGTGGTTGTCTAGGAAGAAAACATTTAATAGTGAGAGGTGATTATAAAGCTATTACTTATGTCATCCTGATTGCCAACCATTTTGCCAAAACAATAAGGAATTATCGAGAAAAAAAGTGGCTTTTCTTTCTTGATATTTGACCATTGATTCTAGTTAAATGTCTTGCTAATAAGGCTATTTGACCATGGCTTTTGCTAATTCTATACAATAAAAGTAACAGGCTATGGATGGTAAATCCAAAAGCTGTAACGCTGCTAAATTTTTTCAGGATCATAGATCTCTCATAATGGTTTTGCTCCTGTTAGCAGATCTAAAGGATTTAGATTCAGGTACTGGTTTGTTTACCCGGCAACGAATAACTTTGATATTTCTAATAAGATTGGAGAAGGAGGCTTTGGTCCTGTTTATAAGGTATGTTGAATGATATAACATCTATTGATTTTTGTTTGATCTATAGTAATTATTGATTCTAATTAAGAATTCGTGTTTTAAAAATTCCACAAAAATGTACATCATTTCCTACATGCAGGGCATTCTATCAAATGGCACAGTAATAGCAGTCAAACAGCTTTCATCTAAACCAGAGCAAGGAAACCGTGAGTTCATAAATGAAATAGGCATGATCTCAGCTTTGCACCACCCTTGTCTTGTTAAACTTTATGGCTGTTGTGTTGAGGGAGATCAGCTGTTGGTGGTGTATGAATATATGGAAAGCAATAGCCTTGCACAAGCTTTATTTGGTAAATCATTGCCTTATATGCTCAACTTTGGTTATTTTTTATGTGATATTTAAATCATAAAAGCATACTTGGGTTAACGATATTGCTATCTAATATTTGTTACACTCACAAAAGGCAAAGAAGAATGCCATTTAAAATCGAATTGGGCAACAAGGCAAAAGATTTGTGTGGAGTTTAGAGTGCCTTAAAATCAGTTTGGAGGGTCATGGAATTGCTTGAAAGTGTTTCTTGAACACTGGGAATCGATTCCCTAGCTATGTGAATCGATTCAAGCATGTTTGGTTCTCTGTGAATCGAAGCACGCCTCTGTGAATCGCATGGGAAGCTTGCAGGAATCGATTCATTTTGTTATTATTGTAATGTTGTGTGTCTAATGTGACCACACAGTGTATATTTATAATCAACAGAGATGTACAAATAAGGGAATAAGGAAACGAAATAAATCCTAATGAAATCCTAATAGTAATTACAGTATCAACAGGAATCCCTAATTAAACGCATATTTAACACTCCCCCTCAAGCCGAATCATATATGTCATATGAGCCGAGCTTGTTACAAATGTGATCAACTCGAGAACCTTTGAGGGACTTAGTGAACATATCGCCAAGCTGGTCTTGAGGACTTGACAAAATCTGTGGTGATTTCTCCTGAAAGTACTTTGTCTCTTTACATAATGACCGGTATATCTCTATATGCTTGGTTAGTTCGTGAAATACTGAGATTGGATGCAATGTGGAGTGCAGCCTTGATTGTCACATATAAGCTTTGTGGCTTGAAGGTCTCCCAGTTTAGCTCTAGAAGTAGATTCTAAGCCACCCAAAGCTCTTTTGAAGGCTGCTGCCATAGCACGGTATTCGACTTCCGCATTGGATAAAAGCAAGCGTGTTTTGTTTCTTGCTTCTCCATGAGATCATATTTCCTCAATGAGAACACAATATCCGAAGTGGATCTCTGTGCGATGGTGATCACTTGCCCAATCGACATCTCGAGTAACAAGTGATTTTGGCATTGCCTTTATCTTCATATAATAGCCTCTCCACGGTGCATTCTTTATGTATCGAAGAATACGGATGACGCATTCCAATGACTATCACGAGGAGGTGAAGCGACACAATACTCCCTTGCAAAGGTGATATCAGTCTACATTGACTGTGAGATAATTAAGTCGGCCCACAAGACGTCGATATCTTCCGGGTCTTTCAATGGCTCCACGACCGGAAGAAGCGGCGTTGGGATCCATAGGGGTATCAGCGGGGCGACAATCAAGCATGCAGTTTCATTGAATATCGAGCATACTTACGTTGGTTAATAGCAATGCCTGAAGAGACTGGGCAACCTCAATGCCCAAGAAGTATGCGAGTGGACCCCAGTGTTTAAATCTGAATGTTTTTGAAAGATGGGCTTTCAGGCTCTTGGATACCATCTGGATCGTCTCGATAATGACAATGTCATCAGCGTATACAACAAGGAAGATCGCCCGACGGTGGAGGAGTGAATGAAGAAAGCAGTGATCACTTCACATCAGTCGTATGCCAAGCGTAGTAGCGCCGAGCTAAAGCGACCAAACCAAACGCGTGGAGTTTGTTTCAAACGTAGAAACGCGGCGGGCAGCGACAAAACGAGAATTACCAGGGCGGTGAAACCTGGAGGTGGTCCATATAAACTTTCCTCTGCAACTCTCCATGTAAAAGGCATTTTTAATGTCGAGTGGTGAAGCGGCGATGATGAATGGCGGCCGTAGCAAGGAAGAGGCGAACGAGAACTAATTTTGGCAGCGGGGAGAAGCGTGTCGTGTCGAGACCAAATATACGTGTGTAACCCTTAGCTACCAAGCGGGCTTTGAAGCGATCAATCGACCATCTGCCCAACTTTCCTTTGTATAGACCCATCGGCCGACCCTTTGTGATCTTATCCGTGATGAAGGAAACAATGTCCCAAGTATTATTTGAATGTAATGTCGACCATCTCTTCCACCATCGCTTTGGCGCCAGTGGGATCGATCATGGCGTCACTGAACTTAGGGATAGAACCACCAGAATCCAGCGAGAAACAAAGGAAACATAGGAAGTAGACAAAGCGGTCATAGTTTAAAAACCTGAATACTTAGGATTAGGATGGGGAGACCCGAAATACCTTTTAATGCTATTGGAAGTTCAGTCTGACGACGCATGGCGGGAGAAGCGATTGGAAGCGAGAGAGATGATCTTTGGAGGATCGATGGAATAAAGGTACAGCTGGAGGATGTCGTCACCGTGGTATACCTTACGAGGAGAGTAGGAGTAGGGCTACTGATAGTGCGGGACCGGAGTGGGATATCCAGAGCATCCTTGATGCAATTGTCCTCAAGTGTCACAGAAGCAGGGAAGAATGGAGATGTTTCAAAGAATGTGACATCCGCGGAGACAATGTACCGTTGAAGTTGAGGACAAAAACAACGATACAGAAAAACACATTTGAGAGATTTAGCGAAGAGTTTGTTTTTACCTGGAGTGAGGTCATGAACAAAGCATATGCAACCAAAGACACGAAGAGGAATGGGATGCAGATCCTGTTGTGGGTACAAGATAGAGTATGGAACTTGATCTTGAAGAACAGAGGAAGGCATGCGGTTGATAAGATGGCGAGTGAAGTGCATCGCCCCAAACCCGAAGGGGACATTATGGTGAAGCATAAAGGGTCCGTGCGGTTTCAACTAAATAGCGGTTCTTTCGTTCACTACACCATTACATTGCGGTGTGTAGGCACATGATGATTGGTGAATAATCCCTGTGAAGTTAAAAAAGATTGGCTGGGATGACAAATATTCCGCGGGCATTATCGATTAAGTAAAATTTTGATAGAAAGTACCAAGCCCGATTTTGAATTTCCATAAAAAATTCTTGAAATATATTGAAAACTTACGAGCGATTTTCATTAGAAATAACCAAGTACATCGTGAAAAGTCGTCAATGAAAGTTACAAAATAATAGTACCCCCAGTTGAGCGTGACGCATGACTCGGACAAATATCTGAATGAAGCCCTAGAAGCGAGGTGGCGGCACTTTTATTGACTCGTTGACTATAAGTGTGGCCAGTATGTTTGCTAGCCCGACGAATGACACTCAAATGGCGAAAGCTTAGAAAAACTAGGAACCATAAGGCGCATTTTATTAAGGTTAGGGTGACCCAACGGCCCGATGTGTAAGAGTCGAGAAGCAGCGAGACACATGCCACCAGGCGGTGAGATGATATAATCCTCCGGACTCATGTCCTGCTCAATCGTCCGTCCGTCACGTCGTTCCTGGACAAAAGCAGAATTATTAACAAAGTGGACTGAATAATCATGGGTAGTGCAGTGAGTTTGTTAACAGATATTAAGTTGAAAGGACAACCAGGAATATAAAGCACGAATCTAAAGAAATGTTTGGAAGTGGGTGTGCTGACCAAGGCCTTAAACTTTGATTTTAGAGCCATCCGCCACGGTGACGAGAGGGCAAAGAATCGAGTAAGACAAGTTAGATAAAAGAGATTTATTACCCGTCGTATGATCGAAGCACAGTCAGTACCCCAAGGTCAAGGAAGAGGGCGTAGAGACAAAGGCTACGGGATTACCAGGTGAGCAATGGCGACATAAGATGATGGCGATGATGGCTGCTGAGCCCGAAGGAACTCATTATGTCGATGGTTTGGGATAGTAACATCTCTGGCGTGCTTAGCGAGCAACGTTAGCAACCTTAGGTGTTTGTTGTTCTCTCACTTTGGTGCGGCATTCAGCTTCAATATGGGCATAGCGGTTGCAATAGTTGCAGCGAGGACCTCAGCGTGGGCCACCACGCCCTCCGTTCCATCCACCACGACCAGGGTAGTGGGAAGCGAGAGCAGAGGAATCAGCAGGAGTGGAGACTTCACCAAAAGCATGAGGTGTGGCAAGACGCAACAATTGCTCACTAACTGTATCATATGAAGGAACAGTGGATCCCGATAGAATCTGGTTTCGTACGGAATCATGCTCTGGTGGTAGGCCGACAAGAGCCATTATCATGAAAAACTTGCTACGTTGGTCGGCATGAGTTGTTGCATCACTAGTAAAAGGCATTAGGGATTGAAAATCAGCCATTAAATGATCAAGCTTACCATGATAAGTCTGCACATCCATATTTTCAAGCTTCAGAGATGTGAGGCGGGGCGACGCTATAGGCGGTGGATGTCGTTGGAGTAGACCTTCTTAGCCTTTTCCGGACATCATAGCAAGTGGTAAAGGCTTGGTATTGCGGCCTGGAGTTTGGGCGTAATGGAAAACCATAGGGACAGTGCATAAAGATGCGTCGACTTGCTTCCATTTTGTCGCGATCTTTGGTAGGAATATCCTTGGCTTGTTTGGTCAAGTGGTCTTCTGACCTTGACCTTGAAACCAAAAGCAGCGGCCAGATCTTGTAGTTAGCTGTCGGTCAGTTTTTCACGGGATAAGCGGAACTTTGGTGAACGTTCACGGTGATTCAGTCAGTTATCACCCATGTGTGTATGAAGGTGAATAACTGAAACGAAGCTGAGTGGGCAAGGCGGCGGAAGTGGCGGCCAGGCGGCGACGAGGCCGGAAAATGGCCAAAAATAGATACGGTCGCTTGCGCGAGTGGCGTCCGCCGCCAGGGAAGGAGGCTTGGCAGCGTGGTGGCGGCCAGCGGCGGTTGGCGAGCTTCCGGATGCCGAGTCGACTTCGGCGGCGGTTCTGCGGTGGTGTTGGATCGGAATCGGACTCGCGGTTGCGGAGAAAAAGAACCCTGAGCAGCTTACGCCCGCACTATTCACGGTCTTGTTCACCGTGAAGAAAACCAGAAAAAAAGAGGCGCGTAGGCTGAGAAGAAACGGAAGAAAACCTAGCTTATGATACCATGTTATTATTGTAATGTGTTGTGTGTCTAATGTGACCACAGTGTATATTTATAATCACTTGAGATGTACAAATAAGGGAATAAGGAAACGAAATAAATCCTAATGAAATCCTAATAGTAATTACAGTATCAACAGGAATCCCTAATTAAACGCATATTTAACACATTTCATTAATTCGTGCAGGGGAGACTTTTTTAACTAGGTGAATCGATTCACCTATATCTGTGAATCGATTCACAGTCGGGTTTTATAAACCTGACGCTGCAGAAACGTGTGTGATGAAGGTGCAGTCTTTCTAGGGTTGTGTGCAGCCGTTCTTGAGAGTCTTTGTGAGGTTTTAGGGGCTGGGAAACACTGTTAAACACCTTGGGATCTTAGGAGAGAATAGAGGGAGGATTGAAGGGTTTCTCTATTGTTGTTCTTGAGAGTTTTTCATAGAGGAAAAGAGAGAGGGATTGAGAACTCTTGGGTTTGTTCTTCTTGGACATTGTAAAGGGCTTTAAAGCAATTGTAATCTCTTCTAAAGACTCTTTGATAGTGAAACGGAGGGCTGCTTTCTCCCGCAGACGTAGGTCATCTTTTTGGGGCCGAACTGCGTAACCAAATAGCGGTGTGATTCTTCCTAATCTCTACTCGTGTTTGATTAACTTTATTGCACTGTTGTGATTGCTATTAAATTTAGTATTGGTTGCCTTTGATATTTGTTCATTATTCTTGTTAGTAACTCAACAATTTGTGTTGGCATTGCCAGAGGTTTAGCTTTTCCTACATGAAGAATCAAGACTGAGAGTTGTTCACAGGGACTTCAAGTCTGCTAATGTGTTGCTTGACAAAGACTTGAACCCAAAGATATCTGATTTTGGTTTGGCCAAGCTCCATGAGGAGGACAATACTCACATAAGCACTAGAATAGCCGGCACCTAGTGAGTTCCTATATCATATTTGTTTTTAAAATATTTTGAAAATGTAAATTTTCAAAGGAGAATGTACACTACAAGCCTTATAAAATTTAATTCATTGAGATTTTAGATATAAAAACTCGAGCACTATCTATGTAGAAGTTGCTGCAATGATGTATTTCAATTAAACATGCTATGGATATATGGTTCCTGAGTATGCAATGCATGGTTATTTGATGGATAAAGCTGATGTCTATAGTTTTGGAATTGTTGCCTTGGAAAATGTAACCGGAAAGAGAAACACTATTCACCGATCAAAGGAAGAAGCATTCTATCTTCTTGATTGGGTAACTTCTGTTCTCAATGCTCTTCATTATTTATGTCAATGTGAGGTTTCATCATAAAATATGCCTAGGATCTCTCTGATTTGTTTTTTAAAATAGATGATGTCATTCAATTTTCTTCTTGTGCCACTCTAGAAGAGAAATATTGCATGCATTACACCCTTAATGTGATTTTCTGAAAATTTATCTACTTCAAGCCATCTAAATGAGATCATCGTTTTTCTTCTTTTAATTTGAAACACTCGTTTCTCTCCATACAAAATAGCCAGTGTCCTTGTTGGAAGAATCTTCAAACAAGGAACAATGTTAAATACTTGTTGATCAGTTATTTATAGGTTGTGTATTTCAATTATAAATACTCTCAAATCAAACTAACTAGTTAGAGATACTTGTTATTCACGGGTGCACAACATATCTTAGAAGGCGGAAAAAAAAAGGCAAAAAAACATTTTTGAACGGGTGAATAAGCTTTCCCTATGTGTCATTATTGTAGCTAACTTTTTAAAATAGATAATAGATTACAGTTTTTCCTTTGAACTGGCACGACTGTTGAAAGAGAAAGGTATCCTAGCGGAGCTAGTTGATCCAAGGTTGGGTTCAGATTTCAATGAAGAGGAGGCAAAGGTGATGGTCAAAGTGGCCCTCCTATGCACCAATGCCACTTCAAACCTCAGGCCATCCATGTCTTTAGTGCTAAACATGCTTGAGGACAGAACAGTGGTTCCAGAATTTGTTGCACATCCAAGTGAAGCAATGGATAAGATCAGATTGGAGGCAATGCGGAAGTTTTACATTCAAGTAGAAGAAAGTAAAATTACTGCAACACGAAGTCTGAGCACGACAATTGATGTGCCATGGACTTCCTCATCTTCATCAGCTACAGACCTCATTCCTATCCACCTTGATGCTTCCAATTTGGAGAAAAAGAAATTAAGAGAGTCTGTATAAATTGCATCTATATTTGCAATTTCCTTTGTGCCTGTTAGTTATATCATAGTTGGATCACAATAATATTTGAACTAGAGTAACCCTTCCCTTATATTTTTGTTAACATCTAGCATAGCATAAGATCAATTTAAGATATTATGGAAAAACTAGTAGATCACAAAACACAGGAAGTGTTTTTTACTTGTTAAATACATTTTTGTTCATACTGTTGAGCAAAACTAAATGTGCAGCAGGCACTGACAACATCAACATACTTTAACAAAAGTGTTTCCATAGAACACGTGTCCTCCCTCCTTTCCTCAGTTCCCACCGGTCACCCCTTTTGTCTTTTTTTTACAAACTTTGCAGCTTTTTTTTGCTTTTTCTTTGTTTTTCAAACGCCTCATCCGTAGCGCCTTCCAGTTTTTTTTTTTCTTTTAACTTTTTAAATTGCTCTAAATAAGTCATTTAAATTTTTATATTGAGTCAATAAGTCTTATAAATTTTTAAGTACAGCCAAATAGGTCTTATAAGTTTTTAATTTGGGTCAAATAAGTCCTTTTTGCACAAATAAGTCCTTTAAATTTCTAAGTTGGCCAAATAAGTCCTTTAAGTTTTTAAGTTCAGCTAAATAAGTCTTTTAAGTTTTTAGGTTGGGCCAAATAGGTTCTATAAGTTTTTAGGTTTAGCCAAATAAGTCTTTTTCGGTCAAATAAGTCCTTTAAGTTTTTAAGTTGAACCAAATAAGTCATTTAAGTTTTTAAGTTGGGTCAAATAGATCCTTTAAGTTTTTCAGTTGGGGAAATATTATTTTATTATTTATAAATGATTATTTTATTCTTGAATCCCGACTGAGAAATATTACATGTTAGCAGTATATTTTTTTTTTATCACATAACAATTTTATAAATAAATATTATTATTATTTGTAAATTGTTATTTTACTCTTGAATCCTGACGAAGAAACATTACATGTTGCTTACTCTCACTTTTTCAAATTTTTTGAACTAAAATAACTAATTATATTTATCACAATATATAACTTTAATTTTATAAATAAGTGTATTTTAAAAATATGTAAAAAACGAATTGACCCGTACATTTACACGGGTATTTGGCTAGTTATTACTAATAACCAAGTCTGTTACACTTGTATGAGGAATAGCTATATGAAAGTGTAGTAATTTTCTACTCCACAAATACCCTGCTGTAGCTTACCCGGGACATATGGAATGATAATAATAATAATAATAATAATAATATACTATTTTCATTAATCTTCATTCCCTCTTTTCATCTCAAAATTAAGTTTTTCCAAATTTTAATTTTTCTTCCTTTATTATATTTCCAAAAATAAAAAATATTCTTACTCTCATGTTAGAAAAATCACATTCTTTTATGAATTCAAAATTTCATTATTTGTGTTTATTTTTTTAAGCTTAAAATTATAATATGGACACAATTAATTGAAAGTAACTAGTTTAAACAAATGGGACGAAATACAAACACCTCCCTTGTCAGGAATCAACTTCTGTTTTCATGTTTTCAATCACAATCGGATGATGTTGAGAGTGAGGCTTTATGCAGGAGGCAGGGTGATGTTAATGCATGCAGCGTATTTATTTGATGAAAAGAGCTACAAGTTGACTTGTCTTTTCGTCTTCTTAAGTCTCCTCCTGAACCATTTCTCTCCCTGTCCTTTTCTTTCTCTAAAATCCGTCTCCTATCATTTAGTCCCACCACAGTAGAAGAGTCACGCATGTGCTGCAACTGCAATTAATTAAAGCGATCGATTTTTTTTTTTTTTCAAAGGCCAAAATAATTTTATTAATAATGGAAGACCATGGCTCAAGCTAAGCCAAGTCCCAAGTAAAAACAGACCAATACAAGGTTTAACAGACCAATACAAGGTTTACCATAAATCACTGAACCTATGGCAGAATGAACTAGACCAAGGCAAATACCAAAATGATTTTTAAATCAATGACAAAAAATTGGCACCAGTCATTTGCTCTTTATTTGTAAACCAATGGTCCAACAATCATCTTCACAAACTAAAGCGATCGAATTAAACAGCCTTGGCCCAAATGTTTGATATTGTTTGTTTGTGGAGAAAAAATATAGTGTGTTTACACTTTAACGAAATTAAAGCAAACTTATCTCACAAACACCAAACACACGCTATATATACGTATACCCACACTCTACCGCTAAATTATTCATCAATCTACCGCAAAAATGAAAACTTACTCTCAAATATTTCTCTTCCTTTCCCTCCTTGCCATTTGGTTCGCATCTCGAACTGCTTTTGGAGCTACTAATATTCACCCAGATGAAAGTATGATATGTTACCATGCATAGCTCACAAATAATAAATAAATTTCTTTCTTTCCTTTTTTTTCCATTTTTTTTTGCTAAGGTTTCATGTTAGTTTAATTATATTATGTATTTTTTGCTCATAATTTCTACTTAGATATTATATATATTTGATGGCATGTGTTTGTAGTTTAGAAGTTTTCTGAGCACTTAGCTAATAGCCCTCAATTTTATATTGTATATTTAGAGAGAGCTCTGCAAGTTATAGCTAAATCACTTGGCAAGAAGGATCGGATCTTCGAAATAGATCCATGCAGCAACAAACCCAACAGGATTACGCCTCCCATACCGAAAATCGTAGAGAAATATATCACGTGTAACTGCTCTGTCGTCGGTGACGACTTCTGCCACGTTAGTATAATGTGAGTCTCTCTCTCTCTCTTAGCTCATTTTAATTAGCCTTTTTGCGCCGAGTGTGTCAATCAGATTATTCCCATGGCTTAGACTTTTCAAGCCAGCTATCATTGATTCCTCTAATTGATCAGGGTTTTACTACTTAGTTCTCGGTCTCTCTATGAAGTCAGGGCCAGCCCAACATATTTGTAGGCTTAAAATAAATTTTTACGTGAGACCTTTTAAAGTGAGAGAGTAATATAAAAATGATGACACTGTAAAAAATATATTAAAAATAAATAAAAAAATATATTCATTACTCATGTATGTTAAAATTAAAAACTGCTATAATTTTTTAAACCATAAAGCAGCAAAATGAAATTATGGTATATATATATATATTTTTGAATGGCAATATATATATATATATATATATATATATATATATATATATATACTACTCTGGTCTTATTTATAAGCAAAAAAGACATTTCCACATTCATTAAAAAATGAATGTATCTGGTCTAAATTTTGGACCAGATACATTCATTTTTTAATGAATATGGAAAGGCTTTTTTTGCTTATAAATAAGGGCAGAGGGTGTATATAATAACGGAGGTACAAGGGGTACCCCAACCCGATACAGCCAAACAAAAGAGCCAAAAAGCCACAGCCCAAACAGACTCCAAAGGCTATCAGAGATACAAAACCAGAAAGAGCTCCGAAAAATCTAAGACCTCACAATACAACTAGGGGGTTTGCAAACTACTTATAGAATAAACAGGAAAAAGATTGTGTCGAAGCCAAGAACCACTTCCAGGACGAGGACCGAATACAGTCAAGGAGATGTCCCCCATCAGGCACCGCCCCACAAAAAATACAACCATATATGCATGTGTGTATATATAAATATATGCATGTGTGTATATTACTTGTCATATATTTATTGTTATGGCATGGTGTAGTAGAAAAACTTTTTCGGAGTAGATTTTTTGTTGTTTTATTTTGATATTTTAATGAGAAGGGCATGCAAAAAATTGACATTTTTAAGGCCTAATCTCGATTTCCAGCCCACAACACAAAGATTCAGATATTTGAGCTCTACCAACTGTGCTGAGTGGGCAAGTGTGAAAGTTTTCTCCACGTATTTAATAGTATAAAAAATTATTTAAAGGCCTATTTACTAATAGAAAATAGTTTTTTTTGGAGGCCTCAAGCAAGAGTTGTCGCAAAAAATGGTGTCTCTCTGTCTCCCACCAATCAAAAGCTAGAAATATACATGTGTTATTGAGTTATTATTTTATTTTATTAGGTGTCAAATTGTTATTGGTGGGGGATAGAGAATGTTACATAAAAGTGAGATAGAAGATTTTCATCCCAAGCAAGGGGGCAGCCCTGTATGGCGTGACTACATAAGGATTCAAACCCAGGTTCTCCTCCTTATAAGGAGGAGTTGTTTCCACTCGACCAACACTCAATTTGTTAAGTCGTTTTTTCGTGGAATTGACCCTTTGCGATCAACACTTCTGATTAACTTAATTTGACTTTTTTGACATTTGCGATAAATATATCTAAAATTACGTAGTACTCAAGTATTTTCAACGATGCACGGTAGGAATTAACAATATATATGTGTGTATACATGAGTCAAATATGCTAATACCAGGTAACAGACTTTGAGTATACAGTTGATTGGATTATCTCTCTGTCTTGGAGGTGGTTTTTGGCTAGGGGAAACTCTCCGCCATGTCTATTTTATGAGTGGTTTGTTAATCCTCCAGGGTGCATAGCTAGGAGATAGTTTTTACTTTCTACATGTACAGTCAGGTGACTGGCTGTTGTATTTTCTATGGTTCTTTGTTTGGGTTAGAGTACTCCTAATACTCTCCCATTCCGTCTTCTTAGTATACAATTCTTTGCTTTTCAAAAAAAAAAACATAATAGTACTAGAAAAAGTTGAACTACTAACAAAAAATTAGAGGAAAAAAATGAAATTCATCTCTAAATAATTTCGTTGCTAAGGGTTAAAGAAATCAAAATTTTCATTAGTAATTCAACTTTTTTTATTATAGTGTAATAAAATATATAAAATCTATAAAATTTTATATAATTGAAAAATTATTTAATATCCTCATTACATAACTTTATCTTAACGTATAATATATTATTTCAAAAATAAATAAATAACTACTAATATATTTTATACTTATAGAAAAAGTTCAAATAACGATGAAAATTAGAGACCAAAAATAAAATTAATCTTTAATTTTGTCGTATCTAACAATTAGCGTTAGAATTAGAGACAATTTTTTTTCTCTCTCTAAATTTCCATCCCTAACTATGATTTGATTAAATTCATATTCTTTTGAAAGTGATTAAAGCTATAAGTATATTAATACTGGTGTCAACTGATTAAGTTTTACGTACCTGTGAATATGTATGTATTTTTTTTTCGATAAGCAAGAGATTTTATTAAAGAGTACAAGAAGTACTCAAAGCGAGAAGAACTGTTACAACCAAACGGATGAGCCTCGTTAAAACCTCCTAAAGCCAAAACCCAATGGGAAAAAGACTTTAGGAGGAAAAAGAGTACTGCATCCAAAATATGTCACCAAGAGATACATGTAATCCCAAAATTATAACACCCCACAAATGCTAAAACAGTAATCCACCCACTATATTACAAACAGAGACACATATCGTATGCCACAAAAGACGAAATAGCATGTGCAGCTCATTAACTCAATGCAATCAATGACTTTGTCTTTGAAATGTATTCAATATCACGATACAGCAACTCCCGGCAGCAGATGAAGAAGTGATATATCTCGGTCAAAGTAAAACAAGCAAAACGCTTTACAGATCAAAAAACTTACACCAAAGCACAATTTTGTGGCTTCTGACAGCAAGTTCACCGCCACCATTTCCTGCATTCGCCACCTTAAAATCAGCAAGGTAAAACAAGCAGTGATATATCTCGGTCAAAGTAAAACAAGCAAAACGCTTTACAGATCAAAAAACTTACACCAAAGCACAATTTTGTGGCTTCTGACAGCAAGTTCACCGCCACCATTTCCTGCATTCGCCACCTTAAAATCAGCAAGGTTTAAGACATTGGATAGGATTCATACACCAGTCAGAGAATATAAGAGACCTATTACGCCCTTCCCTAAAAATGAACCACCCCCATGAGCTGTGTTTGATTTGAGCCAATAAATTTCCAAAATCCTTAACCTCCTCTCTGAAAATGACAGCGTTGCGAAGGTTCCAAATATTCCAAACGACAGCCAACCATATCAAATATCTCACTTTGCCATTATTCTTACCCCGGACTAACTTCCCAAACTGTATAAAATGCTCCAGACAATTACCCGCCAAAACACCATCAACCCCTAACCAATTCAAAACCGCACGCCAAATATCACAAGAAAAAACACAGGAGAAGAACAAGTGATTTGTATCTTCATTATGCATAGAACAAAAGACGCAGATGCCTGCTTGAGTGCCAAGATCAATACCCCTCCGTTGTAATTGGTCGCAAGTGGGTAACCTATTCAGAAATAACCTCCAAGCCATCATCAAAATTTTAGAAGGCACAGAGGTGCTCCATACCTTCTTTAAAATGCGGTCCAGCTCAGAATTATGATCCCCGTTGAAAGACACCTGTAACAAATTTTTGTATGCAGAACTGACAGTAAAGAGGCCTCCTTCTTCTAGTTTCCAACGCCATACATCATCTGAATCTTTCTTTGGAGATACCGTATCCAGGATGTCATTTAATACTTGGGCTTGGGTTTCTTCCCAACTAAAAATCCTCCGCCTCCACACGACTTCCCATTGCCAACGGTCATCAACCCAAACCCCTAAATCAGCAACTGTTGCCTCCTTATTTGCAGCAGCCGAATATAGTCGCGGGAATAACTCCATAAATTTTCCTTGGTTGGACCAATCATCAGTCCAAAAACAAAATTTCGAACCGTCACCAAGCTTTGGTTGTACCATATCAAGAAACCAGGTTGTGTCATGAATCACAATATCCCTCCACCATATTGAAGCTTTCGGTCCAACAGTATAAGTTCCGGATCCACTACCAGAGATATTACCATATTTATGCGATATCAACTCGTACCATATTGCCTCTTTATCATATAAAAACCTCCACTTCCATTTAGCAAGCA
The DNA here is from genome assembly GCA_037113605.1 of Calophaca sinica. NCBI lineage: Eukaryota > Viridiplantae > Streptophyta > Magnoliopsida > Fabales > Fabaceae > Calophaca > Calophaca sinica. Next base: position 107,256,866 of record CM073732.1, on the reverse strand, counting down.
AACTTCTATTGAATAACTCCAAATTTTTGATCCCCAAACCTCCCTGGTCTTTTGGAAGGCATATTTGCTCCCAGCTCACCCAGTTAATCTTTTTGGAATCCTCACTTCCTCCCCACAAAAAATTTCTTTGCAAAGCTACTAGAACTCTAAGAACTTTCTTTGGCACTTTATAGAAGGAAAAAAAGTATAATGGTAAGCTAGTTAAAACCGAATTAATCAATGTAACTCTACCTCCAAAAGATAAATGCCGACTCTTCCATGTAGATAGTTTTCTCTTGAATGAAGATATCACCGGCCTCCAAGTTGCTTCTTTTCTCGGATCCCCTCCTATTGGAATGCCCAGAAACTTGAACGAATTGTTACCTATTGCACATCCTAAGAATGTCGACGCAGCCAACATAAAGCTCTCCTCAACATTTACACTAATCAGGTTACTCTTGGAGAAGTTAATTCTGAGACCAGATACCAGCTCAAATCCTCTCAAAAGAGTCTTCATACACCAAACATTGTCCCAAGAATCTTCCCCAAAAAGAATTGTGTCATCCGCATACTGGAGAATGGGATATGCAATTTGTGCATTTACCTTATACTCTTTGAACCATCCAATGTCCACTGCCTGTTTAACAAGACCGTCAACCCCTCAGCTGCGATAAGAAAAAGAAACGGTGCCAAGGGATCACCTTGTTTTAAACCCTTGTGCATAAGAAATTCTTCCGTCGGGCTTCCGTTTACCAAAACTGAGACCGAATTTGAGGAAACACAGGACATCATCCACTTTCTCCATTGTTGATTAAATCCCAGTCTTATCATCATGTAGTTTAAATAGCTCCAAGAAACCGAGTCATATGCCTTTCTAAAATCAACCTTTAGCAACAAGCACCTCTGCTTTCTTCTCTTTACCATATCCAAAATTTCATTTGCCGTTACCACACCATCCAGAATTTGTCTGCCTGGTAAGAAAGCCGTTTGACATTTAGAAATCACCTTGCCCAACACTTTCTTCAACCTTGCTTCCAATAATTTAGACAGAATCTTGTAGATGCTACCAATGAGAGAAATTGGACGAAAATCATTAAGCCCTTGTGGGCTATCTTTCTTGGGGATTAAAGCTATGAAGGAGGCGGCCATAGCTTTGTGAATATGTATGTATATTCAATTAATAAAAGGGCTGACCACATATAACATATATAGATCCCATTTGTATATATAATTTGAATGTAAATTTTTTCTCAAAAAAAATTTGAATGTAAATTTGAATTGATTCAATTTAATTTGACGATTAAGTTGCATAAATACTAACAATGCAGATAGTCTCTTGTATGATATATATATATATATATATATATATATATATATATATATATATATATATATGATCCGATTGTTGAAAGTCTAGGCATGTCACATGTTATATTTGAGATGTATTGTATTGTATGATCGTAGTTGATTATATAAGGAATCCAAGGGGGGTCATTTTTGAGCTGGGTGCAATCCTTAATGAATGCGCTCAATTTTGTTACTTGTTTTTCTAACTTTAAAGTGAAGTTTATTAGGAGGCAAACAAATTGTATTATCCACAGTTTAGCTAAGGGACTTCCACTCCCCGTTTATTTCATTGTATTCCTTAATGTATTGTCCTATTATTTCTAATGAAGTAAAGTACTTTTGATATGATCATATTTTTTCAGTTGTTTGTGTAATAGATTCATAATTTTGTGTCCCCTTTCATAACACATACAAAGACCTAGCACTAATTTCAATGTAATGATAATCGTACTAATTTCAATAAAAAAAACCATAACTAGCATTAGTTTTGTGCTTTTCCTTGACTAGAAAAAATTAGAAGAATAATTTTATTGAATGCCAAGCACAAAAACTCACCCACATAAAAACTTGATTATTTAAAAAATACATTTTCAAAGGTAATGTCGAGACTGACGCTGTTAGAGAGGTTGAGGGAGAAGAGCTTTGCTGAGTTGCGACATTCGAGGAGCAGCTCCCACAAACCGTTAGGGATGGCGAGTGCGGATGACTAACGGCACAGACTTAAGACAACTAGGAAAGATTTGGGGTGAGGGAGTTATTCACTCGATGATTCAAAAGAGGTAGGGCAGGTGTTGGGAGTTTGACACACTAGCTTTTTGGTGCTTGTTATGTGATAATGGCCATAGGGTTTTGGGAGAACATTAGGGTTTAAGTGGTTGGTTTCTGCCACTAATATAGTGCTCCCCCTTTTTTCTCTGTGTGCGGCACATAGGGTTGAGTCATGAGTGTGTTGATGTTATAACTTTTAGGGTTCCTTTTGTATTATTGTCTTTTTAGTTTGCTTTTTTCGTTGTTTTTACTTTTTTAGTGTTGCGCTCAAGCCCACTAAAATCCTGTTTAGAGATTGATTAATTGGTCGCTACAACTGAGTCTCTAGATCGGACGCTAACATTGGTAAAGTTTATTTTTTTGTTTTCAATGTAAAATAAATCATATTTAGAGATCGATTTTTCAGTCGCTACTAAATCGGTCTCTAATATAATTTTGCGACCGATTTAGAGACTAACCAATGTTTGGTAAACAATTTCACGGATTCGGTCTCAAAATTAGTCTCTATCGTGACCCATTTTTTTGGGTCTCTAATTTGGTCACTAAATATAGAATTTTTAGTAGTTGGAGGAGAAGGAGTTGGGAGACTATATAGGGAGGAAGCAACGCCGTTAATATATTATATTATATAAAATAGAGTTTTACCACATAAACTCATGCCACGTGGCAGCTCCACATTCATTCTTTTTTCGCCAAAATGAAAAATAATTTATTTTTTATTTTTTATTCATGATATTTCATTAATTAAGACATATTAATCAATTAATGCTCATACCTAGACTTTTACCATTCAATCAAATTTGAATTAAATCAAATTCAAATTCAAAATTTAAATAAATTAAAGCATATCAATCAATTAATTCTCATCCCTAGACATTTGTAATTTTTTTTTGGTACATAACATTTGTTATTTAATCAAAATATTATTTAAGTCACGTGACAACATAAGAAATTAAGAAGCACTAATTTTTTTTACCTAAATCAAATTAATTTTTTAAGTTATTGTTTCAATTATAGCAACCATTGTCACCTTGGATTCCTTTACATTCATTCTTATTATTTATTAAATTAAAGTACTTCCTTCGGAATTACTAATTCAACAATTTGGCTATGATAGCGTGCTCAAGGGTCTCAATATATCTGGAGTTTTACCCAGTGAATTTGGAAATCTCACTCAACTGAAAGAACTGTAAGTGATTCTGAATTGTTTTCCTTTTAGTTTTCTTGTTGTTCGTTCATAAAGGTTGCCATTGTATTAGAAAATGTTGATTCTAGATTAACCATGTACCTAATTGTTCTAGTCACAATCATTAAAACTAATTACCATTAAAATCATTAGAAACTCATACGAAACCCCAAAAAATATGGACTTCTGAGTAATGCCCCCACCACTGCAAACAATTATACAAATATGAAACAGTAATGACTTGTGATTACAATATTTGTAGTTTTATTTTTTTTTTCCGTATGTATTCTAGATTTTTATGTCAAAGTAAAAAATTAGTGAAAATTTTTTAACTTCATCACATGCAATAGAATATGCCATTTAAAAAAAAAAATAAACTAACTGAAATTTTTATAATTAACAGTGATCTCACTCGGAATTATCTAAATGGCTCAATTCCAAAGAGTGTTGGACGCCTCTCGCTTGAGTCACTGTAAGCCATGTTACCTTTGTGCATTTGTTTATTCCTTTCTATTTCTATGTATGAGGCATGGTCTTCAGTTATTAACTGAGAACTTTTGAGAGCAATTTTTTTTTTTTTTGTCCATTTTTTCCTAAGTGGTTTGCATGCTTTGCCATGCACATACATTCCAAATCCTCAATGTACAATTGTTTACATTTTTTAGATCACTTTTGGGAAATCGACTTAGTGGTCCAATTCCCCCAGAAATTGGTGATATATCCACCCTACAAGAATTGTAAGTGTTTGAGAAAATTATGATGTCAAATTGATTGACATTGGAGGTCAAATAAATTAATATATTTGCAATCCAACGTTTGCAGGAACTTAGAAGATAATCAACTTGAAGGACCTCTTCCTCCCAGCCTTGGAAATTTGAGAAACTTGCAGAGATTGTGAGACTTGTTTCTTTTTGGTCATTTTGAATCATTAATTTTTCTGTATTAGATGCATAAAATATCTATGATTTCATATTGTTTTGCACATGCATACCTAACTTATTTTTGTACACTGTAAATGAATCTGCAGAATGCTTTCTGCAAATAATTTTACTGGGACAATACCTGAAGCATTAGGAAATCTAAAGAATCTAACACAATTGTGAGTGATATGGTGTCATACAACTTTTCTCCTCAGTTTTCATTTTATGTCTTTGTAAAATTCTGAAATCACTCTACATTTTCTGCAGTAGGATAGATGGGAACAGTTTATCTGGGAAGATCCCCAGTTTCATTGGCAACTGGACCAAACTTGAAAGATTGTGAGTCTAATTTTTGGTTCATCCATGACCTTTTACCTGATGAAGAATAAAATAATGATATATCATGCTTCACAAGCAGTTTATAATCTGAGAAAACTTTTTTTTTTTTTTTTTTTTTTTTAGGGATTTGCAAGGCACATCCTTGGAAGGCCCAATTCCTCCCACCATATCTGTCTTGACAAATTTGAAGGAATTGTGAGTACTTTCTCCTTTTAAGAATATTCCTGAACTGTTGCATTTTGTCTGCATTTCACAATGATTATGGAATGCAATCTTAAATAGAGGAACAATTTCTTTTGATTGATGAAACATTTATATGTCAGGAGAGTATCTGATTTGAAGGGACCAACTATGACATTTCCTGATCTGAAGGATTTGAAAAACATGACAAGACTGTGAGTTGAAACCTTTCCTGCTATGCTATATATGAACTACTGTATAACTCATTTAGGCTCTAATCAACTGGTTTATTTCTCTAACTCAGGGAATTGAGAAATTGCTTAATCACTGGTCCCATTCCAGGCTACATTGGCGAAATGGAATATTTAAAAACTCTGTAAGTTCCACCAAGGGTATATTACTGCCAATGTATGCTTCAAATTTTCTTATATCTACCTGTCTTCAATAAATTTAAGGTTTTCTCATTACTATGTCTGTAATTTTAATGTAAAGTTTGATAGACATGTAAGAAAGAAGAGAAATGTGAGCCTGGTAGATTATGATTTGTTTTATCTTGGCCCTCGCTGAGATACTAGTAACAAAATTTCAGGCTGTTTTCATAGGAAAAGTTAAATCGCCATGGGAATTAAGCATTCCAGAAATCACTTCTCAATACTCACTTTGATCCTTTCATCTTCATTTCTAGAGTCCGAGTTTATTTGACAATTGCCGCAGCACCTTTTTTTCCCCTCCTTTTCTATATGCGGTTGTTTTAAAGGGATTATTCTTCACCAGTTAAGTTTATGATTATGGAATTACTTCATTATAAAGATTAGTAAATTATTTGAATCTAGTTAGTTTTTCACTAAAATTTCTAAAGTACTCTTTGTTAAGTATTTTTCAAGGCTGATTTTTAGACTTCACTTCACCTGTTTCTGTAATAGTTTGGAAAGCTATTTTTAAGACTATTGAACTGAAATCGTTACAAACGAGGTCTAAGTCTATCTATTGGTCATTTAAGGTGATTTGTAGGCTAGTTGTACCATACAATGATAATACAGATAATAAGGCGTAGAAAATAAGGGAACAATACTTTCTTGTATTTCTCATCAGACTAAGGCTGCTTATATAGAAAAGAGTACATTAATGATTTCCCAAAATAGAAGATACTAATTAATAATAAAATACAATCAAATCTGACAGAATAAATATAAAATAAAATCCAGGAAAATAATATCGAGATTGGGCTTGATTCTCCAACACCCCCTTAAGTTGGCGCATAGATATCTGTCATGCCCAACTTGCCTATTAACCGCTCAAAATTGGGCCTGGCTAGGCTCTTGATCAGAATGTTCGCAGTTTGCTGATAAGAAGTCACAAAAGGCAAACAGATAATTCTAGCATCCATTTTTTCTTTTATGAAGTGGCGGTCAACCTCAATATGCTTGGTCCTATCATGCTGAACAGGATGATGAGCTATACTTAGTGTGGCCTTACTGTCACAGTAGAGCTTCAAAGGTAGATCAACTGTCACTCTAAGTTCCTTTAAGACTCTATAAATCCATAAGCCTTCACAAATACCTTAAGCCATTGCTCTAAACTCGGCTTCTGCACTGCTTCTAGCAACAACTCCTTGTTTCTTACTTCTCCAAGTAACCAGATTTCCCCACACAAAGGTACAATATCCAGTTGTGGATTTCCTGTCGATAACTGAACCAGCCCAATCTGCATCTGTAAAGATGACAACATTCTTCTCATCAGTTTTCTTAAAATACAAGCCCTTAATTGGGTTGGTCTTTAAGTATCTTAAGATCCTGTATACTGCCTCAAGATGTTCCTCATAGGAAGAGTGCATGCACTGACTTACAACACTCACAGAGAATGCAATATCAGGCCTGGTGTGAGATAGGTAAATATGTTTACCAACTAGCCTCTGGTATCTGCCAATATCAACTGGAACACTGCCCTTCTCCCATAGCTTCATATTAGGATCCATGGGAGTGTCCGCTGGCCTACATTCACTCATCCCAGTTTCCTCCAAGAGATCCAGAATGTACTTTTTTTGGGAGACTACAATTCCCTTCTTTGAGCGAGCAACCTCCATGCCAAGGAAATATTTCAATGCTCCCAAATCCTTGATCTCGAATTCTACTGCTAAGTTTCTCTTTAATCTCTCCATTTCTACCGTATCATTTCCGGTGAGGATGATGCCATCTATATAGACTATCAAAACAACAATCTTTCCATTAGGAGAAAACTTTGTGATCAAGGTGTGATCTGCTTGTCCTTGAGTGTATCCCTGTCTTTTTACTGACTAGGTGAACCTTTCAAACCAAGCCATTGGAGATTGTTTAAGGCTATAGAGTGACTTCTCCAACTTACACACCTTTGACCTAAATTTTCTTTCAAAGCCAGGAGGACAGTCCATGTATACTTCTTCCTCCAAGTCACCATTGAGAAAGGCATTCTTCACGTCAAGTTGATTCAGGGGCTAGTCTAAGTTGGCAGCAAGAGATAGAAGAATTTTGACAGTGTTCAACTTTGCAATAGGGGCAAAAGTCTCTGAGTGGGTGAAGCCTTTAGCCACCAAGCGAACCTTGTACCTTTCAATTGAATTATCTGAGTTGTACTTCACAGTGAAAACCCACTTACAGCCCACAATCTTTTTTCCTTTTGGTAACGTCACAACTCTCCAAGTTTTGTTCTTCTCAAGGGCTCTCATTTCCTCAAACACGGCTTCCTTCCACTTCAGAACTTTTAGATCTTTCTGTATATTTTTTTTTGGAATTTCTACAGCAGACAACTGAGAGGTAAATCAGCAAAAGAGGATGACAAATTTGAATATGATACATACTTGGATAGAGGATGCTTAGTACAAGATCAAATATCTTTCCTAAGCGCTATAGGGAGATCTATTTCAGAAGATTCATCATGATCTAAAGGTTCAGAAGAAGACTTACCTGTGTCAAGTTTACTGGGTGGATTTTCTCTTGGTTCGGACTCTTAGCAGTGTTGGAGAATGAGTTCCTTATTTCCTTTCTTATGGTTTTTCTTCTCGAAGACCTTTCCCTTCCAAGTTTTGTCACCATCGTTGTACCTGTTTCTTGTCTCTTTATGGGAATCATTTTGTTGTGGCATTACGTTTGATTCATCACCAGTTTCACAAACTTGTTGGTCATGCTTTTGATTTAAAGATGTTGCCTCAGAATCAATGAGAACCTCTTCCATAGTGGGAATGGGTTCAGGTAAGGATTCGTGGGCATTTTCTTTTGTTGCAACACAATCAGTCTTCAAATCTTGTAACAAATAAACATTATCCAAAGAAATTGTATTTTCAAACGAATCTTTTCCAAATGAATCTTCTTTCGGATTCCCCCCTTGAAGATGAATGTCACTAAAGTAAGGTTGATTTTCAAAAAACGTGGCATCCACAGTCACAAAAACCTTTTTTGATTTTGGATCAAAACACTTGTAACCTTTTTGGGTAGAGGAGTAACCTATGAAAACATATTTTATAGCTCATGGTTCTAATTTACCTAGATGCTTATGTTCATGAACAAAAGTAGTACAACCGAAGATTTTTAACGGCAAATCAGCTGAAACAAGAGCCAAAGGAAAACAAGTTTTGAAAACATTAAGAGGAGTTTGAAATTGCAAAACTTTGGATGGCATACGGTTAATTAAATATACAGCAGTCAAAACAGCTTCACCCCATAGGTATTTCGGGACCTTATTTTGGAAGAGTAAGGCTCAAGCCACTTTAAGGAGGTGTCTATTCTTTCTCTCCGCAATCTCATTTTGTTAGGGTGTATTAGCACAAGAACTATGATGCACAACTCCATTTTCAAGAAAAAAATCTCCTAAGATCATGTTGAAATATTCTTTTCCGTTGTCACTTCTGAAGACTTGAATATTAGTTTGGAATTGAGTTTGCACCATTTTAAAGAAATTTCTGATAGCCTGTCCAACTTCAGATTTTTCTTTTAACAAGTATACCCAACAAAGTCTAGTGTGATCATCTATAAAAGTTAATTATAGACCACTTTTTGCTCGAAAAAGTATTTATTCTATTTGGACCCCAAACATCACTGTGAATAACTGCAAAAGGTTTAGATTCTTTACAAGGTTGAATAGGAAATGAGAAACGATGATGTTTTGCAAATTCGCAAGCTTCACAATGAAATAAAGATGGGTCTTTATCATTAAACAATTTTGGAAAAAGATGTTTCAAATAGCGGAAACTTGGATGTCCTAATCGTAAATGCCATAACATAATGTCATCATTACTACTAGAAAGAAAAATAGATTCAAAATAGGAACCTATTGATTGAGCTTGTGGTATGGAGCTGATTCCATCTTCAAGGTAGTAGAGTTTCCAACTCTCTTTAGCACTGCCAATCGTTTTCCCCGAGTTCAAATCTTAAAAACACAATGAGAATGAAGAAAGTTAGCCTGACAGTTACTATCTCGAGTTAATTTAGTAATTGACAAAAGATTACAGACAAGTTAGGGACATGTAGGACATCCTTAAGAGTTAATAAGGGTGACAGAACTATGGAACCTTTTCCTGCAATGGCCGAAAGAAAGCCATCTGTAATTTTAACTTTCTGGTTACATGCACAGCGACTATATGAAGAAAATAGACTCGACTCTCCAGTCATATGATCGGTAGCACCTAAATCAATGATCCAAGCATGACTGGGACTGACACTAAGGAGGGTAGTATTTAGAAAATTACCTTTATGAGCTATGGCGCAAGAAGGATTTTGAGACTCAAGAAGCTTGTACTGTTGGTCTAATTGTTCTTTGGTAAATGAAAATGGGCTTGAAGGAGACTAATTCCCTTGATTAGAAGTACTAGCCTGAAGAGCACGACCTTCATTCTCCCCTTTTTTCTTCAAGTTAGGGGGCTTACCATGGAGTTTCCAACATATCTCTCATGTATGATAGGGACGTTTGCAGTGATCACACCATTGTTTTTTTTCGTCTTTTCTTCCCTTCTTCACTGTAATTCTTACTGACAAGGGAATTATCTAACATGATGATTGATCTCCTGCGACTGTGTATTGCTCAAGAGAACAAAAACTAGCCTACAAAGAGTAGAAAAGAGTCCCCTAAAAACAACTGAGAAGTGGGACCCACAAGTTGGAAGTATCCAAACCCAAAAACGACAATAGGAGCAAAGCCGAATGACCAAAAAGGGAACCCACCAAATCTGGGATGAATTAACAGTGGTAGAACAACATGAAAAACAGGAAAAACGAGTGAAAAACGTGTGGGTTTCAAATGACCCACGTACAAAAGTGCTCGAATCAGAGAGTAGACCCCCCAAAACAGAAAGAGGAGATGCCAGCGAAGATACTGTTGAAATACAGTGGCGAACGGAGGCCTGGAGGGCGATCATACGGATGTGAACAGTGCCGTCGTACGGACAATGAATAGTACCGTTGTATGGACGATGTACAGTACCGCCGTATGGACTATGAACAGTGCCGATGAATAGTGGAAGCGTCTAAGGTTTTATACAGAAGCAAGACCCTCAAGATCGAGAGCTCGTGATACCATGTAGAAAACAAGGGAAGAATACTTTCTTGTATTACTCTGCAGAATAATGCTACTTATATAGAAAAGAGTATATTAATGATTTCCTAAAATAGAAGATACTAATTAATAATAAAATACAATTAAATTTGACAGAATAAATATAAAATAAAATCTAGGAAAATAATATCAGGATTCGGCGTGATTCACCGGCACAAGGAGATCAATGTAATTTTTTTTGTATGCATCATCCGTGAAAATTATTTTCTGCAATATTGTGCTTCAAAAATGGACGAAAAAAGAGTAAATGCAAAATTATTGGAAACTTGAAATTACCTTTCATTATATTCTATAGTTAGGATATGGTTGTGCCATTTGCCATAACTTCATCATAATAATCGTCTTTTTCTTTCAGAGAATTAAGCTCCAACAGATTGACTGGTTCAATCCCAGATTCATTTCAGAACTTGGAAAATTTGAATTTCATGTAAGTGAACATTGTCATTTGAAGACGAGAAGACTAACCGAATGGATGTGGATTCTCTTACTAGGAATTTGATCTCAAGAATGTTGGTTGTTTTTTCTTAATTAATCTTAGCTTTCTGTGACATAAATGTGACATATATTAACGATGGATGCAGGTTTCTGACTAACAACTCCCTGAGTGGACCAATTCCTGGATGGATACTGAGCAGCAAACAGAAATTGTTAGCATACTTCCTTGAATCTTTTTCCCTCTAATTGCATATTTTATACTTGCCTGTTGAAATTTAGGTGTAACACAAGTAGACCATATGCTTTCCTCGTGATTAGTTTTGAGCAGTCACTGAATTGTGAACAAATTAAAACTTACTCTCACTTTATGTTTCAGTGATTTAACTTTCAACAATTTTACGGATTCTTCTGCATCTGATTGCCAGCTCTTAGATGTGTAAGATTTTTATTGTCTAGAAATTTTAAAAGCATTTCACCTATCTCAAAACTAAGCATAGTACTGTTGTGGAACAGGAACTTAGCTTCCAGCCACTCTCCTTCCGCAAACACTTCGTAAGTTCCTGCAGTCCTTCTTATGATCTAGTTTTAATTCTGTATAATCTTTTAAATCATACATTGAAACTGTTCCGGACTGGGCCGAGGCCCAGTCCGAAGAATCATCCTCCAGCCCATTACCAAAGTCGGTTCCCACCGCCTTGCCACGAGACCAAATCGACATGGCCGATCCAACGGTCCTCGGCATTCCGCCCATCCCATCACAGGTCGGTAAAACGATCTGACGGCATCCCGGGCGCCACACGGGAACCGCCTTCACCGACCTTAATTCCTATAAAAGGAGAGTCACTTCAAACGATTGAGGTAATATATTTCGATTCATCACCTCTTCACTTACCTCTTACACGCACTGACTTGAGCGTTGGAGTGTTTGCAGGTACACCACCACCACGCGCCGTCGTCATCCGACCTGGCGCCACCGTACTGCTTCTCTCCGGTCGTCGTCCTAAAGTTCTGTCCGGAACATTGGCGCCGTCTGTGGGGATCGTTTCTGATTTCATCTTTCTCTGTCGAAGTTTTCCTTCTTCATTCAACGATGACTGGATCGAAGCACCGAGGTCGAGCGTCGTGCCGAGACCGCGCGCACGAGCTCGTGGCAAAGCCTTGTGCGTTTTGCACAAGCACATGATGATGACCCTGTGGTCGAGCATCGTGCCGAGACCGCGCGCACGAGCTCGTGGCAAAGCCTTGTGCGTTTGCACAAGCACATGATGACGAGGTCGACGAGATGACGAGGTCGAGCTTCGTGACGAGACCGCGCGCACGAGCTCGTGGGAAAGCCTTGTGCGTGTGGCACAAGCACCTGTGGTCGAGCGTCGTGCCGAGACCGCGCGCACGAGCTCGTGGTAAAGCCTTGTGCGTTTGGCACAAGCACCTGTGGTCGACGAGGTCGAGCATCGTGCCGAGACCGCGCGCACGAGCTCGTGGTAAAGCCTTGTGCGTTTGCACAAGCACATGATTACGAGGTCGAGCTTCGTGCCGAGACCGCGCGCACGAGCTCGTGGCAAAGCCTTGTGCGTTTTGCACAAGCACATGATGATGACCCTGTGGTCGAGCATCGTGCCGAGACCGCGCGCACGAGCTCGTGGCAAAGCCTTGTGCGTTTGCACAAGCACATGATGACGAGGTCGACGAGATGACGAGGTCGAGCTTCGTGACGAGACCACGCGCACGAGCTCGTGGGAAAGCCTTGTGCGTGTGGCACAAGCACCTGGTCGGCGTCGTCGCAGAGACCGCAGCGCCTGAGCTCGTGGTAAAGCCTTGTGCGTTTAGCCTGGCACAAGCACTGTGGTCGGCGAGGTCGAGCATCGTCTTGAGACCGCTCGCCGCGAGCTCGTGGAAAGCCTTGTGCGTTTGCACAAGCACATGATGTGGTCGAAGCCGTCGAGACCGTAGCGCCTGAGCTCGTGGTAAGGCCTTGCGCGTTTAGCACAAGCACAGGTCGGCGTTGTCTGCGAGCCAGCGCGCACGAGCTCGTGGTAAAGCCTTGTGCGTTTGGCACAAGCACCTGTGGTCGACGAGGTCGAGCATCGTGCCGAGACCGCTCGAACGAGCTCGTGGAAAGCCTTGTGCGTTTGCACAAGCACATGATGACGAGGTCGAGCTTCGTGCGGTATTCGCCTTGTATGCTCGGGAATGGCCCCTACGGCTCATTCTGGGACAAAGCCTTGTGCGTTTGCACAAGCACCCTGACCGACCTCGTGCCGAGACCGCGTGCACGAGCTCGTGATGACAAAGCCTTGTGCGTTTGCACAAGCACCTGATGAAGAGACCGACCTCGTGCCGAGAGCCCCTGATGAAGAGATCGACCTCGTGCACGAGCTCGTGACAAAACCTTGCTCAAACGACATGACGACGCTTACAGTTCCTTACCGACAAGGACGTTGAACGTCGACATCAACGGACTTCGATAAACAAATCACCACCTCGACATTCGAGCTAGCGACTTGGGGGGCAACTGTTCCGGACTGGGCCGAGGCCCAGTCCGAAGAATCATCCTCCAGCCCATTACCAAAGTCGGTTCCCACCGCCTTGCCACGAGACCAAATCGACATGGCCGATCCAACGGTCCTCGGCATTCCGCCCATCCCATCACAGGTCGGTAAAACGATCTGACGGTATCCCGGGCGCCACACGGGAACCGCCTTCACCGACCTTAATTCCTATAAAAAGAGAGTCACTTCAAACGATTGAGGTAATATATTTCGATTCATCACCTCTTCACTTACCTCTTACACGCACTGACTTGAGCGTTGGAGTGTTTGCAGGTACACCACCACCACGCGCCGTCGTCATCCGACCTGGCGCCACCGTACTGCTTCTCTCCGGTCGTCGTCCTAAAGTTCTGTCCGGAACAGAAACCAACTTTATATCTTGTAGATTGCCTTGTTTGAAGATGAACCTACCTTGTTCAAAAAAACCTCAGTGTGAGTGATCAGACTTAGTAGATCAATCGCCTTTTCATAAACTACAATGTTTTGTAACTGACATTGTGATAGTTTCCCTTTGAACATGTGATGAAAAATGTTTTGTTATTATTTCTTTTTAAGCTCATTTAGTTTTCTTAATATTTTTTTTTTTTTTTCATTTTCATTGTGTCTCTGCAGATCATTCACTGTTCATAAACTGTGGAGGACCTCCAACAGAGTTTGACGGCAATGAGTATGAAGCCGACGAAAATCGACGTGGCATTTCAAACTATGTTCCTAGTGATAATGGCAAATGGGCTTATAGCAGCACAGGAGTATTTCTAGGAAATGAAAAGGCTGATTACGTGGCAAGAAATCAGTTCTCTTTGAATATTAATGGCTCTGAATACTACCAAACAGCCCGCATGGCCCCTCTATATCTTAACTACTATGGCTTTTGTATGCTGAAGGGAAATTATAAAGTGAAACTTCATTTTGCTGAGATGATGTTTTCTGATGACCAGAAATTTAGCAGCCTTGGACGGCGCATATTTGATGTTTCAATTCAAGTGAGTAATGAAGCAAACAATTTGTTACTCTTTTCTTAGTTTCTTGTAAAATGTTACTCAAATTTGTATATGGTTTTCCAATAAAACAGTTCTGAATTTCAAAACTACACGTTGACAGGGTGTTAAATATTTGAAAGATTTTAACATTATGGAAGAAGCTGGTGGAGTTGGCAAGGGAATCACTAAGGAGTTTAATGTTGATGTTAATGATAGCACCTTGGAAATCCACTTATCCTGGGCAGGGAAAGGAACCAATGCCATTCCTGTTAGAGGTGTATATGGACCTCTTATATCTGCTATCACTGTGACCCCAAGTAAGTAGTTTTCATATTATTGATTTCCTATCCTTCTATCAAATACTTTGTTATTTCATGTTTTGTAAGCATTTATACTTTGTTGTAGACTTTAAAGTTCCTTCAAATGGTCTGTCTGCTTGAGCAATTGCTGGAATTGTCGTTGCATCATTGGCGCTTGTCATGCTAATACTCTTTGCCCTTTGGAAAATGGGTTTCCTTTGTGGGAAAGATACAAAAGACAAAGGTAAGACTGAAATCCAAAATATAGCAGGCAGTTGCTGACTTGATGCCCCTTAAGATTTGGTTTATCCTAATACAAGGTTCAGATTGGTTAGCAGTCAAGCAGGATGAATATACATCTATTATAATCTACAGCAATAGTAATAGACATGACTGTTTGTATATCTATTAATAAAATTTACAGTAAAGATCCAAAATTTTGATAATTTTAAATCAACAGAAAATGCTGACTTGGTTTCTTACAATTCTATTATCTCTTTCTATCTTTGTTTTTATTTTCACTTCTTGTTTCTGAGTAGCTCTACATCCATCTTATTGCAGAACTCCTAGAATTGAAAACAGGCTATTTTAGCTTGAGACAAATTAAAACTGGTACTAATAACTTTGACCCAGCAAATAAGATAGGCGAAGGAGGCTTTGGGCCAGTATACAAGGTAAATTTGGATATATTACATTTGTCTTACTTAAGCAATATGAAATTTTGAAACATTGGGGTAAGTCATTTATTCGCAATTATATATGAATTACATGATACTGATGGCATTGCCTATTCACAGGGTGTACTGCCAGATGGTGCTGTAATTGCTGTTAAGCAGCTGTCCTCCAAATCAAAGCAAGGGAACCGCGAATTCGTTAATGAAATAGGCATGATATCTGCTTTGCAGCATCCAAATCTTGCGAAGCTATATGGCTGTTGCATTGAAGGAAACCAGTTGCTGCTTATATATGAATACATGGAGAACAATAGTCTTGCTCGTGCACTTTTTGGTAAATGCTTGATGTAACAACTTGTGGTTGTGTCTGCATGTTCCTACTATGTTAAAATTGAAATTAAATAGCCCCTCTCTTCTAGGTAAAGAAGAACAAAGGTTGAACTTGGACTGGCCCACAAGAATGAAGATCTGTGTGGGGATTGCAAGGGGTTTAGCTTATCTTCATGAGGAGTCAAGGTTGAAAATAGTACACAGGGATATTAAGGCAACCAATGTCTTACTTGATAAGCATCTTACTGCTAAGATCTCTGACTTTGGTTTAGCCAAGCTCGATGAAGAAGAGAATACTCATATCAGCACACGAATAGCTGGAACAATGTTAGTATCATGCCACAACATTTAAAGTTTTGAATCCTATAGTTAGTTCACCATTAGTTGGCTTGAACTATTATCACAATCTGTCAATTGCTTGCAGCCATAATCATTTATATATAGTCCTATCCTAGAAATTATGTTCCACTTTGTTTTGTGAAATCACTAACACAAGGGTATTGAATGTTCTCTTATCAGTGGTTACATGGCTCCAGAGTATGCTATGCGGGGTTACTTGACTGACAAAGCAGATGTCTATAGCTTCGGAGTTGTAGCTTTAGAGATTGTTAGCGGAAAGAGTAACACAAATTATAGGCCAAAAGAGGAGTTTGTTTATCTTCTGGATTGGGTAAGTTACACTTTTCTTGTATGGCCTTTAGAGTTTTTGAAATGGGAACATTTTTGTGCATAATTATAATTATGATTTGGTTGAATGTCTAATACTATATTTTGCATGACATGAAAGGCCTACGTTCTTCAAGAGCAAGGAAACCTTCTAGAATTGGTGGATCCGAGTCTTGGATCAAGCTACTCCTCAGAAGAGGCAATGAGAATGCTGCAGTTGGCACTCCTGTGCACCAATCCATCTCCCACTCTTAGACCACCAATGTCATCAGTAGTGAGCATGCTTGAAGGAAAAACTCCAATTCAAGCACCAATAATCAAACGCAGTGATAGTGCACAAGATGCAAGATTTAAAGCCTTTGAGATGCAATCGCATGACAGCCAAACTCATGTTTCTTCTACATTCTCACAAGAGAGTAAAGAGCAAAGAAGTAAATCAATGGATGGTCCATGGATTGACTCTTCCATATCTCTTCCAAGTAAAGATGATTATTCTTGAACCTGCCAACTTATTTGAGGTTCGAATGATGTGTGGTTTGTAAGTTGGGAAGGAATGATGTATGGTTTGTAAGTTAGGGAGGTCAATTCACATTAAATACAAATTCTTTTGTAAAGGATGTTAACAGTAACAAGAGTGAAAGCATACGTATAAAAATGTAGTGTTCAAATCAAGCATCATGTTCTGAATTGTATTGAAGATTTTTCATTGCTGCTTGCTATGTGATCCAACGTGGAACTCGGAGTTGGCTGGAGTGATGCGAATAATGGTGGTAGACAGCGGAGCACAGCGGATCACCACGGGGGTATGTGCCTGCACACACTCCGATACTTAAGTCAGTACCAGAATGAAGAGTGTGAGGTAAGAAATAACATGTACCTGATTCTGCTGAGGTCGGTGGTTTATGTAGGTGAGACCAGCACGTTGATTACGATTCTGAGCGGTTTCTCAGATCTGTGATTTGCGACATGTTTCGTGGATCGCCATTGGATTGATCCGAGGGTCTAAATCGGTTCTAGGGTTTGTAGCCTCTAGAATGATGGTCCAATCGGTAACTCAGTCCAGTTGTGGGCCTTGGCCTACTCCAAATCACTATGTATTTTGGTTTGAGGGCATTTCATATATGTTAATCATACTGATAATAAATTCATTTTCAGCCTCAAAGCTCCAAAAACGTTGATTTCCTAGGCATTAAATGATATCCATGCTGATGTTAATTTTCATCATACAAAACAGAAGGGTGTATATTTTTGGATGAAAATGATTAAATATTAAGCGTGTGTTCGTTCTACGGTGGCGAAAATAGATTTTGAATCAATTAATTATATAAAATTAATTTTGGTTAAAAGTGGGTTGAATGTAAAGTGATTTATGCACTACAACAAAAATAGGCAATAAATAGCGCTTATTTTGGCCTTAAACAGCGCTTAAAAGGCGCTGCTTATTTAGCCGCTGCTGATTGTTTTTAAAAAAAAACAGCGTTTTTGAAGCGCTGCTGAAAATTGACAATAAACAGCGCTTCCTTAAGGAAGGAAGCGCTGTTTATTGTCATTTTTTAGCATCAATAAGCAGCGCTTTGTTAAAGAAAGCGCTGCTTATTATCAATTTTTAGCATCAATAAGCAGCGCTTCCTTTTAGGAAAGAAAACGCTGTTTATTCACCTTTTTTTTTTAGCATTCAGCGCATTAAACAGACGAAACTCAAGCATTTTTCAGCGCAACAAACAGAGGCGAAACTCAGCTTTTTTCACCATTTACATCAATTCATCCTTAGATTTTAGAACACACAAACAATTTCATCTTGAGATTTCAATTACAAGATCAGTCTTCCAAACAAACAGAAGAATACAGACGAAGAAGACGAGATGGAGTCCAGATTTCATCTCAGAAAAACAGATCTCAGAATCAAACAAACAGATCTTAAAAAACAAACAGATCTACTTTAAACAAACAAACAAATCGTCATAAAAATCAGAAAAATAAAAAAATCATTCGGATCTATACATTCTCCTTTCTTCTTCGTCGTCTTCTTCTCCGAGCCAGTATCACTCTTCTCCTCTTCGTCTTCCTCAACTCTCACTTCCACGTCTTGCTCTCCTTCGAACCCTTCGAGCTCAGCGCCTCCATCTCAGAAACGGCGACGTTCTCGTGTTTCTCATTCTTCACAGCGAACCAGATCTTCACATTGATTCGGCTTACAAACCGATTCTCAAGATTGGATCCCAAAAAAGGAAAGAAAATAGAAAGGTATGAGGAAGGAAGGGACTGATTGAGTCCAAAAAAAAGGTTAGGGTTTCCTTGGAGAAGAGAGGGAATAAGGTGGAGGCGATCGAAGAATCTAGAGAAGAAGATGGGAGGAAGAGAAAAAATGGGAAAGATAGGGTTTGTGTATGTGTGTGCGCGGCACCTGATGAAGGTGAGGGAATGAGGGTAGAGAACCACTTGTGGGAGCAGATCGAGCATGTGAAGTGGAGCAGAGATCGAGCGTGTGCGGATTTAATAGGAATAAAGGACCAGCGCTTAAAGGCTTTAAGCGTTGTTTATTGTTCTAGTATAACTTTAAACAGTGTTTTTTTACTTAAGCGTTGTTTATTCCTTTGGTGCCAAAATCAGCATTTTCAGCTTTAAGCGCTGTTTATTCTTTTAGTACAACTTTAAACAGCGCTTTTCTGCTTAAGCGCTGTTTATTCCGCTACGCCTAAAGCATCGTTTCGTGTTCTGAAGCGCTGTTTATTAGCTAAAGTAGCATTTTTCTTCATAAGTGCTGCTTAAAATGGCGATTTCTTTTACACATTATGTTGTAGTGATGCTTGGATACATTTATGTAAAAGTGAGCTGAACATTAAATTTGAGGGTACTCATCATTATTTTACTACTCAAATTTAGTTAATTTTAATTTTATAATTTTTCATAAATGATTTATTTTTATCAAAAAATAAATAAATGATTTATTTTACTTTGTACATCATAAAATTTAGATAACCCGTGCGAGCACGGGTAAATACACTAGTTTGCTTTAAAATAGTAGAGGGACTTGTTGCAAATTTTCCTTTTAAATGTATGGGATAATTAAGCAATATATTATAATTAAATACTTTATTTTGCTTATTAATTTTTACAGCATTTTTCTTATTATTTAAATTTAACATTTTTTATGGTTAAATGAATGTATAGACTTTTGAAAGGACAAAATCTCTCGGGCACTCTCCAGCCAGAATTGAACAGGTTACCTTATCTTCAAGAAATGTATGTAATTCTCAAACTTTTCTTCACATCCAAATTAACAATGTTATTGGACTTGTTTCATATCTTTAATCACATGTATCTATACTAGTATTGAGTACCCGTGCAACACACGGGGAGAAATTCGTTGAAAGAATCAACGTTAGTTATAATTTATAATTTGTTGTGTTCAGTTATTGAGCAGCAACGATGTTTAACAGTAAATCACATATCGTATTAGGCATGCATCAATGTTGCGTATCGACTGTCATGTACCTCTTTTATAAAGCTCAACATAACATCAAGATCTTAAATATACCATAATGATCATATGAAAAACTGAAAATAAAAGATGTATTAAAATTGTCAAGTATATTTACTTAAAGTTATTCTTATGGACGAACTACATATTTTTCGCTATAGTTCCTGAACAATAACATCATTTAACGGTTAATCAAAATTTGATCAGATTTGACATTGATTAAAACCGTGTAATTAAATGCACTTTCGAGTAAACTTTTCAATCTTATTGATAGAAATCTTTACAAAACTGATGAAGTGAGAAGTCACAATATGTCTATAAAACTTCAAAATCCTCTTCTTCACTATGATGTGCCAATAACTATAGTTACATTACAAAATTCCTTCTATCAAAAATTAAATTTTGCTATGTTTTTCTTCTCATTATTTGCAAGAATGTATCATACTACTTCAATGCCAAATGGTCTACTAACTTTGATAGCTGGATTATTTAATTTTAGCACACGATGAGCAGTCTTGGCAAGTTCTGCAAAATGGTTAAAAAAAATGTGCTAAATAGATTGATAAAATAAATGACAACAAAAGAATATAGTATAAAGGAATAATTAACGGGTTATGAAATTGTGTATGTTGTATGACAATAAGCAACACATGTGTTTTGTGTGTAGTTTTAAATATTGAGTTGGTAAAGATGTACATGATTCGTGCGTAACCTTATCCATATCAAAGATCACACTTGAAATTTTGTCACATCTCATCCTCCAAATAAACATCCTCAATTCTCCTATCTCACAGTGTTTTCCCCCACAAACTTTTTATGGTCCGTGCAACACATGTTATCTGACAATGGCTATATTCTTTACAGTTAACACCACTTAAAAGAGGTGCATAACGCCTCATGGCGTCATCAGGTGTCCTCTTCATTTTGAATTTCTGCCTCATATATACTTTATTAATTATGTGCTTATTAGGCTGGAAATCTGCATCATAATAAAATCAGGTTTAATCTAGCCTGTGTCGTTGAAGATGATAGTATAACCCCCAATTGAACTTAATTCAATTGGAAAAGAAAACCAAGATCTTGCACCTATTCCCTTAGGAATCTGTAGTAAATTGAAATCTATATACCTTGCAGGAGCAGTGTAACCCACCTCATTGAGTTCCATGGTCTTAACGTTCATCTGACATTTGAATAATCCAAGGTATTTTGCTGGAGCCAGGATCCAATTGGAAAATTGTATTACTGTAGAATATTAAAAATACCATGGTGAGGAAAGTGGAAACCATCTGCTTTGTACTTGTTGAAGATAATTCCTAACCGAGTGCATATTGGATCAATGAACAGAATCTTGTGAGGAATCTCATTTGTGAATGCCCTGTAAAAAAGTGAAGGAGCATTTGCATATTCCTATAATAGAAGGTTGAGAATTTTAGACGCACATGACATAAAGAGACAAAAGAAGAGTACTAACAGTTGAACCCAACATTCAGTGAATAAATTAGTAGAATAATACGAAACATATAGTAGAGTCAAGTTTTATAATCTGTAGCTCGATAAGGAGATAAAACATCCTGAATTTTTTAGAAGGCGTAGACATTTCTATTTGTCACACAGATTCCATAATCATCAAAAGAGATAGCCAAAAAATGCAGTAAAAAAAACAATAAAGGAGTTCAACCGGAGTTGATTTGTAATTCCACGACAGTTACTTCCATGAAATAAGATATAGGCAATGTTGTTTGTGAGAACATCAAAATAAAACAACAAAACCAGATATAAAAAATTTGAAAATTTTGAAAATTAAAACGAATTTAGCGCATGAAACATATAGATGCTATCTCCCATGTAGCAATGTAGTATTTAACTACAAAAGACATAAGCCATTGAAGAAACAATAGAGACAGAAACTACATGTCTTATTAATAGTGCAACCTTATCAATAGAATCGACCATCTCAGTGTAGATCCTACCTTCTTCTTAATCCATTCCACTATAGCTTCTCTGTATTGCAATCAAACAAAGAAAAAATAGTCAGATTTAAGATTTTTTGAAGAAAAATATCCGGGAAGAAATTGAAAGAATAAAAAGTGTCTTGAAAAAAATCATATATAACTTTATCAATATAGTAGAAATGAACAATATCAAAAGTTTTTGGCATTTGGCATAACATGCAAATTCTACAAATCAGAAACAAAAAAAGAGTTGATTTGGGCAACATAGATTACCTGAAATGTGGAGTTGTATGTGTAGCTTGTTTCTCCGAGACTTCCATTCATGCTAACGAATTGTTCAATTGCCATTGCTGACAGATCAAAGTTGATGAAACTGAATGAAAATGATTATAGAGATGAATATTAACAATGTGTAACCCCTATCTAGATGCATGATTAGAGTGCTCACGAAATTATTTAAAAGCATTTCCGAAGGCTGAAGCTCCTTTATGTAAATCAAGTCCAGGGAGTTGAACTAATCTGATGAAAAATAACCTCCCCATAAAAGATTAAAAAACCATCAAATCTTATCTTGTAGCACCTAAGGAGGTGTTGTTGACTTTCATTGATCCTTTCTATTCAACATAAAATGAAGAATTGCAAGGAAAAAAAGTCTAACAAATGATAAAGTATTGTGAGAAACTGAGTGAAAATGTAGTGGAAACGTCATCTCGATTCATTTAGTGATCACATACCTTTGTTTTCGCTTGGTAGTTAGTTTTCTCTGCTTCCCTAGTTAGAAATTCTCCCTCTAACTTTGAGAAAAACTGAGGAAAAATGGACAAAATAGGATTAGTATCTAAATTTGCAATAGCAACATCAATATGTTCTAGAGCGGGAATGCATAGCTTCATAAGTTGGCCTAACTCTTCCAATAGATTTACTACAAAATATAATAAAGCTTCATAAGTTCAAAACTTGAGAAGGAACTTACCTTAGAGTAGAACAACCATAGCTCAATTGCACTCTTGCCCTGTCTTGTTTTCCAGAGACCGAGGCCACTCACGTTGCCACGTTTCTTCTTCACATCCTATTGTTTTCATCACTGGATTATAAAAAGGGTTAAATCAAACCCTGTGAAATCAAATGGAGCAAGATTGCTTAATTCATGTTATAGTGAACCTAAGTGAATAGGGTCTGATGATCTGCAAATAGAAGAACATGAAAAGCATTATTTTTTAAATGTTATAAATGTACAAAATCATTGGTCAGTTCCAGAATCCTTTCTCTCAGTGCAATCAAAAGAGACATCTCAATATTTTCATCTACTGTTATCTGTAAAAATATTCACATTCCAACAAAGGCACAGTTAAAGAGAGGTAACCTGGGAAGACACGCACGAACACGCACATCATTGATTTATTAAAGACTGTTGGCACATTTCAAGGTTAAGTTCAGCATTCTTAAAACCAATTTATGAAATGCTATCAGTTGATGTTTAAATGATCAGAGAAATACTTCAAGAAAAATGCAGCTAAATGATAATTGTGGGAAATTTCAGCACAATTCAATGTTCAAATTTTTATATCCTAGTGTTTGCCTGGACCTGGATCTTCATCAATACATGTAGAGGTTATAACACAAAGGAATAAGATAAACACTGAAATGCTAACCTGATTGTGCAACAACTCTGAATCTGTAAAAGCATAAACCCTACGGATCTTATTCTGTTTAGCTTCCAGCAAACCATCCATGAGTGCCAAATAATCAATTAGTGGCTCCCCCGCATAAAAATCAAGCCTTTTCTGCACCCCGAATATCAGGAATTCCCGATGCTCTTTCCATGAAATTAAAATTAAAATTATAAATAAAATTAAAGTAATTATAAATAAAATTAAAACTAAGACAAAAAATAAAATTAAAATTAACACCAAAACTACAAAATAAAGATTATAGAAGAAAGAAAAGGGGAAGTCTTAATTGAAGAAGGAAACGGAGCTCAACTGAAATGCTCAACCGAAGAAGATCTGAAACATGAATCCCCAGCTTTGTTCGGGTGCTCTTCCAAAAACAGAGCCTTCTACTGACTCCGACGCTTTGTAAATGTCTGGGAAAGGAAAGAGCTGATGCTTGAGATGAAGAAGACACTAGTTTAAACGAAAGCTGGAAACATCAAAACACAAAAACTAAACCTGAATGTTGGGCATTCCTTCAAATTTTTTGTGAAGACTGGAAGAAGGAGATGGAACGCGGTACCGTGGTTTACCCGTGTAAACCCTAACAGCCGCAGATGTGAGAGAGTGTGATCGAAATGGAAAAAAAAGAAGCAGGAGCGTGAGAGAAGCTCCTTTTGAATTCAGAGAGAGAAGTTTGTGTGAGATTCTAGACTATTCAAATTTGAAATTTGAAATAGAGATGAGAGAAGAGTGTGGGAGAAGTACCACGTGATATATCGTGTCATTGCTTATGCCTTCTGTGGATCAGACCAAAAAAGATGGGAACTTGCACTGATAAGGAAATGAAGTAGAGGGAGGGAGAAAAGTTTTCTGCGCATGACAATCTAAAAGATCATTAGGGTTGTTTTATTTGGTTTCCGGGTTGGGCTTCTAACGCTGTGGGCCGAATCTTGGTCACGCTCAGAGCTTTGTTATGTTGTGCAATCACTTTCCCATTAATTTTGTTTGTCTTGTGCTTTGCTGGAAAGCTTTCACCAAAAGAGGCATGAAAAAAATGATAAAAAAATACTGATGTGGCAAAACCTGTGTCATTGATTGACACGTGTAAAAAAGACCTATAAAATGCTTTGATTGTGTATAGTATAAAGATATTATTTTCCATGACATACTCTCTCTCTTGCTCTTACATTGACCTTTCTCGCAACCACTTGAACGGTACAATTCCTAAAGAATGGGGTTCGATGATGAATCTAGTCAAAATGTATGATTTGTCTCTCTTTCTTCTTTTGTGGTTTTCAATCATCGATTATTCTATATACTGGTTTTCAATCATCGCTTAGCACGGGTGTGAGAAAATTAGCATATTATACGATCTTGACATATTGATCTTATTTTTTAATTTTCTTGTAATAATTTCATGCAACTATAAGCTAATGACAACATGTTTGTTAATCATGATAGTTCTCTTCTTGGAAATCGATTAACGGGTTCAATACCAATGAAGATAGCAAACATATATACTCTCCAAAAATTGTGAGTTTCTCGTCATCCAGCTTAGCAAAAATATCCATTTCATTTCATAAATATGTAAACATGTATGTGTTCAATTCAAAGAGTTTTAGTGGAACTTAACTCTAACGTGAAATGGATAGGGAGTTAGCGACCAATCAACTATCTGGAAATCTTCCTGCTGAGCTTGGTAATCTAACCCAATTTCAACTACTGTAAGCACTTTATTTTGTTTGCCATTATATCATTTGGCTATTTTGATTCTCTTCATTGATGTTTTCTCTCCAAATATGAACACCCAATGTTTAAAATCCCGTTGTATATAGCTCACTATTCTATTACGTTGCAGAATTTTTTTTCCTATAGTCAATTTTTTTTCTATAGTTTTTAAACTCACTCTTGATACGATTTCTCTTTCAGAGACCTCAGTGGTCATATTCTGAATACCTATGTTAACTTATTGGGTGTGAATTTCATGTAAGCAATCGTACTTTCCTAGCACAATTTTTTTGGGGTATATTTTTAATTATAGATCTTTACACCTCCTACAAATCTAGTTTCAACTTTCAGTCTAAATTAGGATAGTTGAATAATCCTACTTAGATCCATGAAGTTTAAACTCAAAAACTCAACTTAATTATCAAAATTAATTCAATTCTTTTTGTTGTAAATGTAATTCAATAATTCAGTTAGTTAAAACGGTCATAGGTTGTTAGCAACTATAACCGTTAGTTAATAGTCAGTTAGTGATATGGGCCAAGTGTGATGGGCCTTGTAGTGATGTGTATAAATACCAGCTTATATTTAGTGAATACTGCAGTGCAAATAATAAAATTTTACACAGTATTCAATTCCCTCTTGTTTTGATTTCCCTCGCTCTTATTCCTTCTTCCTCAAGCGTGTATTCTCTGAGTATTTTCCCCAACAAATTGGTATCTAGAGCTTTATTCTCAGGCACCTCTGTGTGTATATAACTGTGAAAACTGTAAAGAATCTGTGTGCGCAAGATCTCTATGGCTGGGTCAAATGGTTCGTTCCCAACAGTGTTACCTGTATTTGATGGTAGGAACTTTGAACAGTGGTGTGTGAAGATGGGAGTGATCTTCGTCTTTCAAGACGTGCTAGAAGTCATCAAAACTGGATTTCAAGATCCTGGAAGAGGTGCAACAGAGGCTTAATTGACGGCGTATAAGGATTCCAAGAAGAAAGACTGCAAGGTGCTTTTCTTGATTCATCAGTATGTTGGCTCTGTGGTTTTTGAAAAGATTTCCTTGGCATCTTCCTCAAAGGATACTTGGGACATCTTGGAGATAACCTATGGTCGTGCAGACAAGATGAAGAAGGTGAAGCTTAAATCATTCAGAAGGCAATATGAATTGTTGTCAATGAAAGAACAAGAAAGTGTGAGTGACCACTTCAATCCGATTCAGGTACTGGCCAATTCGATGAAATCGTGTGGAGAAAAGTTCACTGATCAACAACTGGTTGAAAAGGTTCTTAGATCCTTGTCACCAAAATTCGATCACATCATGGTTGCAATTGAGGAGTCAAAGGACCTTGCAAAACTGACTATGGAGGAATAACATAACTCTCTTAAGGCTAATGAATACAGGCTCAATGAGAGGAATAGTGAAAAGTTCAAGAACAAGCTCTGCATGCTCAAACCATTAGCAAGAAAGGAGGAAATTGGGGAAAAGACAAAAAGGGAAAAGGGAAATGGAAAGGTGGAAACATTGGAGGAGGAGGTGAGAAACTGACTGAGCAAAATCAAGGGGAATCTTCAAACAAAAGGAGGGAAAGTCAAGCTCGAAACAAAGGCAGCAAGAAAAAGTTTGACAAGAGGAAAATTCAGTGTTGTGATTGTGACAAATGGGGGCATTTTGCAGATGAGGGCAGAAGTGGAAAGAGTGGAAAGAATAGTTCAAATGACGAAGCCTACCATGCTCAAGATGATTGGTCAGACTCTGATCAATTGCTACTAATGGTGACTACCAATTCTAGTGTTGATAACACAAAAACTTGGTACCTTGACATGGGTTGCTCCAACCATATGACTAGTCACAAAGAATGGCAAGTTAATTTTGATACAGATGTTAAAAGCAAAGTCAGATTTGCGGATAATAGTACCATTTTAGCTGAGGGAATGGGAAAGGTAATGATAAAAAGGAAGAATGGCAAGCCTGCATATGTGAGTGATGTTTTATGTACACTCTATGAAGAATAATCTCTTGAGCCTTGGGCAATTACTTGAAAATGAATTCTGGATGCAAATGAAACAAAATGTGCTTCAAGTTTTTGACTTTAAGGCAAATTTGGTATTAGAAGCTCCTCTATCAAAGAGCAGAACATTCAAGGTGGACTTGAAGGCAACAGAGACTCACTGTTTTTCAAGTACAAGTGCAGTAGATGAATCATGGTTGTGGCATCACAGGTTTGGCCATTTGAATTTCAAAAGCTTGAATCTGTTAGGGGCAAAGAATATGGTGACTGGACTACCTCTCATCAAAGCACCTCAAAATGTTTGTGAAGGATGTTTAGTAAGCAAGCAACCAAGGAACAACTTTAAGAATTATGCTCACTCACGGGCCAAGTAATCACTTGATGTTGTAGATCAGATATATGTGGACTAACTGAAACTCCATCACTTGGAGAAAGCAGGTAAATTTATGACTTGTGTGGATGAATGTACTAGGAAGATTTAGTTATATTTACTTAAAGAAAAGAGTGAGGTGTTCACTGTGTTTGTTAAGTTCTGTGCCCTAGTAGAAAGACAGAATGGTCATGAAATAAGGATACGTAGAACAGATGAAAGAGGGGAGCATAATTCTAAAGAGTTTAAGGAGTTTTGTGATAGAAAAGGAATTGAACATGAGGTGACAACACCCTATACTCCACAACATAATGGTTTAGCTGAGAGGAGAAATAGGACCCTATTAGATATAACTAGGTGTATGATGAAAGGAAAGGGAATGCCAAAATTAATGCTATTTGGGAGAGGCAATGAATACAGCTGCCTATGTGCTTAATAGGTGTCCTATAAGGAGAATCAAGAGTGTCACTCTTGAAGAAGCCTAGACTGGAAATAGTCCAAGTGTTAAGCAATCGAGGATTTCAGTTCCTTGTGTTATAAGCATATTCCTGATGAAAGGAGCAAGAAGCTTGATGACAAGAGTAAGCAGCAATACTGGTTGGTTATCATCCAACAGGAGCTTACAAATTGTATGATCCAAATAAGAAAAGGGTGATTTTTAGTAGAGTTGTAGTGGTGGATGAGATAAAAACTTGGAATTGGAACAAAGAAATAAAATTTGGGGCAAGCATTCAACTTGATGACAGTGAAACAGCTGAGTCAGTACATACAGAGCAGCAAGAACAAAGGAGGTATCAGAGGCAGAGGTTCCCATCAGTTAGACTTTCTGATTATGAAGTTCTAGCTAATGATGCAATTTCAGAAGATGGTGAGCTAGTTCATTTGGCATTCATGGCAGATGCAGAACCAGTAGAGTGGGAGCAAGCCCTACAACATCTAGCTTGGAAGGAGACAATGAATGAAGAATTGAATGCAATTGAGAGGAATCAAACTTGGAAACTGGTGGACCTTCCAACATTAAAGCAACCAATAAGTGTGAAGTGGGTGTTCAAATTGAAGCTGAAACCAGATGGCACAATTGCAAAGCATAAGGCAAGGTTAGTAGCTAGAGGTTTTCTTCAAAGAGCTGGTTTAGATTACACTAAAGTTTATGCACCAGTAGCAAGAATGGAAACTATTAGACTTGTCATTGCCATAGCAAGTTCTAATAGTTAGCCATTATTCCAACTAGATGAAAAATCTGCCTTTTTTAATGGTCCATCGGAAGAGAAAGTATATATCTCATAGCCACATGGATTTGTAAAATAATGTAAAGAATATAAGGTGTATAGGCTTGAAAAGGCCTTGTGTGGTTTAAAGCAAGCCCCTCAGGCTTGGAATAAAAGGATTGACGCTTTCTTGCATCAGCAGGGTTTTGCAAAGTGTTATGTGGAATTTGGAGTGTATGTAAGATCAATCAGTAGACTTGATTTAATCATAGTTTGTTTGTATGTTGATGGTTTGCTTATGACTGGAAGCAATTTGTTGGAAATTGAGAAATTCAAGGGGAGAATGAAAGCAGAATTTGAGATAAGTGATTTGGGATTTCTCAATTATTTCCTTCTACTGGAATTCTGTTACACCAGTAAAGGAGTTTTACTGCATCAGAGAAGATACATTCAAGAGGTACTCAAGAGCTTTCATATGGGAGACTCTAATCCAGTTGTTACTCCAGTAGAAACAAATGTGAAGTTGACAAAAGGGGAAAAAGAGAAATCAGTTTAGTTGTTTGTCTCATATTTAATTGCAATGACAGACCTGACATAAGCTTTGGAGTGGGGCTCGTCAGCAGATTCGTGAGTAATCCAAAAGGTTCTCATTTAGTTGCAACAAAATGAATCTCGAGGTATTTGAAGGGAACATAGAATTTTGGTGTTTTTTCCCCAAAAGGCAGGGGGCAAAGTGTTGCTAAGATAGAAGCATTTTCTGATTCGTATCGGTGTGGTGACAAAGTGGATAGGAGAAGCACTTTAGGCTACTGGTTCAGATTCCTAAATGCACCAATTTTATGGTCATCAAAGAAGAAAAGTGTGGTTGCTCTCTCCTCTTGTGAGGCTGAATACATAGCTGCCGCACAGGCAATATGCCAAGCAGTTTGGCTCGAGTCATTGCTTGAGGAATTGAAGATTGAATACAGAAACCAGTGCAGTATGTGGATAACAAGTTTTCTATAAGTTTGGCCAAGAATACAATTGCACATGGAAGAAGCAAGCATATAGAGACCAAATTTCACTTCTTGAGAGATCAAGTGAATAAGGGAAAGTTGGAGCTAGTGTATTGCTGTACTGAGTTATAACTTACTGACATGTTTACCAAGCCACTGAAACCGGACAGGTTCAACGAGCTGAGGAAAATGTTAGGTGTTAAGTCTTTGGATGATTGAATTAAAGGGGAGTGTTGTAAATGTAATTCAATAATTTAGTTAGTTAAAATGGTTATAGGTTGTTAGCAGCTGTCACCGTTAGTTAATAGTCAGTGATATGGGCCAAGTGTGATGGGCCTTGTAGTGATGTGTATAAATACCAATATGTATTCAGTGAATGGTGCGGTGCAAATAATTAAACTTTACCCAGTATTCAATGCCTTCTTGTTTTGACTTCGCTCTTTCTTATTCGTTCTTCCTCAACGTGTGTGTTATTCTCAGAGTATTTTCCCCGACACTTTTATCGATAATAATAAGAGATAAAATCATGTGATTAAATATGAGTAGCTTATTTCCTATAATTTTGGGCCTACCTCAATAAATATTGAGTTTTGTATATTAATTTCTTGATATTCTTATTGTAGATTTTTAACTGGAAACCTTCTCACGGGACGAGTGCCTGGTTTGAAAAAGAAAGCCAAAGTGTGAGTTATCTTTCAAATACTATTTGTATGATTTGTTGGATTGAACAATAGTTCATTTTGTGTGGCAAAAATACTATAAACATATCATTTGTTTTTTTACCTTTGAGTACATTTTTCTTTTCGTTTTCCTGGCTTTTCATTTCACTTCTTTTTATGTAAGAAACTAGTTAAGAGAACTCATGCTCAGCACGGGTGACAAAGAAAAATGGAACCTATAATATAGTTAAGTTTTTTGTGAAAAAATGTTTTTGGCGGAAAAACGGATGAATGAGTTTTTACCGCATGTCATTAACGTAGTTAAGTTTCTTATATTATATAATAGAATAAATAGATGTTGTTTTAGCTAAATAGTATTTTGTTTTTGTCTGCATTAATTAGGTACCTGACCACCAACAACGACACAGTGATTGTTGATTACTAATGATGTGAAAATATTTCAAGTATTAATCCTTTTTAAAAAAAGTACTACTGTTTTGTCCTGTAAGTACAGCTGAGATGGTAAATAGGTTGTGGGGACATTTGATGTGTTTGGGCACAGGTTTGAACCCACGGTATCCCTCTTTTCCATGCTTAGTGTGTGTGAGTCACGCCGTTAGGCTCTTTGATACCAAAAATAAAAAGTACCACCTTTTAATCCTTTTAGGTTTCTCCTAATGAATTATAGTACTAGGTCCATGATCATGAGTTTAGTTTCACATACATGATCATAACCCCTTAATCTCTCAGGTTTCTAAAGTAACTATATCTTCCTGGAGCTGCAAGGGTATGTTGTCCAAATCAATGTTTAGGGTGAATGTGTTTAACATTTGTTTCTTGTCTGTGATTTACTTAATATTATATCTCCAATATTCCAATCTCGCGATTCAAATGGGAGATAAAGGCATCTTTCTTAGTTCTTATTCCATTTTCATTCTATTGTCATTTCTTTATGGAGCAGTTTTCTCTTCCCTTTGATTGAAGGTTTAGTTTGCTTAATTGATTGGTTGATGAGTTGCTTACTGCTCACGCATTCTCTTTAAGGGAATCGATTTGCAATTTTTATGCTTTTGGAGTATGACTTTGCATTTTTTAAGCAAATAACTGGCATCCAAAAGTATCACAATAGAGCCATATATCTCAACTATGTTTGCACTTAAGACTCTGCCAATAATAGCAGCACATTAAAGTATTATTGGTAAAAAAAGAAAAATACAAAAATACAAAAATTTGGGAGAACTAAGCCAAAACCGATGACAAAGAAAGAAACAAAAATCATTTGAACCTATAATTAGGAAGGTTTAGCCTATTGCGGCCAAAATCTTCACTAATGAAACTAGGAACTAAGTTCCACCAAGTGTTTCTATGACTAGTAACACCATAAGAAGCTAATTTTTCAGTGCAAGAATTGTCTTTCCTACAGATATGTGAAACTAAAAATTGCACCCGCTTACTGAAGTGAATAGTTAATCCAACGATTTCTCAGTTTCGAAGGGACCAAATTGATTGATTTCAAGGCAGCCGCTACCAGTTTAGAATCACAATCAAGCCACAGTTTATGCCAAATTTTTTGATAAGCCAGTTCGGTAGCCATCATGGCATCTTTAAATTCTGCATGAAGAGATGAAGAGTTACCAATGAAATTAGCAAAACAACTAAGAATAACCACACTACTATTTCTAAAAATGCCTCCACAGTTTGCTAGACCCGGGGATCCTCTAGTTGAGCCATCTGAATTACATTCACCAACCATATAAAGGTGGGTCCCAAAGAACTTGATTAATCAAAGGAGCTTTAGGGGAGTGCCCTTTAATTTTGAAAGCTTGAAGAATGCGGAAATAATTAATCGAATTAGACACAGAACTGAGTGAAAATTTTCTTGATAAAAAGATTGCAGTGACGATCAAATTTGTAGCTCTCCTAACAAATATTGACCTATTGTGAAATCTCAATTGGTTTCTAGAATACCAAATTTTTGAAATAACATTAGTCACACCAGAAAGAATTACATACATCTTTAATTGAGGAGCTCCAATTGTGCCCACAAACAAACAACATAGCATGAAAGGATGACATAGCATGAAAGGATAAGAGATCAATGTTTATGTGCAACAACATTAAGTCAAGACTAGAGTTGGATAGCAAACTGACAATTTAAAAACAAATGCATCGAAGTCTCCTCAGCAGCACCACAGAGACTACAAACTGAAACTGTAACACAGCCACACTTCCTCAAATTATCATTTTTGGGCATCTAATCATGCATTATCCTAAAGACCAAGAAGGACTTTGAGGGTGGGATTACAGTAATTGCTCCAAACCAATTTGGCCCAAGCAACAACTTGTTGAGCTGCAAGCTTCAAGAAACTATAGGCCTCTTTAAAACTTAAAGTGTCAGTATCGGTCTCGTATCAAATAATAAAATCTTGGCTAGACAACATAGGAATGTTAACCTATTTAATACCAGTAACTAGTACAAAAAATTTAGAAGTCAGATATTGTGGAATTGACCAACAATTGTTGGAAACAAACTCCTTTACAAGTGGCCTGCAGCAGGAGATGAATGCTAGATGCAATTTGAATAAGGCCAATAATAGGTTGATCAAGCCAATTGTGCTTCCAAAAATTAATATTATTACCATCCCATAACTTCCTAGAATTGATAGTTATAATTGTGTGCGTATGGGCTTTAAAACCAGGCCAAGCAAAAGACTTCACAAAATTAGAAACTAGACTATTTTTCATCAGAAAAATAGCTCTTAGAAGAATTTCCCATTGATTTCTAGAAGTAAACATGTCCCAACAAAGTTTCAACATTGTTGTTTAATTGATTTTTCTTAAAGACCTCGTGATAAGGCCTCCTTCCTCAATAGAAGAGCGCACCTTATGCCAAGCAATTGTTACCACTTTCTTGATTAGAATGTCTGCTGGCCATATAAAGTTCCTAATCCATTGATGAATAATTTTCAGCAAAGAAACTAGCCAGGAATATACATGAAAGCTGTATAAGAGCATTCCTTGGATTATAGATTTAACCAATCGCACCTTGTCCATGATAGAAAGCATTGAACCTTTCCAGGAAGCAAATTTGATTTTAATTTTATCAACAATTAGCTACAGATAGGTGGCTTTAGGTTTTCCATTGAAAAATACATAACTAGATAAATAAAAGGAAACTGCCCCTACTATGAAACCAAGAAAATTATTGATATCGTGAATTCTAGCATTAGTCATCGAACCAACATAAATTTTCACTTCTCTAAGCTGAGATACTGATCAGAGGCTTCCCCATATTGTTTAAAAAGAGACAAGCAACCAAATTAGTTTTAGTGCCCTTACAATGATATTATCTGTATAGAGAATGTGAATTGGAGTAGTGAACCCTCTAGGGCTTGACATAGGATTTAATTTTCTTGAATCAATCAAAAATTAATGATATTGCTCTACTCAAAACATCCTCATTTAAACAAAAAAAAAAAAGAGGAGGGGGAAGATCTTACTGCCTCACCCCTTTCTTATAAGAGAAAAATCTGATAGGATTACCATTAACATAAAAGGTTTACAGATTAAAATATTACCTTAATCCAATTGCAAAACTTGAAATCAAATCCAAAGGCAGAGAGCACCTTAAAAAGAAATTGTCAGTCAATAGTGTCAAATGCTTTCCCGATGTCAAAATTTATAGCCAAATTGCATCCAAAAGCTTTATAATCTAACATATTAATAGCTTTAGAAGTTATACATATGCAATCTGCAATTTATCTACCCTTAATGAATCTCATCTACTGCTCAGATACAATTTTAAGAGCTATTAAGGCAAGTCTATCAACTAGCACTTTTGTAATAATCTTAAACGAAAAGTTAGACAATGCTATATGAGACGACCTCGTCCCATTATCCCAAACCTCAAGTGATTAACCTTAAGCGCAAAATTTAGACGTAGCATTATAATAAAAATACGAGTAAATTTAAATTGAGAAAGTAATATCACATGCACGAATGAGGGGGTGCATTTAAGAAGACCTATCTATAGGGCTCTCTATATTGAACATGTGTGATGTGACAGTTTAGTAATCCAAGAGTCATAAAAATCTATAGTGATCCAAAACAATGCTAATATAGACTCAGACTCGTTGGCTATATATTGTACATTAATAAACCAAAAATAGGAAGGCAAGTCACTCCCGATGAGTACCCTTAATAATGCTAGCTCTAACTACCTACGATATGTCCTCAAGGTCAATATTGAATGCCCTCGCCAATATCTGCTTCTACTCTGTCCAACTTAAGATAGAACAAGGACACAAGAAAATGATGGGAGCTAAGAAACTCATTACAACACTATAAAGTCAGGAAAGAAGAAATAGGAAGCATACATGAATATCATCCACTCATAAACACATAAATACACCCAAACATCTTTCTAGTTAATCTAGATCATGTCAACTATCAGTAAGGTCCTGCTCTCACGGATCACCATAGCTAATCTCTAAGTCCATTCTCATACTTATCATTTCTATATCTTGTGGCCACATAACTATTCATCGTTTGGCCCACTAAGCCATCCTTTACCATAACAGGATTCTCATCCTTTACTGTATCTCGGATGAAAAGTCAGTTGTCCATCCAGCATATCATACTTATCGTGTCCACTAAGATTTCATCCCCATCTTCTCCTATAGCCCAAATGAGTATCGTGAATGACACTCGGGATCATCACTATAGACCATGGAACAATAGTACTTTAGTCCAAATGATAAGGCTACCCATCTTCCATGACACGATGGTAGTTAGCCATTTGTCATCTATGGAACTTTCTTGGACCCCATCAATCCCTAAGGTCTCCCACAGCCCCGATACTGGTTATTACGTACCGGCACTCAAGTACAGCTAAACTTGTGTGCTCTTAGATCCACACCGTAGTGGATTTCCAACTCTCATATAATCCTCACATCTCATAAAGATCATCACCTAAATGCTTTACCTCATAATGACAATAATCAACAAAATAAGGCACTCTCTTCCACAATAGAATGTTAATCATAACCATATTAATCAGCAACAGCGAGAACTCTCTTCCGCAACAAAGTGTCAAATAACATGCACTTTCTTCCACAATAAAGAGTCATTCAATC
This sequence comes from Calophaca sinica, assembly GCA_037113605.1. Taxonomy (NCBI): domain Eukaryota; kingdom Viridiplantae; phylum Streptophyta; class Magnoliopsida; order Fabales; family Fabaceae; genus Calophaca; species Calophaca sinica. The sequence continues at coordinate 107,221,450 of CM073732.1, read as the reverse complement.
AACAACGGGCACTCTCTTCAACAACAGAGTGTTAATCAATTAATATACAACTTATCTCCCTGCTCAGCTTATATCCATATTCTATATTTCGTATACTATAAAGGTCAAATGTATACTGTTAAACCATCAAACCACATCCTATATTCCATTCATGTCATACAAACATATATCATTAATCATACCTTCACATACCACTATCCCCTCCTAGTGTCTAATCATACCAACCAGTTAAGCATGTTATATCATGCATAACAATAATCATACATTCGCAGTAGTAACACCATTAGCATACACACAAGTAGATAGCACATGTTATCAACCATCCCTAAGCAACTATGGATCAATCCTATGTCGCATAAACGACCTGCTACTAGCATGTTATCAATCAACACATAGTCACATATATACAAGTAGTCACATACAACCAATAGGTCATCTGTCCTAAGGTTATCAATCATCACCAGTCATCTATCCTAGGGTTATCATCCATCTACAAGTACCAATAGGTCAATCCTATGGTTGTTGATTTATAATAACTATCCTTAGTTGTCGCAGGTTACAACACCTATCATTAGGTATTGCTGTTATCAACCTCTAGTAGGGCTTAGGTCACCTTATGCTCATTCAAGCATACTATTATATCCTACAATTCCAGTCTGTAAGGTTTTGTTCTCCAACCTAGTCACAGACGCTCGTACACCCAACTTTAGCTGTGATTTCCAACTGTTCACATCCCCCATAAATTACTGATGCTACCCCAGCATCCAACGACCACTAAGAACTAAATCCATGTAATGAGTCGCACTAGAAACAGGGAAACGATTATAGATTATTTATAGGAATCAAGAGAGAATTAACAGACAGAAAATCAAAGTTGGACTAGGAATTATATCGCTAAACGACCAAACCTAGCCACAGATGATCGTACACCCGACTTTAGCTGTGATTTCCTGCTATTCACACCCCCCATGAATTACTGATGCTTCCCCAGCATCCAACGACCACTGAGAAGCAAATCCATGTATTGAGTCGCACTAGAAACAAGGAAACAATTATAGATCACTTATAGGGATCAAGAGGGAATTAACAGACAGAAAATCAGAGTTGGACTAGGAATTATACCGCTAAACGACCAACTTCGTATGAAAATAGTTGCTACTCACACCCCCATTCTTTTCTACTGTTACCAAGTCCTAAGACTCTGACCCTCGAACTTCGTACGACACTCGGTGCAAGAGCCCGGTGTGGAGATTCGCGACCAATTTCTAGAGAGAGAAATTTGTAGATATAAGGAGAAAAGTTGAGAAAGATGTGAAGAAATAAGAATGAATTTATATCCTCCAAAATGAGACCTTCGAGTCAAGAACTGCCTCGTTCGCATTGCAAAATCTAGCCACCTATCCTGTGATGTCAGACCTATGACATCACACTCATGACATTATCCTGTAAACAAAGTTTCAGGTCGCGAAACGATCCATTAGCTACGCGAAGGAAAAGGACATTTTTCACGTCGCAAAGAGGCCTAAACTCAAAATCTTGGTTTTTCTTTCTCGTTCGTCCTAAGCCTATCCCAAGCCGTAATTTAGGACCCTAAGCCCACATATAAAGTATCCAGCTCCTAAGCACACCTAAAGAGCCTCAACCACATAATCATACACTGAACTGAAGGATTAAAGTACATGAAAAATAGGATGTTACACTATAGGCCTAAAGTCCTCAATGTTATCAGCACCATTGAATTTAGACACTAAGACCACTTTAATAGAATTACGATTAGCAGGGAGCTAAGCTTGATAAAATAACTGAAGGACAGAATTATAAACATCATGCTGAATGATGTCCTAGTATTTGTTATAAAAACAACCTCCAAAGCCATATGGGCCAGGGGCATCAGAGCCATTCATTGAAAAAACTGCAGATTTCATCTCATCTAAAGATGATAAACTAGTAAGCATAACATTATCTTCATTGGAAACAAGGGAAGGAATAACTTTATCAATTAAGTCACTGGCTTGAACAAGAGCTTTCAGAGGCATATAAAGCACTGAAATAATTCAAGACATGTTGTTCAATATCTTTAACTTGATGACGATGATCATCACCGTGCTTTAGAGTTGACATTTATTTGGAGGAATATCTAATTTTGCCCACGTTTTGGAAAGAAGAAATGTTTCTATCAATATAATTAAAACAATTCAGCTTGCCTTTTTCATTCCAAGAATATTCCTCAAAAGTAAAGCTTGATGAAGATCAAGTTGAGCCTTATTTTCTTCCTCCTGGAGGCTGTCATAATATTTCAAAATAAAGATATGGTTTTGTAAATTACCTATATGGTTTTGTAAATTTTTCACAACAGCTTCTGCTTCCACAACTTTTAAATGGACATCCCTGAAAACTTCTTTGTTCCAAATTTTCAGTTAAGCTATTAAAGTCTTCAATTTTCTAGAAAACGCCAATGAACTAGAGGGAACTTCAAACAGGAGGAATACGGTGGCCGAAGTAGGTGGTAATGTGGCAGCAACAATGATGGTGGTGTACCTGCAAACACTTTGATGTCTAAATTAGAATTTGAACAAAGGGTGGAGATGCAGAAATAGAATGCGTACCTTCACCTTTCGGTGTTGACGCCTTATATATGTGAGTGACCTCCTTTTGCATACTAGCAAAGCAGTTGAGCCATAACTGACAAGGTATGAATCTCAACACTAATCACAATGTGAAGTGCGCTTTGTCATTAATTCGAAACAAATGGCTCTAACTCAAATCTTTTGTGGAGATCACGATCTGTGTGCTGATCTTATCTATGACTCATATCAAGGGGAGCATGTAGATCAACGGCTACTGATCTCGATCCAAAGTAACAATCCGCAAAGTCTTTTCCTTCGAATTGGGTAAAAGTATGTTTCTTTAATATGGATTGGGTTTCGAAGTGGGCCTTAGCACTTCAGCCCAATCCAAAACAAGAACAATGTAGATGACTGCATGGTTGTTGGCAAGAGGCATGTTGTGATTTATTTCTTGCTTTTTTTAGAATATAAAATTGAATGTAGTTGAATCTGCAAGGAACGTTATTGTTTTCAAATTTCAAATTAATTTTCCTAAAATACTAAAACTAGTAAACAATGATTATTTAAAAAAGATCTTAAACAACAAACAAAAGACAATAGAGAAAATGTAATATATAGGGCTCACGATTAAAAAAATGCATGCGCGAGAGAAGGTTCTGGTGGTGAGCGACAGAGCTTGGCGGGGGAGTCCTCGCGACGGAGCTTGGATTCAGTATAGGTGGTGGCAATGATCTCTTGTTGGATGCACCGAAGAACATAGTTGCTGGGATGAAGGTTATTGACAACAGTTCCATGAACGACAGCGGCAGGTCGACGGACAACACTCTTCAATGTAGAGAAAGGTTTCGATGTGACAGTGGTTCTCTGGGGTAGGTGAAGGAAGTTGGCAGACATGAAGGCTCATTGTGGTTACTCTATCGAAGGATCCTCCCAGTCACACTAATAGTGTGTTTGTTTAAGGCGAGAAAGAAAAGAAAGAAGTTGAAGAGAGAATGTTGGAGCAGAAATAGAGAATCTTTTTTGTTTGGTTGAATGAGAAATAGAGAAGAGGAAGAATAATTACATGGAACTCACATGTTTTTTAATCACCTCACCCATGCAAAGAAAGCCATCGAAACTTGCTCTTTTTTTTTCTCACATTTGTCCAATTGTACTCTTCCACGTTTTTATACTTTGAATCCACTATAGCTGCACTTTTTTTTGGGTCAACCTCTAGGCTGCAACTCAGTGGTGGACCTAGGACCCTAGGTCAGTGGATACAAAAAAATGTATCACTACACGATTGCTTTCCAAAATCGGGCCTAAAAAGATAACAACATAAACAAAATGCAGCATGTTTTTCAATAGTTAACTCTAACCAGTTGCCAAATTCCTTAAACCAAGAGGGACAAAATTTTCTCAACGAAAATCCAATTTTTCTTTGGGAAAACTTTTGTTGAGTAGGTTGACATGGTCCTCTTTGTAAATATGCTCTCGGTATCTTCTCTCGATCATTAGGACGATATGCCGAAATTTTAATTTACTTTTTCCTGGATCTAATGGCAACTCGTCTAAATTAACATCAATGTGTTGTTGTTGTGAACTTGATCCCCATGCTTCTTGCTCATTTGGTGGTAATCTCCTCTTCAAATATTTTTCCATTATCAAGATTGTTTCACAAGGATGCTCACTGAAACCTATATAAGATAAAATTTATACATATCACTAAACTAAGCAATCTGTCTCATAAATTAGGAAAATGAGTAGAACTGCAGTGCATACATGGTGTGACAACCACCCTAAAATTCAATGGAGCGGCCACCAATATTTTATTTTTAGGAAAACATTGGAAAAACCCATTCACGTATTTACACAAAAAGAAAGGTCTTTGAACCAAATTTGAGTTCGGGAGTTGATTACGCATAGAGAAGATTTTATCACCTCTATGTCGCCCATTTAAAAAAAATGGTACCCTTAATCGTTTGTAAAAGATGTTTGCCTTACAAGATTTATTCATTTATCATTAAAACAAATAAGAGCCCCAAAATAACCGAATCGTCAGAGTGGTATTTCGTAGACTTTTAACTGTGATTATGCTTGCGAATAAAAAGGGGTCAATCCTTCAAAAAGGACTTAAAGTGGGCCGAAATCCCAATTTGCATTTAATTTCAATAAAGTTCCCGTTTTTCTTTTAGTAAAAATGGGTGAAAAGCCTAATCTTGCATGCAAATTAATTTAAAAGCCCAATTTGGTTTTATTGATTGCAAATGAACTACCAAACCCTTAATAAAAAGGCTACTTTTCTTGCGGAAATATTAGTGCCCTTTTTACACTTAATTATTTTCTTAAATAAATTTAATTACTTATTTAAACCCATAATACTAATATTCACTATTGACATAATTAACTATCAATTTTATTAAGAGATAAATAACATTAATAGCACCACATTTTTACTCATTAAAACGTCCTTCTACTATTTTCTCCTTTTTTAACAAGCGATAATATTCCAATTATTTAAATTTTTAGTTTCAAAAAAAGAAAAACATTTTAGTTACAAACAAACAAAAAACAGATTGAAAAATTAAAATTTTAAATAAGGGAACACCCTTTGAAACCCTAAATTAATTTAGAGACAAATAAACCTTGGGCATGGTTGCAACGGCGGCGGCCCCAGCAACAGAGAAAAAGGAGCAAAATAAGAACGCAAATGAAATAGAAAATAAATAAGTAAAAAAATGCAATTAAAAGGGATAGTGGACATATTTACAACCTCAAATCCCATCCAGATTACATAGTCAGACAAAAGACAGCAACAAAAATAAATAAAAAGAAATAGAAGGGAAGAACCTGGGCTTACAGCTTGAGTCCCAGAAAATTACAAAGATATTAAGAACCCTAAGATCTAATGTATTTGCTTTTTATTTTTCGTGACCACACTCAAAATTGGTTGCGGGGTGGTTGTTCTGCTTCAGTTCACTCTTCCTCTTTTTTCGTCTCCCATGCGAATGCTCCCCTTTTTCATGTGGCTTGGATGGGCTTTTATAGCCATCAATCTTCATTCTCTGCAAAAGGAAATAAGAGACACGAATTAAACTCCCAAATCAAAAATAAAACAAAAACTCATAAATGGAAATTAGAAAAGAAAGAATCCCCTTTTGTTGACCGGAAACCGGATCTTGGAGATCTTGGGTCTTTGATTTAGTGTGACTGAGAGAAAAATGGAAAGAAGATTGATGGAGGGAGGAGGCACGGCTAGGGTTTTTAGGGTGAGGATGAAGAAATTTGGGTGAAGAGTAGAAGAAAAGAAAGGGCGAGTAAGAGAGAGAGAGAATTAAGGGGTAGAAAGGGGGGAGGCAGCCACAGTTTCTTTTTTCAAGAGAGGGAGGAAATGAGGGAGTGAGGGAATTAGGTTTAGGGTTAAAATGTTTGGTCAGACTGGGCTCGATCCGTTTGGGCGATGCGCTGGGTCAAAAGGGGGGGAGATGCGAAAATGGAATGGGGTGCAGGTGGCGTATGGATGAGGGAGGCGCACAGGGGGTTGAGCACAGAAGAACTGGGGTGTGTATAGCAGGCTGTGAGAGGGAGCTGCGTGGAGAAGAGAGGGGTTGGGTTTTAGGAGATGGGGTGCAATTTGCTAGTTGCACCCCTCAAATATGCTATTTGCAACCCTTTTCTTCTTCCTTTTTTCTTTCTTTTTTTCTTCACTTTCTTTATTCATTTTTTGCCTTCTTTTTTATTATGAAACCAAAAATATTATTTTTTATTTTTATTACCAAAACAAATAAATAAATAAATAAATAAATACATAAATAGGGGCCGGACAAAAATGGGGTATGACAGCTGCCCCTCCTTAATTACGTTTTACTCGAAGACCTTCATGAATTCGTTGTAAAAGGTAATTAAGGACAGAAGACCCTAATTTTTATCTGAAATAAGTGGTTTGAGATTGCGGGATTGGTTCCCAACTTTGGTGAGAGATTCTAGGGTCGGTTTCCTAATGAATTCCCAGTATGACATAGGTATGACTATGATTCCTTACAAAATTGGCAGGAGATTCAGGGTTCGGTTTCCCGGTGAATTCCCAGTAAGACATAGGTATGACCATGATTCCTTACAAAATTGGTGGGAGATTCCAAGTTCGGTTTCCTGGCGAATTTCCTGTAAGGCATCGGTATGACTATGACTCCTTACAAAATTGGCGAGAGATTCTGGGTTCGGTTTCCCAGTGAATTCCCAATAAGGCATAGTTATGACTATGTCTCTTTACAAAGTTGGTCGGAGATTCCGGGGTTAGTTCCCTAGCGAATTCCCGGTAAGGCATAGGCTTGTCCTTAGCTCTTACAAAGTTGGTAGGAGATTTCGGGGCTGGTTCCTTTCGAATTCCCTGTAAGGCGTAGGTATGAGTAGCTCTTACAAAAATTGGTGGGAGATTCCAGGTTTGGTTTCCTGGCGAATTCCCTGTAAGGCATAGGTATGAATAGCTCTTACAAAAATTGGTGGGAGATTCCAGGTTCGGTTTCCTGGCGAATTCCCCGTAAGGCATAAGTATGACTAGCTCTTACAAAAATTGTAGGAGATCCCGGGTTCGGTTTCCCGGCGAATTCCCAGTAAGGCATAGTTATGACTATGTCTCCTTACAAAGTTGGAGGGAGATTCCGGGTTCGGTTTCCCGGCGAATTCCCAGTAAGACATAGTTATGACTATGTCTCCTTACAAAGTTGGAGAGAGATTCCAAGTTCGGTTTCCTGGCGAATTCCCAGTAAGGCATAGTTATGACTATGATTTCTTACAAAATTTGCGGGAGATTCCAGGTTCGGTTTCCTGGTAAATTCCCAATAAGGCATAGTTATGACTATGTCTCCTTACAAAAAATGGCGGAAGATTCCGGGTTCAGTTTCCCGACGAATTCCCAGTAAGACATAGTTATGACTATGTCTCCTTACAAAGTTAGAGGGAGATTCTAGGTTCGGTTTCCTAGCGAATTCCCAGTAATGCATAGACATAACTATGATTCCTTACAAAAAAGATTAGGTGAGTTGAGTACAATTCCTAATGTATGCAATATTGGAGAGCATGGGTGGATGGACCCAAAAATTTTGATGGTTATGCAGGATGCAATGAATGGTATGCCATGCATGAATGTTGTTTTTGCTTTTGGAGCAATGATACTTTTTTAAGGTGGGCGGTGGACCCAAAAGTATTGATGATCATGCAAAATGCAATGAATGGTATGTCATGCATGAGTATTGTTTTGTTTTAAAAGAATGATTTTTTTGCTTTTTCTTTTTTTCCTTTCTTTTTTTTTGTTTTCCCTGAATCCCTTTGAGGATGATGCCCCTAGACTCATGGGCTGATAACAATCCGTTGGCTCTCTTATCCAAATAGTTGACTTTGCAATGCATCAGACTTGTATACTTCCCTCTTGATAGATCATCCTGCCTATCTTTGCGGGTCCTTGAATTTTCTTTTCATGCTTCAGATGCTCTTGAGAGGATTTGATCGACCACCTTTGATCCTCAGATTTTTCAGTATCCTTTTGGCCCTCATCCAGCCACGTGAGGAAGGATCTATGTTAAGAGACGAACCGCTTCGTGTATTTCTTGTATGTGTAGCCAATTGATGATGGACACAACTTTTGCCCCTAGCTTCATGGTTTATGCTTAAGTCCAAGAGGTACAATCCGGGTTGACATGTTTATGAATTTGACCCTAACTTTTGCCTAGGATGCTCTTTACGAGTTTTTAACTTAGCGGGTCGCTCTAACTTTTGCCTAGACCGCCATTTTGGGTTTTCAGCCTAGCGAGCTTTTTTCTTTTATATTCCCCTTTTTTTGTTTTGTAAAGCATCTGCACTGAAGAATTTATATGAATCTCTTCTTTCAAAAATCAAGTTTTGAGAAAATGTGAGCAATTTGACTTTGATCAGAATGGACTTTATTAGGGTTGTAACGTGGCCAAGGGTTAAGGGTTATGAAAGAAATGATATTTTAGGCTCAAAAAATATTTCAGGGTTTATGAAAACAAGGATCTTTAGCGCCAAGATGCACTTTGATGATTGCTAGCACAAATTGTCTTGTTTTGCTTTTGCATTTTTAGTCATTTGTTTTTTTTTAATCCTTGCAAGCGCCTTGATACTTTGCATTTGCTATTTGCTTGCTTGCTTTGCCTTTTTTTTTAACAGACAAAATCGAATTGACTATTGTGCTAGCCTCTAATGTATGAGTGATCCTTGTTTAGGGTATTTAAAAGAATTTTTTTTAGGCTCAAAAGAGGTAGTAAAGGATTCATTTTTTATTTTTTTGGGATAGAGAAAAGGGCCAAACTTCATCTCAAAACCTCGTTATTCAAATTTTCACAAAAATTAATTTTTGGTAACTCGCGCATTTTCTTTACCATTTTTTTTATATATTTTTTATTTTTATTTTTAAAAACTATTCCTTTTTTTTTTTGCTGTCCCTGATTGACCATTTATCAAGAAGGGAAGTTGAAATATTCAAATTGCATTTCCATTGATGAATTGAAAGGATTGGAACAAAGTGAGCCCTTTACAAGATATGCCCCGGGGTTTCGGAAAGAACATAAAACCTATGAAAATTGTCCAAATAGAGCCATTTCTTCTTGAAGTCCAACCACTTTGCGTTGATCAAATCTTGCACTATATACTTCAGAGTCCAACAGTTTTCAATTGAGTGGTCCACTGCCCCGGCGTGGTTTACCGTGATGAACAATATTTGTATCTTCTGCCTTCTCTTGGGCCGATCTTGCCCCGCTCTAACCGCATATATCAACGTAGGGATGCCCTGGTTGTACTTTCTCGGAAGAAGCGGATCAGGAGCTTATCATCATTGCAACGGAAGGCCATCTTTCGGCAGTACAAAATGAGAATTTTTTTTTTGGGACAAATTGATTCTTCATACTTGGCAAACTTAGAGACTTTGAATTTTGAAGGAAACACCACGTCAAGGACTAAGCATACATCTGAAGCTTCGAACCCAATATGATTTCCCCCTCAATTGTTTTCAGCCTCGCTTTAATAGTTTGGACTTTCTCCTTAGCTTGGGAGTCTTCTTGGGCATTCGTGGCAATATGTTGCGACTTTGATGGGCTACTGGAATGGTTCTTATCAAGGGCCAATTGTGCAAATTCAAATTTTGCAAGATCTCCAATATCTGGCCCATTTGTTCATTGACTTGGTCGAGCTCCTCCCTCATTGCTGGTTGATTCTCTTCCAACACATCCATAAGTCTAGTTTGGGCTCGAGTCCGGTAAAGATGTAGGGAAAGCTTGATTATAACTATTTTTTTTATATGAAAAAAAAAGCATGAGTTATGTTATGAGGATGACATGGTTATGTATGATATGAATGTATTATTTTTTTATGCACATTTAATGCAAAAAGAATATGATAGAGAAATGAACCTTTTTTTAGCATGAGTTATATATATATTTTTTTGTATTTTTGCAAAAATGAGATGAATGCGGTGAGAAAAGAAAGTGTTCTTTTGTTTTTTTTTCTTGAAATTTTTTTTTGAAACTATATTTTATTTTTGCAAACAATAACAACAAATGATATTTTTAGAAAAAATACTATTTATTATCTTTCACAATTTTTTTGAAGAATAAATGAAAAATGAATGGGTGAAGAAAAAAGAAAAGGGTAAGGTGTGCCCCTTATGATCCAACTAATGAGCTCTCAAATTTTATTTTTTTTACGTTTTATGCAAAAAGAATATGATGGGGAAAAAAGAAACATTTTTTATTTTGTTTTTGTTTTTTTACAAAAATAAAAATGAATGCAAATGATAAAGAGAAATATTAAAAAAGAGAAAATGCTTTTTTTTTGAAAATTTATTTTTTTATTTAGAGGGAAAAAGAATGAGAAGGGAAAATATTTTTTGAAACTTTTTTTTTGTTGCTTAAAAGAATAACAAATAATATCTTTTAAAGAAAATATATCATTTATTATCTTTCACAATATTTGAAATGTGAATGGAAAATAAATGGATGAAGGAAAAACGGCCAGAGTGTGCCCCTTGTGATGAAGACCGGTATTTCCTAAGATCTTAGGTCATACGACTTTTGTCACGTGGCAAATGGGACAGATAAGGTATGCTCCTTTTGTGATATGGGCCGATTGTTCCTTAGAAGGGGTCTATGGTCCACATAAGTGTCTTTCCATTGGGTGGATTTAAAGCACTAATCTAAAAGTCCCTAGAACCAAGGGTCCTATTTGAGCAAGTTATCACCAATAATAGGTATACTATTAAAGTATGGTCTTTTCTCAAATGGAGCCAAACTCTAGGTGAGGCTTTCGCAAGAACCCAACTGGCCGTACGTCCAGCAGACACTCACTACGCAGCTTCTCCTAACTTAAAGCTTTTTCAAACCCGGGTATAGGGTTACACTCAGAGTGTGTGAAAATTGTGTAGGTGAAATGTGTGTGAAGGAGCAATTATCTAAAATACTACCCGCTGCAAAACAAATCAAAACATAATATTTACAAATGTCTTCTACCCTAGGGTTCAAATATACAAGCATATGAGCAAAATATATAATGAACAAATAGGAGCAAAAGAATAAAATAAAAGGGAAATATTTCATGTAAGGCAAACAAATCAATACAAACAATTATTGGGTCTAACTCTCTAAAATCCCCAGTTAAGTAGCCAGGTGTGACAACCACCCAAAAATTCAATGGAGCCGCCACCAATATTTTATTTTTAGGAAAACATTGGAAAAACCCATACAAAAAGAAAGGTCTTTGAACCAAATTTGAGTTCGGGAGTTGATTACGCATAGAGAAGTTTTTAGCACCTCTATGTCGCCCATTTAAAAAAATGGTACCCTTAATTGTTTGTAAAAGATGTTTGCCTTACGAGATTTATTCATTTATCATTAAAACAAATAAGAGCCCCAAAATAACCGAATCGTCAGAGTGGTATTTCGTGGATTTTTAACTGTAATTATGCTTGTGTAAAAAATGGGTCTATCATTCGAAAAGGACTTAAAGTGGGCCGAAAGCTCAATTTGCATTTAATTTCAATAAAGTTCCCATTTTTCTTTTAGTAAAAATGGGTGAAAAGCCTAATCTTGCATGTAAATTAATTTAGAAGGCCAATTTAGTTTTATTGATTGCAAATGAACTACCAAACCCTTAATAAAAAGGCTACTTTTCTTGCGAAAATGTTACTGCCCTTTTTACACTTAATTATTTTTTTAAATAAATTTAATTACTTATTTAAACCCATAATACTAATACTCACTATTGACATAATTAACTATCAATTTTATTGAGAGATAAATAACATTAATAACACCACATTTTTACTCATTAAGTCCTTGTTCTATTTTCTCCTTTTTTAACAAGCAATAATATTCCAATTATTTAAATTTTTAGTTTCAGAAAAAGAACAACATTTTATTTACAAACAAACAAAAAACATATTGAAAAATTAAAATTTTAAATAAGGGAACACCCTTTGAAACCCTAAATTAATTTAGAGACAAATAAACCTTGGGCATGGTTGCAACGGCGGCGGTCCCAACAACAGAGAAAAAGGAGCAAAATAAGAACGCAAACAAAACAGAAAATAAATAAGTAAAAAACGCAATTAAAAAGGATACCGATCTAGATTACATAGTCATACAAAAGACAACAACAAAAATAAATAAAAAGAAATAAAATGGAAGAACCTGGGCTTACAGCTTGAGTCCCAGAAAATTACAAAGATATTAAGAACCCTAAGATCTAATGTATTTTCTATTTATTTGTCGTGACCACACTCAAAATTGGCTGCGGCGTGGTTGCTCTGCTTAGTTCGCGCTTCCTCTTTTTTCTTCTCCCATGCGAACGCTGCGCTTTTTCGTGTGGCTTGGAAGGGCTTTTATAGCCATCAATCTTCGTTCTCTGCAAAAGGAAATAAGAGACACGAATTAAACTCCCAAATCAAAAATAAAACAGAAACTCATAAATGGAAATTAGAAAAGAAAGAATCCCCTTTTGTTGATTGGAAACCGGATCTTGGAGATCTTGGGGCTTTGATTTAGTGTGACTGAGAGAAAAATGGAAAGAAAATTGATGGAGGGAAGAGGCGCGGCTAGGGTTTTCAGGGTGAGGATGAAGAAATTTGGGTGAAGAGTAAAAGAGAAGAAGGGGCGAGTAAGAGAGAGAGAGAGAGAGAAAATTAAGGGAGAGAATGGGGGAAGGCAGCCGCAGCTTCTTTTTTCAAGAGAGGGAGGAAATGAGGGAGTGAGGGAATTAGGTTTAGGGTTAAAATGTTGGGTCAGATTGGGCTCGGCCCGTTTGGGCGCTGCGCTGGGTCAAAAAGGGGGGAGACACAAAAATGGAATGGGGGTGCAGGTGGCGTATAGATGAGGGAAGCGCGCAGGGGGTTGAGCACAGAAGAGCCGGGGTGTGTATAGCAGGCTGTGAGAGGGAGCTGCATGGAGAAAAGAGGGGTTGGGTTTTAGGAGATGGGGTGCAATTTGCTAGTTGCACCCTTCAAATATGCTGCTTGCAACCCTTTTCTTCTTCCTTTTTTCTTTCTTTTTTTCTCACTTTCTTTATTCATTTTTTGCCTTCTTTTTTATTATGAACCCAAAAATATTATTTTTTATTTTTATTACCAAAATTAATAAATTAATAAATAAATACATAGGTGCTGGACAAAAAATCGGGTATGTATACCATTAAACTAAGCAATTTGTCACACAAAGGTATTTGCTAATCAATAATCAATATGTATATTTGAGTATTGGAAACAATTGAATGTTAGGATTTACGAAACTCATCATACATATAGTTTAGGGTTTTAGAGGGAGAATCAATTTTTCAGATATGATCTGGGCACAGTGAGAAGCCAGGGTGCTATCGTTGCAGAGAAAGAGGGCGGCAGCCATTGTTTTGGTAGAGAGAGAACAAAGGGAGGCGGCCGGATAAGAAGAGGGAGCCGTGACGCAGGGAGGGAGCTAGCGGACGGCGGAGAGAGGCAGGCGGCATTTCGTGAGAGAGAGAATAGAGAGTCAGAGAGGGTTGTTTGTTTTCCTCTGAAAATTCATGACTGAGAGAGAGAGAAAGAGAGAGAGAGAACAGAGAGTGACGAGTAGTGAGTGAGTGAGTCCACAGGGTCTGAGTGCAAATTTTGAAATGAGTGGGGTCAAAAAAAATTATACAGGGTGTAAGTATAATTTTTTTTTCAGTGTCTGCAACTGCCCACACTGAAATGAATGTGGGTCCACCCCTGTTGCAACTACGTCCCTTTTTTTTAGAGTGTGCTTTACGTTCTGGAATTGATGCACGGAGCGCAGTAGTTGTAATAATAATAATAATAATAACAATAATAATAATAATAATAATAATAATAATAATAATAATAATGATAATAATAAGAAGTTAAAGCAACCCCTAAACACAAGAACTTGCATATGAAGATGAGAGAGAGAGAGAAGGTAGAGAGAGAAAGGGAGAGTGGGAGTGGACGGAGGTTAGGTCAAGGAAGAGGAAAAGGTTGGAGGCTAAGTGGGCTCTGGGCGCAGCGATATCGCGACCATGAACGGTGAAAGATCGTCCTCAAAGGAGCACGTTTCTTTCTTCTTCACAGAGATACTATTGGATTATGGGGCAAAGGAGATTCACAGGGTATTCTAAAAACATGGTGACATCGTGGAGGTGGTTATTGTTTGCGATATAAAGTGCAATGTGCAAGTATACACAATCGTAACAAGTAATAAAGAGTTAGTAAAGATCGTTCCCACGAGGATTGATTACGATTAATTCCACAAATTCCCAATTTGGCTAATCTAGTTAATGAGAGAACAAAGTAACAAGTAACACATTAATTTGAGATGATAATGACAGTAATTTAAAGTGTAATTAACAGTAAAAACAGCTTAAAAAGATGTGGCAAAAATGGATGGATAAAAATAGCTTGGATGTCATATCCATTGTAACTTGACCAAGTTGGCTAGGTGCTGTGAACGAGTGCCATGGCACCTGAATGCAGAGTGCTAATGTGTGTGCTTTCCAGTCATTTTCACCAGGGTTAAGTAAAGGGTACCTTATGTCTAAGCCCCCATTATGTTCCCCCTTGTCTTCTAGGTGTGACTGAGATCAATTCTATGGGTTTGATTGCCTATGTCTAGTTTAATCAAGATTAGAAAATGTGTCCACTACTAATACTGCCCATATCAACTCATGAAGTAAGCATATTCAACCCTGTCAATATCAAACATGCAAGTGCCTAACCTAAGATGTATAGGCTCAGATTAAGCATATGACAGTAAATCACATGAGTTAAAAGTGCAAAGCAACATTCATATAAATTCACCAACAAGGTTTTGTTACAACTTCAAATCATCCTAGCATAAAGATTTAGCTCATGGTGAGCTTAAAAACAAGAAAACAGAAAATAAAACCAAAGCTAATATCCATCACAGTACTGAATATTCAAATTTACAAATGGAGAAATAAAATGATAAAGCTAAGGGAAAAGAAATAGCCAGGAGCTTGTTCAAGCATGAAACTCCTCTTTGCCCAAGCTCCTCTCTCTAACGTAAATCTGCTCCACTGCAAATGTGCAGAAAATCAGCTCCAAAAATGGGTTAATGATGGTTGAAGATGGAGTGGTGAAGGGAGGTGGAAGATGGAATGGTGGAAGATGGTGAAAATGGAAGGAAATGGAGGAAGAAGGAGATGGAGTGTGGTTGGCGGCTGGGAGAGAGGCAAAGTACTGCACAAAAATCCCTCTCTTTGACGTTTCAGCAACTGTTCTACCCTATTTAGGGTTTTTCTCCAATGACCATCCCTCACTTTCATCCTTAATGGGCCTTGTTTTATCCATTTAATCACTAAGGAAAGTAAGGCCCATTCTCAAATAAGCACTCCTTCAAAAATATGAGTGGGGACAGCTGTTTCTGTCACTTAATGGCACATGGAGGCTGCCATTTTACAGCTGGAACCACTGCCAATACGAAATAATTCGCAGCTGGATGTTTTCTGTATCAGACCAGCGATAGGTGCCAAACCCGTGGTGCCATGGCACCAAACAATAGCACCGAAATTTCTTGCATAATTCTGCACACTAAACCAATGACATTATTCGCACTAAAATGGCACCAAAAGTTCCAAAACAGCAACTAACACATTTTAAACTAAACACTGCTATACTAAACTAAAATGTCACACATTGAACACTTAAAACACACTTCGGCTTTGCAAATTCAAGCTTAAAAGAGCTAAATAACTCTCATTTATAAGAGTTATCACACCCCCAAACTTGAACCATTGATTGTCCTCAAGTAATGACACAAACAAAATTAAGACAAAGTCAAATTTTACACATGCAGCAGGTCCAATCCAGAATTATTTTCAGAGATTGTGGTATTTCACAGAGCTTAACTTTTAGACAAACTCAGAAACAAGCAATCCCCTTGTACTTCATGCATCATTAACTTGGTCACCAATTTCAAGTGTGTGTGTGTGTGTGCAACCGTTAAGCTCAATTCAGAAACTAGTATAACCCTCAAGCTCACCTTAGTCTCCCCCCAAATATTATCCTAAGTTTGCTCCTCCTAATCCAACAAAGAGAAATGGGCTTACAACACTACGATTTAGGGGCTTTACTACATACAAGGATATGCATACAATTTAACTAGCATAGGGTCAGCACATATTTTATTCAATTTTCATCTTTTTGCCTTTTTCTATATTTGTCTCCTTGTCTTTTGACGCGAATAACAACACTTGTAATGAAATTACCCGGTTACTCAACAAAGAGGCTTTTTTTTATATATATTTTTAGCTTTTTCTATTTGCTACTGTGTACTGCCCTTTTTCTTTTGAATATCGACATATGAATTACCCCCAAACTTATATCTTTGCCCATTCCCCTCCATTTTTCAAATTTTGAAACAAAGCTTAGACTAAACTCGGGGTTTGACCTCACCTTGCTCTCAAGTCACCTATGATTCCTTCTTAAACTAATGGTAAGTGTTAGAAATTAACAACTAGTCAACTAGCAATCAGAACAAGGCTCCATAAACACCAAGCAATCATTCCTCATTAAGTCAGCCCATGTGTTAAGCATTTTTTTTTCATATAAGATCATGAAAAAGACAATGCTACACATGTAAAATTAAAATCCTAACTAGTTTCCCCTAACTTAATTTCATACAGTGTCCCCACTGCATTCCATTAAATTAAAGAGGTGCTTAAAACAAAAAACAGGAACACAAGCAATCAAAACAGAAAACATAAACAGTAAACACAAATCCTAAAACTACTGCAGAAAATTTGAAATGAACAGAGACTAGGGAGAGAAAACCCCTACTCAAAGCCTATCACTGAACCTCTTAGGCTGGCTGCTCTGGCCCTTCTACCTTTTCTTACCCACCACCTTGGCAACTTCTTCCTTATCAGCACTTATCACAGCACACATCACCATCTCATCTTCATTCAACCATCTGAATTGAAAATGAAATAAAAACAAGAAAACAAACAAACAAAAGCAGAAGCAAATTATTAGAATCTGGGTTGCCTCCCAGTAGTGCTTAGTTTGCAGAAGTCCTCAGCCTGACTTTTTTTTTTCTCTTCAACACCCAAGTTAGGGTGGATAATATGACAAAAAGAAAATGGCATCCTTCTGCGTCCTTTTCTTGTATAGGAATCCCATGTACTTTGCATAGGAAAACAAGTGTTCCCATGCCCCAACAACTAGGCATTTGGGATATGTACTCCTCATCTCATAAAGCTCATAAAACTCTTCTTGTGGGGGACTCTGAGGAACAAACTTGGGGAAAAAAATTTTTGGTGCAGGTGTTGGGATGGCACCTACTTCTGGTTCTGCAGAATTTTTCTGCATAATTTTCTGGGCAGCAACATGTTCAGATGATTCCTGCACATCAGATTCTGACTTCTGATTTTTACTCTTCCCTTCAATCACCAAAGGGTGAATCTCAATTGTCACATAGCAGCTCTCTTCATAGCTCTCCCTTGGTTTCTCTTCCATGTTACTATTTTTCTTTTTTTCTTTTTCTTCTACTATGACTACTACACTCTCTTTTTGTTTTTCTTCCACTACTTCCACTACTTCTACTACACTCTTTTTTTGTTTTTCTTCCATTACTTCCACAAGATCATGTTCAATTTTCAACTCCACGCTTTCTTCTTCTTGTTCAACCACTTCTTCAATACAACTCTCCCTTTTTAGAGACACCATAATTGTCTTAATGTGAGCCTCTATATTCTTGCATGAAACATGAAAGTCTTCATTATACGCCTTGAGGTCTTCACTATACACTTGCAGGTTTTTACTATGCACTTCGGTATTCTCAATGTATTGAACTAACATAGCTTCAAGGTTGGAGGATTACTCATAGGGTTCTTCGAATTGAGCTTGAGGATAAGACTCTTGATCCCAAATGAAATTTTCCATGCCATAATCCACATTTGGCATTGTCATGGACATGAAATTTTCCTCATAACAGCCCCTTTCACATTCACCTCCATAAAATTCATGGTTGAAATATTGTGGTTGAGCATTCCTTGTTTGCATAGCGTCAAAATAATATTGTTCCATGGCTAGGAGTGGATTTTTTTTTTCACAAAATAACAAACAAGGTGAGCAATGCTAAGAACAACAAAGACAACACCACAAACACAAAACACAACACAAAACAGAAAATTTTACTGCTAAAAACAAACACACTAAAGGGTAAGTTTCTCAACTAAACCAAACTAACTCAATTGAAAACTTGTTTGCGATATAAAGTGGAATGTACAAGTATACACAATCGTAACAAGTAATAAAGAGTAAGTAAAGATCGTTCCCACGGGGATTGATTACGGTTAATTCCACAAATTCCTAAGTTGGCTAATCTAGTTAATGAGAGAACAAAGTAACAAGTAACACATTAATTTGAGATGATAATGACAGTAATTTAAAGTGCAATTGACAGTAAAAACAGCTTAAAAAGATGTGGCAAAAATGGATGGATAAAAATAGTTAGGATTTCATATCCATTGTAACTTGACCAAGTTGGCTAGGTGCTGTGAACGAGTGCCATGGCACCTGAACGCAGAGTGCTAATGTGTGTGCTTTTCAATCACTTTCACCAGGGTTAATTAAAAGGTACCTTATGTCTAAGCCCCCATTATGTTCTCCCTTATCTTCTAGGTGTGACTGAGATCAATTCTATGGGTTTGATTGCCTATGTCTAGTTTAATCAAGATTAGAAAATGTGTCCATTACTAATACTGCCCATATCAACTCATGAAGTAAGCGTATTCAACCCTGTCAATATCAAACAAGCAAGTGACAAACCTAAGGTGTACAGGCTTAGATTAAGCATATGACAGTAAATCACATGAGTTAAAAGTGCAAAGCAACATTCACATAAATTCACCAACAAGGTTTTGTTACAACTTCAAATCATCCTAGCATAAAAGATTTAGCTCATGGTGAGCTTAAAAACAAGAAAACAAAAAATAAAACCAAAGCTAATATCCATCACAGTACTGAATATTCAAATTTACAAATGGAGAATAAAATGATAGAGCTAAGGGAAAAGAAATATCCAAGAGCTTGTTCAAGCATGAAACTCCTCTTTGCCCAAGCTCCTCTCTCTAACGTAAATCTACTCCACTGCAAATGTGCAGAAAATCAGCTCCGAAAATGGGTTAACAATGGTGAAAGATGCAGTGGTGAAGGGAGGTTGAAGATGAAATGGTGGAAGATAGTGAAAATGGAAGGAAATAGGGGAAGAAGGAGATGGAGTGTGGTTGGCGGCTGGGAGAGAGGCAAAGTGCTGCTTAATGAATTTTGAAATCCCTCTCTCTGACGTTTCAGCAACTGTTCTACCCTATTTAGGGTTTTTCTCCAATGACCATCCCTCACTTCCATCCTTAATGGGCCTTGTTTTATCCATTTAATCACTAAGGAAACTAAGGCCCATTAACAAATAACCACACCTTCAAAAATATGAGTGGGGACTACTGTTTCTGTCACTTAATGACACATGGAGGCTGCCATTTTAAAGCTTGAACCACTTCCAATACGAAATATTTCACAGCTGGATGTTTTCTGCATCAGACCAGCGATAGATGCCAAACCCATGGTGCCATGGCACCAAACAACAGCATCAGAATTTCCTGCATAATTCTACACACTAAATCAATGACATTATTCACACTAAAATGGCACTAAAAGTGCCAAAACAGCAACTAACACATTTTAAACTAAACAATCCTATACTAAACTAAAATGCACACATTGAGCACTTAAAACACACTTTGGCTTTGCAAATTCAAGCTTAAAAGAGCTAAATAACTCTCATTTCTAAAAGTTATCAGTTATCCTTGCTAGGCGAGACCAAAACGGGCGCCAATATGGGTTCGCGAGTTTCAAAAATGTGTCGGATGCGGAATTCTTGGCTACTAAGCTAGATAATATATTCATTGGCAGTAGAAAGCTTCATGTAAATCTGCCACGATTTCAACGCGAGGATTTAGTGAAAAGGAATACTGCTACCGCTGGGAATAACATGCAGCTGAGGAGGGATGGGAATCAGAGACCTATCAAGGAGGCTAGTAGGAGATTCGGTACGAGTACGCTCAAGCTGTGAAAGATAACAAGGTGCCCAATGCTAAGAGAAAAATCAACAATGCTGCTGGAAGGAATGGTAGACCATTAATGCAAAGGAAAACCAACAATGCTGGTGGTTGGAACGGTTGATCTTTCATGCAGAGGAAGTATAAATTTGTGAGGTCACATGCACACGCTAACTTGGAGTATAACGTCGACCCAGAGGTGTTAAAATATATGGGCAACAAATATGTTGGGAATGTATCTGATCCTGGTACAACCTATGCGCTTCAGGATGAATTCTATAGGCAGGGATTGTTCTCCATCAAGGTGGTTCCCTTGGGTGCAAACCTGGTATTATTGGAGGCGAAGGATAATGCTGACATTCAGGTGCTCCTTATTGATGGTCGTGAATGGCTGGAAAATTAGTTTGAAGTCAGTCAACCGTGGCACCCTAGGGATGTGGATAATGAAAGGCTATCGTGGGTGAGGTGTTACGGTGTTCCTGCACATGCCTGGGATTTGGAATTCTGCAAGTTCATTATTTATCCAATTAGGATATTTGTGGATGTGGATGATAACACAAAGGAAAAGAAAATTCTGGATATGGCCAGAATTCTATTTCGGTCAAAACATCACTCACTGGTGAACATGGTGAGTTCGGTGCGAATCAATGGTATGGTATTTTCCATCAAGCTCGTTGAAGACTGGTACGAACCTATGCAATGGATGATGCCGAGTGTTTATTCGCTGGCAGTACTGGAATCGAATGATGGTTCATGCGGCGGGAAAGTGATTTTCCGGTGGATTCTGTCATGGGTGATGAGGGCGAAACATTTCATGATCCCAATAATTGCATCATTAAAGAATTTAATGTGACTAATGATGGGGGTTTGAATTTAAAACTGGGGGAGTCACACCTTCTGGACATGCGTTAGTGGGGGGTAACTCTTCAGGTCTGGGCGGTGATCACGGGGGCACTGGCGGCTCGCATGCTGCTCGAGAAGGTGTGAACATTAATGAGGGGAACGGTTTGGTGCTTGCGGGCTGTGTGGAGAATGTTGACTTGGGCCACGTTGATCTTACTCTGGCTCAGCTTGGCCCAGAGGTTGTGGAAGTGGCCCATATTGACAATTGGGTTTTTGGACACACGCAGGGTCAATATTCAGGGGTTGGGGATTCTTTGTCGTTCGTTGCTGTGACAGGGGGTGTGATTAGTAAGCCGAGTCTGCAAGTTTTTGATGGGTCGGTGCAACATGATTCTGGGCCAAATCTTGCAAGCCCAACTTGTGAGATTGTTATTTCTTCATGCACTATTAGTCCGGTAGTGGGGGGCACAATCGGTGTTGACGAGCTGGGGGTGTGAGTTGCAAGGCAAGCCGAGTTTACAGGCTATTGGTGGGTCGGTGCAACAGGATTCTGTGCCAACTATTACAAGCCCAACTCATGAGATTGTTATTTCTTCATCCACTAATATTCTGAGCCCAGCAGTGGGTGGTACATTTGCTATTGACAACCCACATATTACAAAATGCAAGAAGAAGATCCTTATGGGTCAGGCAGAGCTGGTCTTATGCTCGAGCAGCAACGTGGTGTTGCTGGTATTTCCGAGACAACCTCTGAAATTGGGCGTGGGAATGATCAATTTTGGAGAAGGTTTGACTCTGATAAGGCTGTAAAGATTTAGGTCAAGGCCAAAGCAAGTGGTATTATGGGTAAGGAGGATGACATTATTTACGAGTGACAGATATCTGCGGTTGAGGTTAGAGATTGTGTGGGCCAGGTATCGAGGGAGAACAAAAATAGTGCTAAATGAAGATTGTAACATTCAACATCAGGGGTGTAATACCCTAATTTTGTCCGGCCTTTTTAATTTTATTTTTATTATTGGTAGTGGTAGTAATAATAAACAAAATAATATTTTTTAAAAGAGATTAAAAAGGAGAAGAAAAGAATGGATAAGAAAAATGGGATTTTTTATTTGAGAAGGGGTGTGTAAAAAATAAAATTGGGTGGTGCAAACAGCAATAAACCAAGCTAGTGATCCAGCCCAAGCGTGCAGCCCACCACTTCCATCCTCTACTCACGCACCCCCTTTTCATTTTTCAGCCCCCTGCACACCTTCCCTTTCCCTCCTGCTGCTCGCATCCCTCCTTCCTTTATCTCACACCCCACGACCTAGCCCATCTCACACACGCACAGCCCAACCACTCTCAGCCCAACCCGTTTTTTTAACCTAAAAGCCAACCACCCTAAAAACCTTCACCTTCATTCTTCCCTCTCCTTTCCTTCTTCCCCCGCGGCGTTCCTTTCTCCCCTCTTCATCCTCTAACCCTAGCTCCCAAACACCGAATCTCATCTCTCCCTCTCCTCCCCTCATCTTCATCCATATCCCTGATTCTCCTCCACCATTCACGCCCTCTCTCCCACCATTCTCTCATCCCCTCCTCTAAATCCTAATCTCATCCATCTTCAAACCCTAAAGGGTTAAACGGCGCCGCATCCCTCATCCTCGTCTCCCTTCACGCCGCAGCAGCTCCCACGCTCTCTTCCCTCGTTTTTTTTCATCTCTCCTCACAAACCCTAAACCGTGAACGTGAACACAAGAAGGGGGGTTGAATTGTGTTGAAAAATTTTCGCAAAATTAATGTTAAAAACACTTAGAATAAAAGTTTCTCAAAAACTGTTTGTTAATCGGACGGTGAAAATAAACCGGACGCTGAAAATCAGTTTGTGAAAACTTGTTTTTGACTCAACAAGATAGAAATGAATAGAAAGCAGTAAAGCAGGAGACACAGAAATTTATACTAGTTCACTACCAAACTGGTAGCTACGTCTAGTCCCTTCGTTCCTGAAGGATTTTCCACTATAATCGACTGACATACAATTTCCTCAAGAGTATTCTCATCACAACTTGACAATACTCTCAACTTCTCAAAACGACTCAAGACAATGAGCCTTTGAGGATACAAATTTAAACTAGGCCAAAACAAACTTATACAAGTGAGTTGAAATACAGTTGAAAATAACTCTCACAGAGAGGATAAAAGATTAATCTCAACTAAAGAAAAACTTTCTTAAAGAAAGGGTCGGACGTCAATTGATTCAAGAGACCGTAGACTTGATTGCTCACGTATAGCGATGTATGTTCTCAGCAGAATTTCAGCAAGCTTTTTCACAGAATGTTCTCTCTCTTTTTTCCTTCAATGGATACCATGAGGTATATATAGGAGTTCCAAGGATATGACCGTTAGAGTAAAAATGGCTCCTAACCATTGACTAGAGTAAATTCAAAAAAATGCTGTTTCTTTCTTGCTTTTCAGAGAATGTCCCAGTAGTCCATGTTACCGTTTTTCTTGTCTGTACGATTTTTGTCTTGTAGTTAAAGATTTCAACTTTGATATCTCGTACACCGATTTTAGCGCTCAAGATCAATTTTGAGATCCGTTCCAAAGACTTCTGAGAGGTAGAGCAGCAACGTGACTAACACGTGATTTGAAGTGAGGTTCAGACGCTCGCTCAGAGTTGGAAGTTCGGACGCTCGTAGCAATTTGATAAGCATAGTGTATAAAGAGGAATTTCCAGACGCTCACTAGGATGAGCCGGATGCTGACAAATAGAATGAATCCTTCTCTTGAGAATTACTTTCTTCTTGCTTGAGTGGCTTAGAATATACGTATTTATTAGTATCTGCACACTTCAAAAAATGTTAGAACATAAATTGTTCTCTTGTGAATATTTTGTTATCATCAAAATTAATGAGGGTCTAAACATCTCAATCGTTTAGGTTCCAACAAACCGTCCCCTACTTTCTCGCCCCTAACCTCATGTTTTCTTCCTTCACCCCTTTTACCACTAAACCCTAAACTTGGTGAACCCTAGAAAATGGCCGCAGCCCTAACCTTTCCTCAAATCTCTCTCAATCAGAGATCCATACCTCCAAAAGGGAAGTTTCTGTTTTATTTATTTCTTTTATTATTTATGTTTTAAAATCACCATTGATTTCTTTCCCTTTTGATTCGCAGGTCTTGAAGAGGAATCAGAAGGCTATAAAAGAGGGGAAAAGGACGCATAAGGGGGACGGAACCCGAGGGGAGAAAATCCAGAGTGAAGAAAGGACTGGGCGCGAAACAAAGATGATATTTTAATGATGAAGAAATGTCTGCAGAAGGTAGAGGACACAACAAAGCACTACATATCTCGGTTTAGTGTAAAGAGCATCTTATAGCAAAAGTCCTTGTAGACAACGGATCCTCCCTGAATGTGATGCCTAAATCTACCTTGGATAAGTTATCCATCGACAAGACCCATATGAAGCCCAGCTCTGTGCTCGTGAGAGCCTTTGATGGTTCAAGAAGAGAAGTAATGGGTGAGATTGAGCTGCCGATTCATATTGGCCCTTTCACTTTTGCCGTTAATTTCCAGGTAATGGACATCAGGCCCAGCTATAGTTACTTGTTAGGAAGGCCTTGGATTCATTCTGCTGGGGTAGTACCATCAACTCTGCATCAAAAATTGAAGTTTGTGGTGGATGATAAGTTGATCATCGTATCCGGAGAAGAGGACCTGCTGGTGAGCAAACCAACGTCGACGAGTTACATTGAAGCTACTGAAGAAGCCCTTGGGACATCATTTCAGGCACTGGAAATTGTCGATAGCGCTTACGTAGGGTTTACAACTAAAGAACCCTACCTATCCAACAATGCCCTAATGGTGGGCGGAGTCATGCTAAAAGGGGGATATCAGCCAGGAAAAGGACTAGGGAAAAGTCAGGAAGGTATTGCCTCAATCCTAAGGATTCCTGAAAACAAAGACCGATACGGCTTGGGATTTGTCCCCACTCGAGAGGACAGGGAAAGAGCAATCGAGGCAAGGAAAGAAAAGAGGAAGGCTCGGCTTGGAAATCGGGAACCCGAGTTTGGGAAAATGCACATCTGCGATCTCCGCCAGACTTTTCGTAGCGCTGGATGGATCTATGCAGATCAAGTAACTGCTGTAGAAGAGGATCTTGCTGCTCTTGAAGAGGAATGGGTTCGCCCATGTTCCTCAATGCCTTACAATTGGGAGATCGTGGAAAATCCTAGGATCCTTAATGCATTTTCAATGTAATCCATTTAATGCTCACCTCTCCGCTCAGCCCGAGGCGGTAGAGGAAATGTTAAAGGCCCCGCATGTTTTTCAAAAGCTTATTTCGAATATTAATAAAATGCATTTTGATTTCATCCCAAGCGTCTCTTTTTTCTTTTCCTTCCTACTTCCTTTCCTTACTCTCTCCTTATTGCTAACCTTGATAATGCAGGCTCATGGATAATACTTTTGAAAACAATTGTGCTGAAATTTCGTTACCAGATTTTGATTGCCTAATTAATCATACTGATGAAGGTTGTGAAGAGGACCATCCCGATGAAGATCTTCCCCCTGAATTAATGAGACTTATAGAGGGGGAATCCAGAAAGATTGAACCTCACGAAGAACCAACTGAGTTGATTAATTTGGGAACTGAAGAAGACAAAAAAGAAGTCAAGGTTGGTGTTACCATGTCACAAGGAGTAAAAGCTAAATTGATTCAACTCCTCCGAGATTATAAAGACGTATTGCCTGGTCTTACCAAGATATGCCAGGGTTGGATACCGATATTGTCGAACACAAACTACCTCTTAAACCCGATTGCCCTCCTGTCAAACAAAAATTGAGACGCATGAGACCTGATATGTCCTTAAAAATTAGGGAAGAAGTTAAGAAACAATTTGATGCTGGATTTTTTGCCATGGCTAAGTACCCCCAATGGGTTGCTAATATTGTCCCTGTTCCAAAAAAGGGTGGAAAGGTCCGAATGTGCGTTGATTACCGGGACCTTAATAAAGCAAGTCCCAAAGACGATTTCCCTCTACCTCACATTGATGTTCTGGTGGATAACACCGCTCATCACGCTGTTTTCTCTTTCATGGATGGTTTCTCCGGGTATAATCAGATTAAAATGGCTAGAGAAGACATGGAGAAAACTACGTTTATTACAGCTTGGGGAACTTTCTGCTACAAAGTGATGCCGTTTGGGTTGAAGAACGCCGGGGCAACATATCAAAGGGCAATGGTGACTCTATTTCATGATATGATCCATAAGGAGATGGAAGTCTACGTGGACGATATGATTGCTAAGTCGCAAACTGAAGAAAGCCATATAATTGATTTACGGAAACTTTTTGAGCGATTGAGAAAGTTTCGCCTAAGACTCAATCCTGCCAAGTGTAACTTTGGTGTCCGGTCAGGTAGAGTGCTGGGATTCATTGTAAGTCAGAAAGGAATAGAAGTCGATCCGAAAAAAGTCAAAGCCATCTTAGAAATGCCAGCTCCTCGCACAGAAAAAGAAGTTCGTGGTTTTCTAGGGAGGTTAAACTATATTTCCCGGTTTATATCACAACTCACTGACACCTGTGAGCCAATGTTCAAATTGCTGCGTAAGGACCAAACTATTGAATGGAATGAAAAATGTCAAGAGGCTTTCGACAAAATCAAGCAATACCTACAAAAACCCCCTGTGCTAGTACCTCCAATACCAGGCAGGCCATTAATCTTCTATTTGACAGTGCTAGACGGATCTATGGGATGTGTACTTGGACAACATGACGAAACGAGTAAAAAGGAATGTGCCATTTACTACTTGAGTAAGAAGTTTACCAGCTATGAAACTAATTATTCGATATTGGAGCGCACCTGTTGCGCCCTAGCATGGGCCGCTCACCGCTTAAGACAGTATATGCTTTCTCACACAACTTGGTTGGTGTCAAAAATGGACCCGATCAAGTATGTATTCGAGAAACCTGCTCTCACTGGAAGGATTGCCCGGTGGCAAATGCTGTTATCTGAGTATGATATTCAGTACGTCTCTCAGAAAGCCGTCAAAGGTAGTGCCCTCGCTGAGCATTTAGCCAATCAACCAATAGATGACCATTCATCTGTCCGCTATGAATTTCCTGATGAGGGTGTAATGTCCGCCGAAAGAGAAGAATCAAGAAACAAAGAGTGGACCATGATGTTCGATGGGGCTTCTAATGCATTGGGGAACGAAATCGAGGCAATACTAATTTCCCCAGAAAATCAATACACTCCTGTCATGGCTCGCTTGTGTTTCAGTTGTACCAATAACGTGGCAGAATATGAGGCGTGTGTCATAGGAATCAGGGTTGCCATAGAAACTAAGGTCAGAGCCCTAAAAGTATATGGCGATTCTGCCCTAGTTATCAACCAGTTGAATGGAGAATGGGAAACTCGAGATTCTAAGCTAATCCCTTACCACGAGTATATCCAAGAACTCGTCGAATCCTTTGATAGGATCACGTTTCAACATATCCCACGAGAAGATAATCAGTTGGCTGATGCACTAGCCACGTTGTCATCTATGTTCCGAATAAACAGTGACAAGGAAATGCCTCTCATCCTGATGGAAAGTCGGGCTAATCCCGCTTATTGCCAGGAAATAGAAGAAGAGTCCGACGGAAAACCGTGGTACCATGACATCAAGTGCTACCTCAAAAGCAAGGAATACCCTTCGGACGCCTCAGAGAACGACAAGCGAACTTTGAGGAGGCTTGCTATGAGTTTTTTCTTGAACGGTGACGTACTCTACAAAAGAAATCACGACATGGTACTCCTCCGATGTGTGGACTCTGCAGAAGCAAGACAAATTCTTGACGATGTCCACAAAGGTTCCTTTGGGACCCATGCCAACGGTTACGCAATGGCTCGGAAGATTCTCAGAGCTGGGTATTATTGGCTTATAATGGAAAGTAACTGCATCAAGCATGTGAGGAAATGTCATAAGTGTCAGACTTATGCTGATAATATTCATGTACCTCCAACTTCCCTAAACGTCCTCAGTGCACCCTGGCCGTTCTCCATGTGGGGTTTGGATGTCATAGGAATGATTGAGCCAAAAGCCTCTAACGGACACCGATTCATCCTCGTGGCCATTGATTACTTCACAAAGTGGGTCGAAGCAGCCTCCTATACCAATGTGACTCGCAGTGTTGTGGTCAAGTTCATCAAAAAGGAAATAATTTGTCGGTACGGTTTACCGAGAAAGATCATCACGGACAATGGAACTAATTTAAACAATAAGATGATGAAGGAGTTGTGCGATGATTTCAAAATTCAACATCACAATTCTTCTCCATATCGTCCAAAGATGAATGGGGCAGTAGAAGCAGCCAACAAAAATATCAAGAAGATCATTCAGAAAATGGTGGTAACTTACAAGGATTGGCACGAGATGCTCCCTTTTGCTTTACACGGATACCGAACTTCCGTACGCACTTCAACGGGGGCAACACCCTTTTCTCTAGTATACGGGATGGAAGCAGTACTCCCCATAGAGGTAGAAATCCCGTCTTTGAGGGTAATTATGGAAACTAAGCTTGAAGAAGCCGAATGGGTCCAGGCACGATACGACCAGTTGAATCTTATAGAAGAAAAAAGGTTAGAAGCAATTTGCCATGGCCAATTATACCAAAAGAGACTCAAGAGAGCATACGAGAAAAAGGGACGCCATCGAGAATTCTCAGAAGGGGAATTGGTATTAAAGAAGATTCTACCTATTCAGAAAGACCAACGCGAAAAATGGACTCCAAATTATGAAGGTCCATATATAGTGAGAAAGGCATTCTCAGGAGGAGGCCTCATTCTTACAGATATGGAGGGGCATGACCTACCGCTGCCAATAAACTCAGATGCAGTCAAGAAATACTACGTCTAGAATGGTACAACACAAAAAAAAAGAGAGAAAGCTCGCTAGACTGAAAACCTGAAAGGGCGGCCTAGGAAAAAGTTAGAGTGACCTAGTAGGTTAAAAACCCAAAAGGGCGACCTAGGCAAAAATTAAGGTCAAATAAAAGCACTAAGTTGAAAACCCGCAAGGGCGATTTAGAGCAACCCGCTAGGTCGAAAACTCGCAAAGAGCGGCCTGAGCAAAAAAAAAAAAAAAAACCAACCTGAAGGCGTCAAAATTTAGCCTTGACCAATTGGGGCAGAGATGGTCGAAAGTAACCACAGACACAAGTTTTGGAAGTTGGTCAAGAAGGCAATCGGGGTCTGAATCACGAAAAGGCGGCACGATTTGTTTTCAAAAGGATTATATGAATAGCTGATATTTCTCACCAGTTTCTAATTTAGTAAACAGGAATTTATTCTGTTTGTAATATTTTATCTCTCCCACCATAGAGGAAATTCATCCTTACCCATATTGCCATTTATTAAATCGACACAATAGAATGCTTATTTCAGCCTCTCCAAACTCAATTCGGGATTTTATCAATTTGCATTTTCTTTCTAGAGAACTCTGTGCTAAAAGACAAACATGTGCAAATCAAAACATAAGAGCATTGTGTAATTACCGAAAATTCTAAAAGGATCTAAGGAATTTGACGTCTTCACATTAAGGAAAAGAGCTAGTAAGGCACCTCACCCAATGCAAAATCATCAATGTTGAATACGCTACAAAAAGGTCGATTAGCTTGTTCAGAACTCGCCAACTAAAGAGATCTGGAATTAACTTACCAAGAAAAGTTTCAGAAGTAGTCAAGAGGATACTGCCTATCCCTGATAAAGCAAATAATACTCATGCATGACATGCTATTCACTGCATCTTGCATGATCACCAATACTTTTAGGTACACAACCCATCTTCAAAAACATTTCTCTAGAAATAAAAATTTCATTTCATGCATGGCATACCATTCATTGCATCCTGCACGACCATCAAAGTTTTGGGTCCGTTGACCCACCCTCTCAAATACTACATACGGTTGGTTTGCTGCTACTCAGTAAGAACTAGTGCTCAGCCTACGCAATCCACTTATTAGCAAGAATTAGGAGCCTGTCCTTCACTTTGCTGGGGAATCTGACCCACCACCTTGGGAATCTGGCCCAAGTCTTTAGCCAGGAACCTGACCTGCGTCTCGGATCTTCCTCAATTATGGAAATCGATCCACCCCTTTTAACAAAGGTTAGGAATCTGACCTACACCTTATCGGGAATCTGACCCGAACCTACACTGAGTAACAGAGAAACTCAGAATGTGGACCTTTCTTGAAGTAAGTCAATCCGTACCTTTTAACAAGAGTTAGGAATCTGACCTACCCCTTGTTGGGTATCTGACCCAAACTCGTGCCGAGTGACGAAGAAGCTCACACCCTAAACTTTCCCTAAGTAGGGAAGTGGTCGATACCAAAGATGTGAGGGTTAGGAATCAGACCTACGCCTCATCAGGAATTCACTAGGAATCAAACCTAGAATCCCTCGCTAATTTTATAAGAGCTAGGAACCAAACCTATGCCTTATCGAGAATTCACTAGGAATCAGACCTAGGGTCTCAAAGCGAAGTCGAGAGCCGATCTCGCATCCTCAAACAATTTCGTTCTAGACAAAATTAGAGTCCTTTATCCTTAATTATCTTTTACAACGAATGCACGAAGACCTTCGAGTAAAATGTAATTAAGGAGGGGCAGCTGTAATACCCTAATTTTGTCCGGCCTTTTTAATTTTATTTTTATTATTGGTAGTGGTAGTAATAATAAACAAAATAATATTTTTTAAAAGAGATTAAAAAGGAGAAGAAAAGAATGGATAAGAAAAATGGGATTTTTTTATTTGAGAAGGGGTGTGTAAAAAATAAAATTGGGTGGTGCAAACAGCAATAAACCAAGTTGGTGATCCAGCCCAAGCGTGCAGCCCACCACTTCCATCCTCTACTCACGCACCCCCTCTTTTCATTTTTCAGCCCCCTGCACACCTTCCGCTTTCCTCTCCGCCGCCGCACCCTCCTTCCTTTATCTCCCGCCCCACGACCTAGCCCATCTCACACACGCACAGCCCAACCACTCTCACGCAGCCCAACCCATTTTTTTAACTTAAAAGCCAACAACCCTAAAAACCTTCACCTTCATTCTTCCCTCTCCTTTCCTTCTTCCCCCCGCTGCTCCTTTCTCCCCTCTCTTCATCCTCTAACCCTAGCTCCCAAACGCTAATCTCATCTCTCCCTCTCCTCCCCTCATCTTCATCCATATCCCTGATTCTCCTCCACCATTCACGCCCTCTCTCCCACCATTCTCTCATCCCCTCCTCTAAATCCTAATCTCATCCATCTTCAAACCCTAAAGGGTTAAACGGCACCGCATCCCTCATCCTCGTCTCCCTTCACGCCGCAGCAGCTCCCACGCTCTCTTCCCTCGTTTTTTTTCATCTCTCCTCACAAACCCTAAACCGTCCCCTACTTTCTCGCCCCTAACCTCATCTTTTCTTCCTTCACCCCTTTTACCACTAAACCCTAAACTTGGTGAACCCTAGAAAATGGTCGCAGCCCCAACCTCTCCTCAAATCTCTCTCAATCAGAGATCCATATCTCCAAAAGGGAAGTTTCTATTTTATTTATTTCTTTTATTATTTATGTTTTAAAATCACCATTGATTTCTTTCCCTTTTGATTCGCAGGTCTTGAAGAGGAATCATAAGGCTATAAAAGACGGGAAAAGGACGCATAAGGGGGACGGAACCCGAGGGGAGAAAATCCAGAGTGAAGAAAGGACTGGGCGCGAAACAAAGAAGACGAGGCTGAGGCAGGAAAGGAACCGCAGCCACACAACCCAGTGAGGTTACTAGAAATAGAAAAACTAAACACCAATAGTCCACTACAAGAAATCACGCTTTACCGACGGTATATTACCGACGGGTATGGCCGTCGGTAATATGCCGTCGGTAAAGGCGCGACAACAAGCCAGATCCCCGCTTTTTTCCATTTCTGACGGATTGTCCGCCGGTATTTGAAATTTGGCCGTCGGAACATCCGTTCAATTTTACGACGGGCTTAGACCTTCGGTAAGTAAAAAAAAAGCCGTCGGAAAATTGTGTTTATGGACCAGAAAACGATCTTCTCCTTCATTTTTCTGAAACCCCTCTTTCATCTCTTTCTCTCTCTGTGGAGCGTTCACTCCGGCCACGACACTGACGCCACCACGTCCACTCCGGCATCGTCGCTGCTGCGCCGTTTTTCTTGTTCTCGCTGCTGCGCCGTTCTTCTTCTTCTTCTCCGCTGCTGCGTCGTTCTTTTTCTTCTCTGTTGGGCCGGTGTTTCTTTGCGTTGCGCAGTGTTCTTCTCTCTTTGACTGCGACGGTGTTGATCTCCACGACGCATCGATAATGTTCTCGTCTTCTTTGTTTCTTCTTTTGCGCCGTTGTCTAGTTCTTCTTTGTGTCCTTCTCAGTTTCTTCAAAAATCAATTTATGCAGTGTTCTTCTCTCTCAACTGCGATTTGTACTTAGAAGTTTTTTATCCTCCATTTTTGGGAGATGTATGAGTTCTCCAACAATTCATGATTGATTATACTTGTTTCTTCTACAACTATTTAGGGTCCATTTTGTTGTTTCTTAGATGTTAGCTATTCTTCTTCATTTATTAATGAACTTAGCTTTTTTCATTATTTGTCAATGGGAGAGGATCAAGCATACCCATTTGTGATCCATGGCCTTGGTGATTCAAGATCGATCCGTGATGATCAAAAGGTTTAGGCGTTAGTTTGGTGAAGAGGAGTGAAGGCGAGATTGGTGCAAGTTGAGTCAGCTTCATCTATAGTGCTTGAGATAGTTGTTGAATCACTGGCTGCTTTGTTTGAGAGGTTAATCATACGTTCATAGGGAAATGAGATTGGCATCCAGATAAGAAATTTGTGTTCCAAGAAGCAAATAAACCAATCGACAAATGGATAATACAAGTTATTAAAAAAAAATTAATAACGCAGACAGCATCAATTTCTCTGGTTTGAACCTTTTCATTAATCATCTCTAAACATCATAGAGATGTCTATTCTTAGGTTATCTCATTAGGCATACATCCTTTGTTGACCATCATCTGAAATATCTCTATTGACATGTCTATTCTTTGAGATTTACAAAATCCAAGTATAAGTGCATTGTAGTTGTCAATATGAGGCAGATAGTCATTTTCCTCCAAAATCCCAAATACCTCAAGAGCCTCATCTAGCATTCCTTCCCTACACAATCCTCTTATCAAAGATGAGTAAGTATAAGAATCTGGAGTAAATCCATTGACTGTCATTTCATATAATATCTAAAAGGCTGCATATGTGTTCCCTCTCCTACACAGGATTGTAATCACATTTTTGTAAAAATCATGTGTAGGGTAGTTTTGATTTTTACCCAAAATCCCAAATACCTCAAGAGCCTCATCTAGCATTCCTTCCCTACACAATCCTCTTATCAAAGATGAGTAAGTATAAGAATCTGGAGTAAATCCATTGACTGTCATTTCATATAATATCTGAAAGGTTGCATATGTGTTCCCTCTCCTACAATAATATGTCTTTTGTCTTTTGTGTATTGTGTACTTCTATTATGCTCTATTATATGTTTTAGATGAGGAGGTTAAATAGCTTTTGAGAATTCATGATTTGATAAAAATAGTGAAAGGCAAAAAGCTTACTTGGGGTTTATTTGGAATTATTTTATAACATGATTGTTGTTTGGTTGGCATCCTGCTCATTTTTGTTGATTGCTATTTGGTAGCTTGTTAGTTAAAATTTTCTATGTTTTTTCAGTATTTTTAGTTCGAGGCCACCACATTGCTCCGAGACTGCCACTCACATCGAAGGACGTGGACACTCTCTTGTTCTGAGAATTAGGTATGCACTCTAACGAAATGTCGGTTGACTCATTGGGTGGAAAAGGGTTGGCTATTGACCCCCACACTGACATATTTATTTGATTTGCTTCATAGTTCTATCCAGAGAGAGAATTTTGAGGTGATGTGTGTTTTAGCTAACAAATGATGTTTTATGTTGAAGTGATGTATAGTTCTCTCCACAGAGGGAATTTTGTCTGATGTATATTTTATGTTAGAGTAAGGTAGCATGTAGATTATTCATTTAGCAAGCAACACATAAACTCAATTTCAGTAAGTGAATCTCTGATCCTATGTTCATCCATTTTTTGAATTTGTGTTGTCTTCTTCTTAAGTGAATCTGCCCACACACTAAAATGGGGCTTAGGGATTTTTATTTGAAATTCCCAACAGTTAATTACGAAGTCATATTAGAGCCTTTAACTTTCTTTTAACCACCACACCAGCTACATCATACCTTGGAATGGTCTTTTCAACACCAAAAATACAAAAATTAAACAATTAAAAAAATAAAGAAAAAAAGAAAAAATAATAATTAATCTTACGGGTAAAGGAGAACCATAACTCTTGAAATAGACAAGAGCCCTCTTATAGTCTATAGGATTAAGTGCTGCAGCCACAACCTTGATGAGCACTTGGTTTTCCTTGATGTATGGTATTGGAACAGTAGAATCAATTTTGAGAGTCTCTTCTATGTTCCCATATTCTTTGTAGTCCCAAGCTTTCATGTAAAGAAGATGTGAGAATTCCCAGGTTGTAGTTGAACTCACCGACAGCAAAATAGTACTAATTTATATTGAGATAGTAACCATATTAATCTCCAAAATATTTACAGATTATAACTATATACTATACTGTAAATACAAACAACGTTTATTAAACTCAAAAATTTAACATATGAAAGACATATTATTACACAAAGACATGAATTCTGTCGAGGAAATTGATTCCCAAATTAATCGTATCAGGCACTAATTATAAACTATTAAAATCCTATATTTGATGAATTTAATTATGTGATGATCTTATTTTTTTTAAAAAAATAATAATGTAACCAATTTTATGTTGTTTAGAGATTAAATTAAGGGCTTGTAAACATTTTTATAACGTCATTCTTTGTTGCCATTTGGAAAGGGCAGCGCGTACTACTCACTTGAATGGATTTTTTTATTGTTTCTTCTTTTTTAATTTTTTTTTAGGCAGTTATTTTATACCGGCAAGTGTTTGCACTTTTTTTTCCACTTTGTTCTTTATGCAGATGGTAATGGTAACCATCAGCCTCTTATACTCGTTATTTATACCTTCAAAATCCCCAATGTTGCTAGTTTCAAAATCCCCAATGTTGCTAGTAAGGGCAAAAAAAATCTCATACCTTCAATGTTGCTAGTTTCAAAATCCCCAAATGCTCTCAAAGATGTGAATAAGTTTCCTGGTTTAACAGAAAGCACAAATAGTAATCAATAAAAGCTGAACTTGGTATAAGGACTAATAGACAATTCTCAAAAATATGAAAAAGAACTGCACGGTACACGTTAAAAATGGAAAGGAGCTAACTAATAAGAAGAAATACCACACAGCTAAAGCTACTGGAGCTTGCAAAGCAGAAAATAAAAAATAGAGTTATTTTAGTAGGTAATCGAGTTTGATAATAGAGTTATTTTACCCAATCACTGCACTCAATCATCTTTCTTTACAATCATTGAACCCGTGCGATTTAAACAGTGTGTGACCTTGTGGCAGTGCATTAGACAGTGTGTGATTTAAACATCGTAAAAATATCAAATATAATAGAGGTTGGCAAAGGCATTAGAAAATGGATGTCAACTTTCACTTCTGCTTGTTTAATTATATCCTTTAAGAGGATGTCAACTTTCAACATGTTACTTTTTAATTATTGATGAAATGGATGTTTAATTGTTGTTATTAGTATCGGAGAAAAGTCTTAGCTTCCCGTTTGAGGTTCAATATATTATTGAGTGCGTGTACTCTTTTAGATACCACGTGTTCATTGTATATTGAACCTTGAATTGTCCAAGTCGGACAGTTTGGGAAAAAACTTTTTGTCAAGTAGTATAATAGTTGTTGCTTGATTCTCGTATCTTGATATTTGATGAAATTTCGGTTAGATTCATTTCCTTTTGTTCTCTGGGTGCATACTTGATTGCCTTGTTCCTAATCGCGATCATTTTGTGTACTCGAGAGACCAATGGGAAATGTCACTAAATTTTGTCAAGTATAAGATATGAGAATTAAGGAATGACTATTATACGAGTTCTGAAAAAGTTTTTCCTCGAATGGGATAGGGTCATATCATTTAAAGAAAGAGAGCGGTTGTAAGAATGACGTGCTGCTGAAATTGTAATTTTTTTTGACATGCAGAAGATGGAATTTTTTCCTTCGAATCGTAGTTGGATGTACGATAGGTTGTATCCGGGAAGAGGGGGTTTGAAACAATCTTTTTGCGATGGGATTGATCACTTCGTTCAAGTCGCAATGGCACATGAAGATTTCGAAATTAATGGAGGGATTAGATGTCCGTGCCTTAAATGCGATTGCAGAAAGATCAAGAGCCTAGGTGAGGTCATGCTGCACCTGCAGAGAGTTGGATTTATGCCTAATTACTGGATTTGGACTAGACATGGTGAAGAGTTACCTCGGGTTGGATTAGGAGTTGGCGATAATTGCACAGGTGCTTCAAGCAATTGCGTAGATACGGGATATGGTGAGCAGATTGAATTGATGCATGATATGGTTTGTGATGCCTTGGGGGTCAACATATCATTCGAGGAGCCACAGTATGATGACACAGATGAACTTTCAAATGAGACTGCACAAAGATTTTATAATCTCTTGTTAGAAACAAATAAGCCGTTGTTTGAAGGGTCTGCCGACTCTAAGTTATCAATGTGTGTGAGACATTTAGCTCTCAAGTCCAACTGTGGTGCTACGGATGTGTGCTTGGATCTCGTAACAAAGATGATGTTGGACTCGTCACCTATCAGAGATGGTTTGCCAAAAAGTTATTACGAGGCTAAAAGCTTAGTGTCCAAATTGGGGTTGGAATCTAAAAGGATTGATTGTTGTGTGAGAGGGTGTATGTTATATTACGACAATGAATTTGGTAAAACGATAAGCGCTACCGGGTTGAATGCAAATTTTGTGGTGAGCCAAGGTATATGTCACATATCGATAATGGGAAGAGTAGACAAAACCAGTTCCACTAAGGCAATGTTTTATTTGCCAATTATTCCAAGGTCAGCAGAGAATGTTTGTGTCAACACGCATCGCAGACAAAATGACTTGGCACTATGAGAATAAAAGCACTTCAGGTATGTTGCGACATCCATGTGATGGTGAAGCTTGGAAGCACTTTGATCGTGTGAATCCCGAATTTGCAGCAGATCCACGTAATGTATGACTTGACTTATGCTCTGATGGTTTTACCCCATATGTTCAATCAACGGCGAAACCTTATTCTTGCTGGCCAGTTATTGTTACCCCATACAATCTTCCTCCTGATATGTGCATGTCTAAGCCCTATATGTTATTGACTTGTATTATACCGGGTCCAGATAATCCAACAGATGGTATTGACATCTACTTACAGCCTCTCATTGACGATCTCAAAAGGTTGTAGAATGGCATCGTGACTTATGATATTGCACGAAAGAAGAACTTTACAATGAGGGCAGCTCTTATGTGGACCATTAATGA
Organism: Calophaca sinica; assembly: GCA_037113605.1. Lineage (NCBI taxonomy): Eukaryota > Viridiplantae > Streptophyta > Magnoliopsida > Fabales > Fabaceae > Calophaca > Calophaca sinica. Next base: position 107,183,926 of record CM073732.1, on the reverse strand, counting down.
CTTCCCTGCATATGGCATGTTGTCTGGTTGGGGTACTCATGGTAAAATGGCATGTCCCCATTGCATGGAGCATACAAAGGCCTTTACCTTGAAATTTGGGTGGAAGAGTTCTTGGTTTGACTCACATCGCAGGTTTTTACCAGCAGATCATCCATTTAGACGGAATAAGAACGCCTTCAAGAAGGGGGAAGTTGAATTAGATGGCCCGCCCCCGAGGTTGACATCCGAACAGATTTTTACCAGAGTTATGGATCTGCCAAAAATCACAGATTTTGGTGAATTGGATCGATTTGAAGGATATGGACAATGACACAATTAGACTAGAAGTATTTTTTGGGATTTGCCGTATTGGAAAGATAATTTATTGAGACATAACCTTGATGTTATGCACATTGAGAAGAACTTTTTTGACAATGTTTTTATCACAGTGATGAACGTTAGAGGAAGAACGAAAGACAATGATAAGGCCAGACTGGATTTACCACTTTACTGTAAGCGAAAGGACTTGCATTTGACGACTCAGTCGAATGGGAAAACCGTGAAACCCAAAGCCTGTTACTCTTTAACTGTTGAGGAAGCTAGGTCAGTCTGTCGGTGGATTAAAGAACTTTGAATGCCAGACGGTTATTCTTCTAATTTGGCAAGATGTGCTGATGTGAACAAAGGAACAATGATTGGGATTAAAAGCCATGATTGTCATGTATTCATGGAGTGTTTACTTCCTATTGCATTTAGTTCCCTGCCGTCAAATATTTTAAATCCACTTACGTAACTCACCAATTTTTAAAGATTTGTGTTCTGCAACATTGAGAGATGATGATCTTATCAAGATGGAGCAGAACATACCAGTCATTCTTTGTAAGTTGGAGAGAATATTTCCCCCTGGTTTCTTTGACTCTATGGAACATCTCCCAGTGCATCTTGCACATGAAGCTAGGCTTGGTGGACCGGTTCAATACAGATGGATGTATCAATTCGAAAGGTAATATAATCAAATATTCTTTAACAAAATTATTCACTGCCCTGGGTTAAATGTTGAAATGTTGATCACCAACCTTGTTATTCTGTAGATTTATGGGTGACTCAAAACGGTCGGTGAAAAATAAGGCCAGGGTTGAAGGATCTATTTGTGCAACTTACTTACACCGTGAGACAATTCATTTCTGTTCCCATTATTTTACGAACTTCATGCTGACACCAACAAATAATAGGAATGAAATAGAAATTGAAAGTGAAAGACACCCGCTGGCCTTATTAGTGTTTTGCCTTCCCCGTCATCTTTGGAAAGGAGTCAAGTCCTGGTTAATGGAGAAGATTGGAAGTCAAAGACACGTTCACGTATTGATCAACTATGCCGAAGTATCACCATATCTTACGTATGTATACTTTTGACCACTTTCATTTTCTTTAGTCCACAACTATTCATGATCATTTGTTTGATAATGACTTGTTCAGGGCATTCTTGTTAACTAAGCCCACAAGCGAACAAGACTCTTCTGCCTATATTCATGAATATTTCTCAACGTGGTTTATGAGCCAGGTATGTATTTTTAGTCCTATTTCAACTATTTGTTGTTTGAAAATACAAAAGATTGTTTGCAAAAATGAACCCTAAATCACTTGTGCATGTGTATACGCAGGTGTATAGCGAGTCAGAATCGCCCATAATCGAACACTTGAGAAATTTATCTCATGGTCCTAAATCACGTGTAAAAGAATGGCACACGTATTTCGTAAACGGTTACAAATTTCAAACTCAACCAAAAACAGAGGGGAAAAAACAGCTAATGGAGTTTATGTAAAAGGTGCCACAGAGGGAGGTGAAGACGACTTCTATGGCGTGATTCAACATATTTATGAGTCAAGCGTACAATACTTTAGACTATACTAAAAGAATAGTGCTATTTTATTGTAATTGGTTTGATCCAGTCAAGTAGAGGCACAAGAATGGATCGCAAATATAATATCGCTGACATATGCATGAAACGCGTAAGATACCAAATGTTTGATCCGCTTATCATGGCACAACATGTAAGACAGTGTATTATGTCCCTTATCCGTCAACTCAAGGGACAAACAAGGTTGGTGTGTTGCAATAAAGACAAAACCAAGGGGTCGATTGAAGCGTATGATCCACGTGAAGAAGTGGCTTATCGTGGATGAGATGTCTCATGTCAACGTAGTAAACGGTTGAACCCATTTCTCGACTACGTGATTTATCCAATCACATATGAAGATGTAAATGGAGATGAGGAATTAAATGAAGAAGTGGCAGAACCATCAAGATCTGAAGACGATGCCGAAGCAGAGTGGGCAGAATGGGCAGAATAAATTTGTTTTAACTTTTTACAATTAGAGAATTTAATGTCTAACAACATATTTTATTTTGTCATTATTTTCATATAACTTGTTTATTTTTTGGAATTCATTTTTAATATTTCATGATCAAGTATTATTAAATTGCTCTATAGACATATATGGCATCGTGAGGTTCAGTTCGACTTCCGACCACCCGGTAGTGGTCAACCGGCGGGAAGGGCATCGCCGACCCCTCGCCGTCGGAGGCCGAACATTATTAGGATTGATGATGCTGGCTATGCGATGTTGTCATCCACACAAGGCCGTGATACATCTACGCCTACGCAGCCTACGTCACATTCGGCACCTACACAGCTTGCAGGACCTTCTGCATCGACACCCATTTACATGATGCCCACCCCAGGGTTCCAGCAGACACTTGCCGCTTCTTCCTCTCATTTTGTGTCTAAGATGGTGCCCGACACTCATGTGTCCGATCAGGAGTATAGTGTGGGCCAGGCACCTTATCAGACCGGGGTTCAGCAGGACGAGGAGGTTGAGCAACAGCAAGATGAGCAGTAGGTCGTTGATGATATTCAGATGCTGCATGATGGCCGAGTTGCTATCAGGCCAGCTGGTAGAGGGTGAGTATGTAGGTTGAATACACATTTTTGCCCCTTATCTTTTTTTTAGTTTTCAATTTCGTCCCTTATCTTTTTTTAGTTTTCATTTAAGTCCCTTAAACTTCAAAAATCACATCAATTTCGTCTTTTCTGTTTATTTATTCATATTTTCTTAGACGAATCACCATCTGACACGTGGCAGAAAAATAAAATAAAACAAACTGCCACGTGTAAGATGGTATTTCGTCTAAGACAAAAAAAAGAATAATTAAAAAGAAAGGACGAAATTGAAGTAATTTTTGTAACTTAATGGACTTAAATGAAAACTAAAAAAAAAGGATAAGGGACGAAAATTACAGTTTAACCTATATTTTTTTAACTTGTTTGGTATGTTGTTATTGTTTAGGTTCCTTCCGTCAAAGCCAGCTGCGAAGGCTATCACGAAAGTAATTGAGCAAAATTACCACACCTATTGGCCCACCTGGGGGACGCTGACGGTGGATGAGCGGAGGCACATGTTCAATTCTTTCAGAGTAAGTTGTTTATTTTTTTTTGTTGCGTATTATTTTTTTATTTCATGAATGTCAATTATTTTTAATAACGTATTATATTCATACAGGAGAGGGTTTCTTGGAAGGAAGAGCAGGAGGAGCAGATCAAGAAGAACTTCCATATGAAGGCTTCCCACCGCCTATCTGATATGCTTAGAGATGCCCACCTCAATGGGCAGCCCACTTGGATAGGAGATGAGATCTGGCAAGACTACAAGCGCACCGAACTCCCCGAGTTCAAGGCGATAGCGAGAAGGCGAAGAAGAATAGAACCTCTAAAAAGGGTGGGAGCTTGCATCTTTGGAGGTTCGATCGATCAGGCAAAGACGCATCGACTTGTGCTTTATTATTATTATTATTATTATTATTATTATTATTATTATTATTATTATTTAGTTAAGCTTTTTTATTAAATAATTACAGCCTCAATGTTGCAAAGGGAGGTTCGATTGCACGAGCTCCATCGTGCAACTCATATTAGGAAAGGTACCGTGAGTTTGTCGATGAGCGGTCGAGGCGGACCTGTAATTATAAAACATAATGAATAGTTTTTAACAATGTTTATATTGTTTTATTACAATAAAAATTGACTAATTTGTTTATGTTTGACAGAGGAGTTTGAGGCGGCGATGTCTCAGGTTAGATCTCGCACATCCTCATGTTCCCCGCCTCAAAGCCCGTGAGGATCCAAATGCATCGGGCCGATGGTTTGGCGTATGTTGTTGGCGGCAAGAAGAAGGGTCGCTTATACGGTCGGGCGACCTTGCCAAAGAACTACAAGAGTGGCCCGCCGCTTCTCACCGAGAGTCGCCCGGAGCCGTGGCCGCCGTGATGAGCGAGAGATAGCAGAGTTGAAGCGGGCCATGGCCGAGCAAAGCAGCCGATTAGCCGAAAGCGGCCGGATCGCGCCGTCCCAGAGAGGAGGCCCGGACGGCTGCCATGTTGGCTCAGTCCGCAATGAGGAGGATCTGCACCATTTGCTAGCTCGCCACCGCCTCCTCCACCGCCTCCGCCATAGTAATCGGGTGATCATGTCGATGATGCGATGGTGATCATGATCATGATTATCGTGACTATTAGTTATGTTTGTATCGATATTTTTTATATTTTTGGATATTTTTTATTACCGCTTTGTTCGTTTAATTTTTTTATTTATTTGTTACGCTTTTTTTAATTTGTTTTATAGTTATGTTATAGCATTGCATTTTTAAATACATGAATAAATTAATAATTAAGTATGTTTGTATCGATATTTTTTTATATTTTCGGATATTTTTTATTACCGCTTTGTTCGTTTAATTTTTTTATTTATTTGTTACGTTTCTTTTTTTTAATTTGTTTTATAGTTATGTTATCGCATTGCATTTTTAAATACAGGAATAAATTAATAATTAAATGTGATAACTAGTAATCGTTAATTAAATGGATAAATAAATTAAATTGATTACAGAAGTTAAAATTAAATAATTTAAAAAATTAAATAATTTTTTAATAAAAATTTAAACAATTTTCAATTGAAAAAAAATTTTAAATTTTTGCTTTACCGACGGTCATGGCCGTCGGAAATGTCATCGGAATTATCGACGGGTTAAAACCGTCGGAGAAAGCCGTCGAAAATTTACCGACGGGTTAAAGCCGTCGGAAGTGACCTAACGATTACACCGACGGGCCAAAGCCGTCGGTATGTATTTGCGACGTGCATTTTACCGACGGACATTAGTCCGTCGGTAATCCGTCGGAATTTTTTTATTACCGACGGCATTTGTGGATTACCGACGGCTTTTGGCCGTCGATAATCCCGCGATTTCTTGTAGTGGTCTTAGGTCTTTTTGAGCCCCTTCTCTTCATTACTGTAATTTTCTGGGAAAGAGTTGATACCCAGGTTTCATCTTCTCCCTTTTATTTCCTTTTCTAAATACAATCTTGTAACAGAGACCTAAATTGAATGTTGTAATCAATTTCTGTTGCATTCTCCTACTTTTCTTCATTTTCGTTTTTTTATTTTTGTAATTGTTGGCTGTTGCTGTTGTTGTTGATTGTTGTTGTTGTTATCGTCATTGCCGTCCTTGTTGTTGGTGTTGGTGTCAGTTTTGGTACCCACAGTTCTGAATTGGAATTAGGTTTAAGGTTTGGCCTTCCAATGGGGCCAAACCCTAAATATGGGTCAATTTGCAAATATGTAATTAAGAGGGGTATAGATGCAAAAATAGGTTTTTTTTATTCCGTTCTATATATTCATGTTTTAGGGTTTGGTCTTTCAATGGGGCCAAATCCTTTGTATGGACCAATTTGCAATTATCATATTAAAATAGGGCTTAAAAGTAAAAATTAAAATTTCAGGATTTGGTTTGGTCTTCCAATGGGGCTAAACCCGATTCAGGGACTAATTTGCAATTTGCTTCCATTTTATTCTCATAAATAGTCAGAATTGAATAAAGAATTGATAAAGGGCATAAAAGCAAATAAAAAAATTTCTCTTCTTATCTATTTTTTTTATTAACATAATTAGTTTGTATTCTTTTAGGTTTTTTATTATTATTTTTGTTACATTAAAAAGGAGTAAGTAATGATTTTTGTAGAATATTTGAGTTTTCTTTCAAAGTTTCCTTTATTATTTTTGTAACGTGGTAGCTGATAAACTTATATTTCTCTTTTTAGAAAATTCATTTGGGAATAATTTATTTAATGATAAGCAAGTTTTTCTTTCTAAACAATTAAAAGGGTACCATTTTATGGGCGTCTTAGGGGTGCTAACACCTTCCTTAAGCGTAAATAACTCCCGGGCTCGAAATCTGGTTCAAAGACTATTTTATTTTATTTTTTTTAATTATTCTCATGAAAAAGGGTTTTTCCTATTGTTTTTCCTTAATAAACTTTAGGTAGCGGCTCCATTTAAATTTTTAGGGTGGTTGTCACAAGGGGATTGGGTGATAGTGCAAAGAGGAGACGGGTACGATCATTCTTGAATGCAGGTAACTTTGATATATGTTTACTGCAGGAAACCAAATGTGAATCGGCAGACAGTAATTTTGTTAATAGTTTATGGAGTTCGGTTGATTTTGATTGGGCTGTTAAAGGTTCTCTAGGGAGATCAGGTGAGTTGATTAATATGTAGAAAAGTGGTATCTTTGTGGTTAATTTTCAGTTCTCTTGAGATGGTTTTATGGGTATGTAGAAAGGTTCTCCCCTTGCTCTATGGTTGGCAAAAGGAAACTCTGGGGGTGATTTGGTGCAATTAAAAGAGGACTTTCCGGCGGGGGAATGGGTACTAGCTAGTGATTTTAATGTTGTACTACATAGAAGTGAAAGACAGGGAAACAGTGTACAAGACAATCTTGCCGAAATGTAAGAGTCCAAAGTTTTCATTGATTGTACGGGGATTGTAGATGTGCCTGTTTGGCTTAAAGTCAATGAATTAGATTAGGGGCCAAAGCCATTCCGTTTTAATAATTGTTGGATGGAGCATAAAGATTTCAAAGATTTTGTTACCAAGTGCTGTGGGGATTGTCAGGTGCATGGGTGGAAAGGTTTTGTGCTAAAAGAAAAATGCAAAGCTCTCAAAGAAAAACTTAGAAGGTGGAATAAAGAGGTATTTGGTGTTGTGGACCTTAGAAATGAGCAAGTAGTGGCTGACTTGAATTTAATTGAAGATGCGGCGGCAGGGGGTTCTGATTTTGATGCAAACCAGTTGAGAACTTTATCTAAAGAGTTTTGGCATCAATTGCATATTAAAGAGAGCTTGTTGCTTCAAAAATCTAAAGTTAAATGGATTTGTGAAGGGGATACTAATACTAGATTTTTTCACTCATCCATCCAGGGGCGTAGGCGAAAAAATCAGTTGGTGGCATTAAAATCTGGTGAGATTTGGTTAGAATCCGTGGCTGAGGTAAAAGATGAGGTTAAACGCTTTTTTAATAAGCACTTTGCTTCTGGAGTGGGGTTTCAGCGCCCAACTCTAGATGGATTGGACTTTAAGCAAGTTTCAAACGAGGATAACGCCGCTCTTACAGCCGTTGTAACTATGGAGGAATTAAAAGAAGTAATTTGGAGTTGTGATGGTAACAAATGCCCGGGCCCGGATGATTTCAATTTTAATTTTATCAAAGCAAATTGGGATCTGGAAAATGTGGATTTGTTACAGTTTGTGAAGGAATTTCAATTGAATGCAAGCCTACCAAGAGCTATTACTTCATCTTTTCTGGTATTGATCCCAAAATCCAATAATCCTCACACTCTGAATGATTACAAACCAATTTGTCTGATTGGCTGTTTGTATAAAACTGTTTCTAAGCTCCTTGCTTCAAGACTGAAGTTAGTTCTGGGCCACATTATCTCTCCATGTCAATCTACTTTTCTTCTTGGGAGGCAAATCTTGGATGGGAAATTAGTTGCAAATGAAGTGATTAATTTGGCCAAGAGGAGAAAAGATAAATGCCTACTACTTAAGGTGGACTTTGAGAAGGCATGCGATTCGGTTGATTGGTCGTATTTGGATTATGTTATGACTAGAATGGGGGTTATGTTTTAACTGGAGGTGGTGGATAAAGGCTTGTATTTCCTCAAGTCATATGTCAGTCCTGGTTAACGGGAGCCCAACTGGTGAATTTCCTATGCAGCGTGGGCGAGGCGACAAGGGGACCCATTAGCACCTTTTCTGTTTTTAATTGCTGCTGAAGGTTTAATTGGGCTGGTAAATAGGGCGGTGGAGATTGGTGAACTTGTTCCGTATAAATCATATCCAGATGTTATATTTCCTATTCTTCAATATGCAGACGACATAATCTTGGTTTGTGAACCAAGTTGGGATAATTTGTGGTGCATCAAATCTGTCCTGAGAGGATTTAAATTATGCTCTGGGCTTAAAGTCAATTTTGCAAAAAGTAATCTGTTTGGTATCAATGTGGATGATCATTTTCTAAGGGCTGCCTCTTGCTTTCTATACTGTTTAGTGAGTTCTATCCCTTTTAAATTCCTAGACATTCTGGTTGGCGCAAATCCAAGGATATGCTCCACTTAGGAGCCGGTGATTAAGAGTATGTGTAGTAAATTAAATTCTTGGAAGAAGTCACATATGTCTTTCGGTGGTCGTTTGACTTTGATTAACTCTGTGCTATCAAGCTTACCCTTGTACTTTTTTCTCATTCTATAAGGCCCCAAAAAAGGTTTTACGAACCTTGTGCTCAATTCAGAGAAACTTTCTTTGGGGTGGCAAGCTTGATTCCAGGAAGATGTGTTGGGTTAGTTGGTTTGATGTTTGTAAACCCAAAGAAAACGGTAGGCTGGGTGTAAAGAATTTAGAGATTTTCAACTTGAATTTGTTGGCAAAACGGCGGTGTCTTGTGGACACGAACGCGGTTTGGTTCGATTTTTTATCTCAAAAGTATGGTCCGCTTTCAAAAGCTCTGTTGGATAATGAGGTGTTTTCGCAGAATCATTTTATTTGGTGGAGGGATTTGGTGTCGGTTAAGCAAGTCTGGTTCCGTAATGCTGTGGCAATTACGATGGGTGATGGTAATTTGGCTAGATTTTGCGAAGATAGGTGGTTGGGTCCGGGTAGCTTGATGGAGTTATTCCCTAGATTGTATTATTTGTCAGATCAAAAGGATGTCAATGTGGCCTCATGTGGTGAATGGGTTGATGATAGGTGGGTGTGGAGGGTTGATTGGTGTAGGAGATTGTTGGCTTGGGAAGAAGAACAGGTCGTGGAATTTAACGCATTGCTGAATGGGTGGACACCATCAATTGATTTTCATGATAAATGGCGTTGGAAACATGATCCATGTAAGCAGTTCTCGGTGAGTAATGCTTATTATGCGTTAATGAGTGACGGAGGTCTTCACACAAATGTGTTGGAGGAAAAATTGTCAAAAGCATACAGGTGTTTGTGGAGGATGGTTATCCCCTCAAAAATCATCTGTTTGGTTTGGAGACTTTTGCGTGAAAGAGTGGCAATAAGAGATTTACTTATTCGCAGAGGGGTTCTCACAGGTAACCATAATTCTTGTTGTGTCATGTGTTTTTGTGAGGATGAAACCATGTGTCACTTGTTTTTTACTTGTTCTTTTGGCCATAATGTTTGGAATGCTACATATGTGTGGCTTGGTTGGTGTGGTGTGTGGCACTGGAATCCAGTTAACAATTTTTTACAATTTGCACATGGTTTTCGTGGTAAAAGATTCAAGAGGACTAAACACTTGATATGGTATGCCGTGATTTGGTGCTTGTGGGGTATGCGAAATAAAATTCTGTTTAACAATGGTACGGCTGAATTTTCTGCTATAGTTGCTCAAATTAAACAAGTCTCTTGGAGTTGGTATTTGGCTAGAGAAGATAAGGGATGCTCTTGGAGATTTTCGGATTGGTGTGTGAATTCAATGGGGTGTTTATAATATGTTGTGGTTGTGTGCAATTGGGGATGCTGGTCGCTGTCTATGGAACTCAGATGGTGGTGGTCGGAAATTGATTAACGTGAGCTGGAGGTGCTGGTTGTTTGTGTACTAATCTTTTAAATTCTGCAGGAAGTTGGTTTGGTATATAGGGTACATCCTCGGCTTCTTGTTTTTTTTTTCCCAGTTCTCGGTCTCATTGGTCTTTTTTTGGGTGTACTGTTCGGTTTGGTTGAGAGGATTGACAATCAGTATGCTATGTCTATGTCTGCATAATTGGCTGTTGGTTTTGCTTTGTGCCTAAATAGTGCTGAATGTTGGTGGATTATTTGCTTCGATTTTTTGTTGCCAGGATGTGGTTTTGGTGTTTTGTTGGGTGGGTTGTTACAGTGTAGATGTTCTGGTTTGCTCTGATATTTGTAACTTTGTACTTTAGTGGTTGTGTACTCTTTTTTCTCCCCTAGTCTTTTTCTCAATGGGTTTTGGCTTTGGGAGGTTTTAACGAGGCACTTTCATCCTTTTGGAGTACTCCTTATACTCCATTAATAAAAAAATTTGTTTATCAAAAAAAATAATAAGTTAAAGCAAACTAATAAATTCAATTAAATAAATTATTTAGATCATTTAAACTAATTTAAATAATTTAGTTGTTTGAATTAAATTAATTAAGTAAATTAAAATAAATTGATAGTTTAATTAATAAAGTAATTTAAGTTCTTAATTAAATAAAAATTAAAAATTTAAGAAATTATATTAATTTTGATAAGAAATTACATTCAAATAATATAGAATTGTATATACGTTTTATTAGTAGAAGGATATTTTTATTCTTTCAAAAATTAAACATACTTTTCTCTTTTCTATTTCTCTTATATTTTTCTTATACCAAACAATACCTAAATCTACTGTATTTCTCACATCTTTCTCTCTTCTCATACTTTTTCTCACATTTTTCTCCTTTTTCAATTTCTTCGATTTCTTCTAGCAACCAAACATGCATAGTCTAAAACAGAGAGCATGAACAAATTCTTTATTTGATTTTTCTTGAAAAAAAAAATACCGGACTTAGTTAGGTGTTAATAATTACTTCTAGGATTTGCGGGTAAACTAAATTTTAATTAAAGTAAGTAAATATTTTGGATTTTTTGTGAAATGAAGACGTTTGATTCTTACAACCGCACATCAATTCAGACGCGCTCACTGCTTTTGAAAAATAATTCCTGGAGACGCAGCGTATTTATTTGATGAAAAGAGGTACAAGTTGACTTGTCTTTTCTTCTTATTTTTAAGTCTCCTCCTGAACCCTTTCTTTCCCGGTCCTTTTCTTTCTCTAATATGTCTCCTATCATTTAGTCCCACCATAGTAGAAGAGTCATGCATGTGCTGCAACTGCAATTAATTAAAGCGATCGAATTAAACAGCCTTGGCCCAAATGTTTGACATTGTCTGTTTCTGGAGAAAAAATAAGTATGTTTACATTAACGAAATTAAAGCAAACCTATCTTACAAACTCCAAACACACGCTATATAAACGTATACTCACACTCTACCGCTACATTATTGATCTATCTACCGCTAAAATGAATACTTCCTCTCAAATATTTCTCTTCCTTTCACTCCTTGCCATTTGGTTCGCATCTCTAACAGCTTTTGGAGCTACTATTCACCCAGATGAAAGTATGATATTTTTTTTTTTGGTTTAATGGCTTAATGGCCTACTACGCACTTCTAAGAACGCCAAAAGGACGCGTGTAGCGGGTTCAAACTCGTGCCCAAGCGTCTAAGCGGCAAATATTTTGCTTGTCCGTGGCTAAGCACCACGAACAGATGAAAGTATGATATGTTACCAGGCATAGCTCACAAATAATAAATAAATTTCTTTCTTCCCTTTTTTTTCCATTTTTTTTTATTTGCTAAGGTTCCATGCAAGGTAATTAAAACCGAACCGGGTATTGAACCGAAATAGGCAAGAGTTCAGGGTTTTGGGGTTGGACCGGGGTTGAACCGGAACTAATAAAATATTATTTTTTAAATATATATATATATACACACACACACTTAATATTTTAATTTATACACAAAATAACATGTAGCCTAATGGTAATAAGATGACTTATGGACTTGAGGACAGAGGTTCAAGCCCTGTTGAGACCAAAATATACACATATACATACACACACATATATAGACACACTATATTATAGTTTGTTGCGTAGATAATTATATATATGACATTTTTTCGGTATTATATATAGTGGAAGCTTTGAAAGATATAGCTAAGATAATAGGGAAGACGGATTGGGATTTCAGAGTAGATCCATGTAACTGGACATCTTCTGGGAGTGAAAATAATGTCACTTGCGATTGCTCTTATGTCAATGGCACCATCTGTCATGTCACTAACATGTATATCTCTCTCCCCTTTCTCTTATGTTTTCGGTACTATATTATATTAGTTAGATTCTTTAAAAAAAAACTTTTTCAATTCTTCAACTAAAAATCATAAACTCGTTTATCTTTAAAAGTAAACCATCTTCCTGAAAAAAAAAATTATGAAACATAATTGTTCTTGAAAATATATTTATCAAAAAAAAATTATTCCTGAAAATATAAAAGTTTTATTTTAGTATCTGGGAAACACAAATTGCACAGGATAGAAAAATCTTTATATTTTAATAGATTAAAATTACTATACCTTATAGCATGTCCAATGCAGGGCTCTTAAAGCGTCCCTTAATATAATAGTTGGACGTTTATTATGTTTTTTTAACCATTGGATCTTGCCTACGTGGGGTGTGTTGTCCCTTAAATTTATGAGACGTCTCTTTTATAAGAAATTATTAAGAGACATCCTTTAGCATTAAAATATAATATTTGTTGCTCAAACTTAGTAGAAATTAATACAATTCTTTAAGCGCAAATATTAAAGCATTAAAGTGTGACATGTGAAGACCACTTAAGGTACTCACTTTAAGGAATCACTCATTGAAACAAAATAATCAAGCATTGCTAAAATATGACGTGGCATTTGAAGATCATTAGGGAAACCAAACTAAATTTTTAATTTTTAAGAGACAATGAGTTCAACGTAAGCACACAATCACTTATTCAATTTGAAAATAATTTGGCTTTAGAAAAATCTTATTCAATATGCAAGGCTGTCCTAGCTAGTTGTCTGGACGGAAAAGTGAAAGCAAGAGTGATATTCATATTCTTTTTTTTTTTTTTGGGTCGAAAGTAATATTCATATTCTACTCAGCTCTATGGTGATAAAACATTTCCAAAAAGTGCTGAAGCACTTTTTTGTTTCTTTGATTAGGAGACCCTTTTTTCAGGTGCAATATAGAACACAAAATATGAAAAAGGTGAGGTGAGAGACTGAACTTCCAAGGCTAATTATATAAACTTGAGTTTAAAAACTTTTTTTTTTTTGGTTACACGTTGAGTTTAAAAGCTTTACTGTGTTGAGTAAAAAAAAACAAAGCTTTACTGTGTAATGTACATATTTAACTAAGAAATACAAATACCTCATACTAGTTTCAATGCAATAATAATCGTATGAATTTTATAAAAAAATATAAAGTTTTTAAATTAGGGTTTAATTTTATTTTATTGAAAAATGTCAGTTGAATAATTTTATAAACATTGCCAAAATATAAAACTCATTCTTTAAATTTATTATTTTAAAAAAATACATATTCAGAAGTAATTTGAAGTCTCGCAATGACAAACATCCACGAAATGAGAAGTATTTAACAACAGGGGAATCCGTACCTATAAATGACTGAATTCATATTCACTTTTTTTTAGTGTTTTTTGGTCGAAACTTTTTTTTTTTTAAGTTTTATTTGATTGTTTCGTTTTTTTTTTTGGTCTAATTTGATTGTTTCTTTTAGGCCTGAATTTGCATGTACATACGGCTCTAAGCCCTTCCTTTTTTTAATAAATTTATGGTGACTTAAAAAAAAAAATACGGCTCTAAGCCCAAAGAATAAGGGCTAAAAGTTAATTTAAAATTTGGAAGAGCTAGCGTCGCGGCCAAGGTTTGTTAAAAAAAATTGACCAAAAAATGGTTTCTTAAGAAAAGAAATAATTTTCATCAATCATGGCATGGATTATTAGAATTTTAAAAATGTTATAAATCGTGTTACATGAGCTTTATCATGATACTTAATTAGATGAAAGCTTCACCAATAGATTGAAATAAAATACTTTATTTTGCTTACTATTTTTATTTTTATTTTTTTAACTATTTTCATGGTCGAATGAACATGTAGACTTTTGAAAAAACAAAATCTCTCGGGCACTCTCCCACCAGAATTGACCAGATTGCCTTATCTTAAAGAAATGTAAGTAATGAACTGTTGGTGTTGGGACTTTTAGTCCCACATCGGGTAAAATAGTAAAGAGGAGTGAACCTCTTTGTTATAAAAGGAGGCTTGGGCCTTGGTTTTATGTACACCATTCAAAAGCTTGTCTAGCAACTTTTGTCTCTAGATAAATTCCTCTCTTTGTTTTAGAATTTAATAAGATTCTTAGTATGCTCTGTGGTTGCTTTGAACCTCCACATCGTAAAAGAATTTATTAGGAATATTTCTTGTAAAAGGAGAGGTGTGAGAAGTAAGTTTTGCTAGTGGGGAAGCTTTGTGGGTGTGCAGGGGTGCAGAGAGAAAATTGTGTAGTTGTAATAATTTTCTACATAGTGGATTTTTCTCTGGTGCTGGTGGTTTTTCTCCTGGTTTGGGAGTTTTCCACGTTAAATACTTGTGTTGTTATTATTTCTCTATTTTGTTTTTCCAATTTTCCACAAGTGCAGTTTCTGGGGAAGAGAATTTGAAGAGTCAAATTCCCAACAAGTGGTATCAAGAGCACAGGTTCTGCCAAAGAGGATGTTGGGAAGCAGAGTTTCAAATGCAGTCAGATTTGATGTAGAGAAATTTGACGGAAAGATCAACTTTGGCTTGTGGCAAATACAAGTCAAGGATGTGTTGATTCAGTCTGGTTTACACAAGGCTTTGAAGGGCAGGGTTACTCCTGAAAGTAGTGGAGATCCGATAACGAGGCTAACATTATCTCCGATTTTGATGTCTTTTGAAAGAAGGACATGTATATCCATGGCATGGGTCCCAAAGTTGCCATGATAAAGGATATTAAATGTTAATGACCACATTTTGCACACGGCATTGGTTGACATTGATCACGGGTGTGTGGTGAAATTTATGTCGATGGTGATTAACTTCCATGAGAGTCAAATATGGGAGTTGCACCATAGTTTTTTCAAAGAAGGTTATATTTCGACATGTCGAGTTTAAATGCTTGGGATGGCTAGTTCGAGTGATTATGCTTTTATGGTGGAGCATGATCAAGGCGTTGCAGTGATAGCGAAAGCTATGAGAATCTTCATCAAGGTGGAGCGTTGTGGGACCACAAAGTCACAAGGTGGAGATTGTTGGTGTTGGGACTTTTAGTCCCACATCGTAAAATAAGTAAAGAGGAGTGAACCTCTTTGTTATAAAAGGAGGCTTGGGCCTTGGTTTTATGTACACTATTCAAAGCTTGTCTAGCAACTTTTGTCTCTAGATAAATTCCTCTCTTTGTTTTAGAATTTAATAAGATTCTTAGTATGCTCTGTGGTTGCAAATTTGAACCTCCACATCGTAAAAGAATTTATTAGGAATATTTCTTGTAAAAGGAGAGGTGTGAGAAGTAAGTTTTGCTAGTGGGGAAGCTTTGTGGGTGTGGGTGCAGAGAAAATTGTGTAGTTGTAATAATTTTCTACATAGTGGATTTTTCTCTGGTGCTGGTGGTTTTTCTCCTGGTTTGGGAGTTTTCCACGTTAAATACTTGTGTTGTTATTATTTCTCTATTTTGTTTTTCCAATTTTCCACAAGTGCAGTTTCTGGGAAAGAGAATTTGAAGAGTCAAATTCCCAACATGAACTAGATTCATTTCTTCAATTGCTTGTATATATCTATGTTATAATATGTATGATATTAATGTATAATACTCTCTCTCTCTTACAGTGACCTTACCCGCAATTACTTGAATGGTACAATTCCTAAAGAATGGGGCTCTATGAATCTTGTCAAAATGTATGATTTCTATGTCATTTTTC
Organism: Calophaca sinica; assembly: GCA_037113605.1. NCBI lineage: Eukaryota > Viridiplantae > Streptophyta > Magnoliopsida > Fabales > Fabaceae > Calophaca > Calophaca sinica. Next base: position 107,167,953 of record CM073732.1, on the reverse strand, counting down.
GTTTTTTTTAACAGTCAATCTATATATAAGATCCTTACATGTGGTTCTGATTTTAAATTCTTTCCAAGATTTATAATTGTTTAATTTGTATGTATTGTCAATGTGTAAAATATTTTACACATGTATCTAATGAGGTGTTGTCACGTTATTTAATGAGTATAATAAGTCATGTGTTTTTAAACTCATTAAATGAGGCGACAACTAGCGTATTATTGGATAACTGTGTAAAATATTTTTACACTGACGATGTAAACTCTTGTTTTTAATATAAAAAAGATTTATAGTTGTTTTCTTATAGTAACTTGATGCAACAAAAGAAGCTAATGACAACATGTTTCTTAATGATTACAGTTCCTTCCTTGGAAATCGATTAACAGGTTCAATACCTACAGAGATAGCAAACATATCCACTCTCCAAAGTTTGTGAGTTTCTCATTATCCACCGTTGTAAAGAAAAATTTCCCATTTATGTATGTAACTATGCAACTTAGCTTTAACATGATATAAATAGGGTCTTGGAGGCCAATCAACTATCTGGAAACCTTCCTCCTGAGCTTGGGAATCTAACCCAGATTCAAAGACTGTATGCACTTTATTCTATTTGCCATTTACACCCTATATATATGTTAATATCATTTAGCTACCTGATTTCCTTCAGTGATATTTTCACTCAAAAGGTGAAAGGCCAATTATTCAAAATCTATTTAGCTATTTAGATCCACAATTTTTTTTTTTTTTTGTTAATCATATTTAGGCTACTTTCCTCCAACAATTTTACTGGAGAACTACCGGTGACATTGGCCAACCTCACCACATTGCAGGATATGTAAGCTTCATATTTTCATTGATCTGTTGAGTGGTGACTATATTAGAGATTTTTGTTTTTTTGAACTAATAATTAACTTCTTTTTTTTTTGTTGCATACCCTTTTACTATATTGTCGAATTGGGGACAATCAATTCTCTGGGAAGATACCTGATTTCATTCAAAGCTGGACTAGTCTCCAGAAACTGTACAAACTCTCCTTTTTTTATTTTATCATTTTAACTATTTTAGTTGTTTTTCTATTGCTTGAATTACACTTATGTCTTCTTGTATCTTCAAAGTTACCAATGTTACTTTAATTTGTTTTGACAGAGTAATTGAAGGGAGTGGACTAAGTGGGCCAATTCCTTCTGGAATTTCACTTCTGGAAAAATTAACTGACTTGTAAGTATGATATTTCATATGGTAAACAAGGTTTCAAAATTAAATTTCATCTTAATTATTGTTGTTTACTTAGTTGTGAATCTAATGTGATATGCAGGAGAATTAGTGATTTGAATGGATCTGAACATTCACCTTTTCCACAGCTTAACAATATGAAATTGAAATATCTGTGAGTTGATTACTTTGGCACTTTACAAAACAGGAAAAAAAAAAAAAAGTACTTGAAGAAGAGGTACTAATAACGTATTGTTATCTATCTTATTGTTTCCCAGGATTTTGAGGAATTGCAACATCAATGGAACACTACCTCCATATCTTGGGACAATGACTAGTCTGAAAAACTTGTAACTACATGTTTTCCCCATTTTGTTTGATTGCAACTAATGATTAAATTCTCTTTTACTATGTATAACTTATTTTGTAACCTTTAGTTTTTTATGTTTAATACTTTTTGCTTTTATGGATATAACATTTTATGATCACTTTCTTCTGCAAGTTTAAACTCATTTTTATTATGGTTTCCCTTTCAGAGATCTCAGCTTTAACAAATTGAGCGGACAAATTCCGAGTAATTATGATGCCCTAAGAGAAGTGGATAATTTGGGTTATATTTTTAATCACAGATCTGTTGACTTCTTTAAACATAAAAGGCTAAAACTCTAGTTTCAAATTGAGAGTGAAGTAGGACAGTTGGATAATCCTAACTACATCCATGAAGATTAAAATCAACTTATAATACATGTGGAATAGATGTCAGCCTCTAATGGAGCTTAAGTAGTCCAAACCAAGTTTTCACTGCATAAGTTAAGAATGAGTCATTATAGAATTTGGACATATGCATGCAAAATATTATGTGATAGGTATTTCTTTTTTTCTAATCATATGCTCTGTTCATATAAAATTCACACAATCATCCATCATTGGATTCCATTTCAAAAGTTTAGGTTCTACATTACCACATTAATTTCTAGATCTTAGTAAATGTCAGAATCAGAGAACTGTAGTTGATAGAAGGTTCTACATGAGTGTGACTAAGGTTGATGACTAGTTTATTTCCCACAATGAAGGGTCCTTAATGAATATTAAGTTCTATATATTAAATTCTTGATATTTTTTAATGTAGATACTTAACTGGAAACCTTCTCACTGGTCCAGTGCCTACATGGATAAAGAAAGACGGCAGCATGTGAGTTCTCTTTCAAATGCTACTTATATGATTCCTTGGACTGAACAATATACCAATTAATTTGTGTAACAAAAGTACTAGAAACCTATCATTTGTTCCTTATGTTAGTATTCTTATGTTTCTTTGGAGTTCCCTAATGTTACGTTAGGTCTATTTGATTGGCTTGCTAATAGATTCTGAATCAAATTTTATAACTTGTGTATAGGGATATTTCATACAATAACTTCAGCATCAGCCAAGGGAGTGAGACATGTCAAGATGGAAATGTGTAAGAATCTTTGCATTTGTGTGCATTTGTTTGGAAATTATGAACCTATTAGAGTCATAACCTTCTCTTTGACCCGCAATGACTCGTAAGTTTGTGTTATACATGCTAAATTATTTTTATTTCTTGTATATAGCTCTTCCATTTCCCTCATAATGCAAGTAATCTTAGCTGATTATTACCGGAATATGCTAACTAATTATGTCCTTTCCATCATTATCTCAGAGGAACAGTCTCATGTTTGAGAAGCTTTGTCTGTCCTAAAAGTAGGTTTCTTTGCTGTGAAGTTTCTATTGAGTACTAAGATTTCACTATTGCCTTGGCATTTTTCATGAAATGTTTCATATAAGAGGCATGCATGGGAATCATATGATATATATGATTCCCATATATAATATGATATATATTACATCACAATTAAGTGCTTTGTTGGTTGGAAATCTCAAGTGGCTAGTTATCTTCTTGTTTGCCATGCTAATCTTTAAGCATATCTTAAATATTTCAATGTGTCCTTCAATACAAGATATTTGTACCAAGAAATCATCACTTTTCTTTTACAAGGCTAGACTTGTATAACTTAAACATGATTACCTTCTTTCATCTTCATTTTCAATAACAAAGAAAAGAGACATATAGACAAAAAGAGAATAGAATAATAAAATTTGAAGAAATATATTTTTCTTTATGTGATTTTTTTTACATTGTTTAGTGTTTCAATGGTTTCTCACTTCATTCTGCTTGTCCCAGCCTCATACTCTCTTCATATAAATTGTGGAGGAAAGTTGGTAACAATCAATAAAAGCACATATGACGATGATTCAGATGCAGCAGAACCTGCTAGATTCCATCAAAGTGGAGCAAAAAATTGGGCATTTAGCACCACTGGTATCTTCATGAATAAAGATGATGATCATGGAGACTATTATACTTGGTCAAATGAATATACACTATCTGTGGCCAATGCCGAGCTATACATGAATGCACGAGTTTCTCCCATTTCCTTGACTTATTATGGACTTTGCCTGGGAACTGGAAACTACACAGTAAATCTACATTTCGCAGAAATCATGTTTACTGATGATCAAACATATAGTAGCCTAGGAAGGCGTGTATTTGATATCTATATTCAGGTACATGGCTAACACTTTTACTTACTTGATGTCATCCAATGTTTGCTATAAAGATAGATCTTTAATAAACATGGGTTGGTAAGAGCGGAAGGTTAAGTATGTAGTTTGATCATTGAATCTCTATATATGGTGCCAAACAATACTTTAGAGATTAGTCTCTCACCTATGGAGTGAAAGAATACACCATGTCAAGCAAGTAGTCACAAGTTTCAATTAGGAAAAAGGCATATAGTCAAGTAGTAATTAGGTTCCAATCATTGACTTTTTATTCTCTACTTCAAATACATAGAATGTTTCACTTAACAATTATTTATAAAATCAATTGCCACAATATTTTAAAATAGTATGAAATATTTAGGCCTGTAATTATCATGAAGCATTAACATTAAAGTTGAAATATATATCATAGGGAAAGCTGGTACAAAAGGACTTTAATATTGCAGAAGAAGCGGGAGGAATTGGCAAGGCAATCAAAAAACCGTTCACTGCTGTTGTGACTGGTAATACCTTGGAGATTCGCTTATATTGGGCTGGAAAAGGGACAACTAGTATCCCATTTAGATCAGTATACGGTCCTCTTATATCAGCTATATCCGTGGAATCTGGTAGGTTATACTTCTTTGTATGTTATTAATCTCACACTGCCATCTCCATGTTATGATATAATATGTATAACTATTGTATAATAATCAAGCAGATTTTCCACCTCCCTCTGAAAATGGAAGCAGCATATCTGCAGGAGCTGTGGTTGGAATTGTGGCTGCAGTATTAGTTGTTGTCTTCCTGGTATTTGGTATACTTTGGTGGAAAGGCTGTTTAGGAAAGAAAAACTCTTTAGCAACAGGTAATCAGAAAGAAAATACTTTTGATGTCATGATTACCAGACCTTTTCTCTTAAAAACCTGGATTTTTCATGTGCAAAAAAGAATGAACTTATGCATGTTGAGTAACTAAGTTCTAACATGTATTTTGATTAATGTATCATGTTATTAGACCTTTGAGGCTAGTTAGTTATCTTGATAAGAAGAAAACTGCAGGCTTACAACACGTGGATTGTTTATACAAAATGTCAATGTCATTTTTTTTTTTAGTATAAGCTCTAATATTTCTTTTGCTTCAATTACCAGAGCTAAAGCGTTTAGACCTACAAACTGGTTTATTCACCTTAAGACAAATCAAAGTAGCAACAAATAACTTTGATATTGCAAATAAGATTGGGGAAGGAGGATTTGGTCCTGTGTACAAGGTATTTTGCATAACATAACAATTTCTCTCTGTTGTCATACACTTATTATAATTTTACCTATTGTTATTTGAAATTTTTTTTCTACTTTAATAACTTTATATAGCATTCCTCAAAATGTAGGGACGTCTATCAGATGGAACGCTGATAGCAGTCAAGCAGCTTTCTTCAAAATCGAAGCAAGGGAATCGTGAGTTTTTAAATGAGATAGGCATGATTTCTGCTTTACAACACCCTTATCTTGTTAAACTCTATGGCTGCTGTGTGGAGGGAGATCAACTATTGCTCGTATATGAGTATATGGAAAACAATAGCCTTGCACGTGCTTTATTTGGTAATTCTTCCTATATGGTCTACTTCAGCTGCTATTTATTCGATATTCCTCATTTTCTAACTTAGCACATGACTATATTGTACCATTCTCTAATGTCTACCATATTAAAAAAAAAAGGCTCCGAGGAACACCAAATAAAATTAGATTGGCCAACAAGGCTGAAGATCTGTGTTGGTATTGCTAGAGGTTTAGCATACCTCCATGAAGAATCAAGACTAAAGGTTGTGCATAGGGACATCAAGGCCACTAATGTGTTGCTCAATGAAGATCTCGACCCAAAGATATCCGATTTTGGTTTGGCCAAGCTCGATGAGGAGGACAATACTCACATTAGCACCCGAATTGCTGGGACCTAGTGAGTAACGATAATTTTTATCCTCTCAGAGTTTATTCACAAGTATTGCTAACGAGAATGTGTGTAAGAAAAGTTATCAAATTCAAATCAGATGACATTTTCTTAAATATAAAAGTATAAATATCACATTGTATAATGATATCAAGTTGTTGTAATGATATTTTCCAATTTTTATGCAGTGGATATATGGCTCCTGAGTATGCAATGCATGGTTATTTGACCGACAAAGCAGATGTTTATAGTTTTGGAATTGTTGCCTTGGAAATCGTTAGTGGAAGGAGCAACACCATTTATCGATCAAAAGATGAAGCGTTGTATCTTCTTGATTGGGTAACTTTATGATGTTCTCTATTGGTCATGCCAATATGATTATCCATGATACAATTTATGTACAATTTGTTTTATGTCATCCATATATATTATTGCTCAATTTCATCTAATGCCATTTTGTAAAAGACATTCAATCATGTGTCCCTTTTTCTTGTCTCTTTCCTTGTCCTGGCCTACTATAACACAATAACTTAGCAAAAACATAAACAATGAAGAAGAAATGCTAATTTTGAAGAGAAAGGGTAATTTTTTTTGTTAAAGTATTATGTTTCACAAGAGGACAGTGAAGGGGATAGGAAAAGGAGGTAATTTCAATCTCTCTAGAAGAGTAATTTTACAAAACATTTTATTGCTACAAAGACACTCTAAAATTTTCTTATCATGAGGCATTTAAGTGGATTTTGTTGTTAGTTATTTTATAGAAATGTGACCAATATCCTACTTTAAAGAATTTTCAAACTAGTGACATCATGAGAAGTTGAATTTATGGGTCTCAAATCAAACTAATTTTTGTTTTTCTTCTCTCAACAGGCACATTTGTTAAAAGAGAGAGATGACCTATTAGATCTAGTCGATAGAAGATTAGGTACAGATTTCAACAAAAAAGACGTTATGCTGGTGATCAATGTGGCTCTCCTATGCACCAATGTCACTTCAAACCTTAGGCCCTCCATGTCGTCAGTGGTAAGTATGCTTGAAGGCAAGACCGTGGTTCCAGAATTTGTTTCAGATGCAAGTGAAGCAATGGATGAACAGAAATTTGAAGCAATGAGGCAGTATTACTATCAGATTGTTGAAAATAAGATAAGTAAGACACAAACGCAAAGTCAGAGTTTATCAATTGGTGGGCCATGGACTGCTTCATCTTCATCAGCTGTAGACCTCTATCCTATCCACCTTGATTCTTCATACTGGGATGAAAGAAATTAAGAGTTTGTGTTGATAAATAATTACATATGTCAACTTGTTATTCGACCAATATGTATTGTCATGTGTAACACCCTGACTTATGCATTCTTATAGCACCTTTGGATGATAGTAAAATAAGGAAAATTTTAGAAACAAGTGGAAGAATTTACAGATAAGATTTCAGTAGGATAATATATGATCTTAAGCTGATTTGATACAAATAAGTAATTAAGACAAGTACATGAATCAACATCATAAATACATCGATTCCTAGAATTACGACTCTGATCCAGCTATGAATACTGATTTATCCTTGACACTCTTGAATAACTGGCAAGCAATTCCGGAATCTGCTTATCAGTTTCCAATATATACCTGCTATCTGAAAGCAATAAGGATAAGGGGTAAGAATAAATCTCAGTGAGTTCTTAGGTGCCAATACATACAATTCCATAATATATGTTGTTGAGATACAAGTATAAGATTAAATCTGAACGAGAAATTAAACCTAAACATAGGCATCCTTAAAGAAAAACGTTGCTAGGCACCCAAAGTGTGAGGGACTTAGGATATTCTAGCTTAAGATTTTGATATGGCTATGTCTGAGCTCTATGACCACAATCAGGCATCCCTTAGATTGTTTAACACCACATCCTAGCCTTCTCATAAGGAAGGGCTTACAAAAACATGTCTTACCCACAATTTTTTTTATAAACAGATTGGCATGCAAAGACATCACTATAGGAGAAGGAGATCCCAGCTAGGATAATACCTTAGACCCTAACAGTCATCTGTAGTAAGCCAAAATATATATTAAAGACTGCACCTATTATGGTAAAAGTCTTCCAAAATACAACTAGGTGGAAGAGACCACCAGCTAAAACTACGAAAACGAAAAGCAAGATTGGCCAGTTTGTTCGTGCAGGAGTTGTCTTTGCGAAAACTATGCAAAACATGGAATTGCATCTGCCTGATTAAATACAAGCAATTTCTCCATCTAGTCTTGAGCCTCCAGGGAACCAAATTCAAGTTGGAAAATGCAAGAACAAGAACCATCGAATCACATTCTAGCCAAAGCTTATTCCAACCCTTTGCGTGAGCGATCTCAATTACTTTCATGGCACGACATAATTCTGCTTGAAACGCATAGGATAATCCTAAGAAGTCAGAAAAATAACCTACAATAGCACCACTAGAGTCTCTAAAAATAGCACCACAGGCAGAAAGCCCTAGGCTTCCTCTGGAAGCCCCATCTGTGTTGCATTGAATCCGGCCACAAGGGGGCTTAAGCCAATCAACCTGAATAATTATTGGAGCCTTTGGAGTATAACAATCAATCGAAAACTATTTGAGTATTTTAAACTTCTTCTAGGTACCTTTGGAAAACCTGCCGAACAAAGAGACGACAACACTAACCAGATGCACAACTCGATGAAAGTTAATGCTCATATTATTAAAAGTTAACTGGTTACGAGCATACCAAATCACCCAAAAGACATGAACCACTGCTGAAAGGACAATGTCCTTTAGATGAGAGCTCCAAGATCTGTCCCAAATTGAGAGCACCAAAGAGAATGAAGAAGTGTCAATGTTACCACCAGTGACCGAGCTCAGCCAATCCCAAAGATGGATGGCAAAAGGGCATCTTAAAAAAAGATGATCAAAAGATTCACAGGCATTATGACAAAGGTCACACCTAGAAACAACCACACAGCCTCGACGCCAAAGATGATCATCGATTAACATCTTATCATGAAAAATTCTCCAGACCCCAAAAGATTTAGATGGAGGAATAAAAGCACTCCAGATTTTCCTCCCCCAAGCGACCCGCTGACCCATAGGATTGAGATGAAGATACGCCTCTTTAAAGGACAACAAACTCGAGTCATTGTCTTACCAAACAAAATGGTGCTTCACGTCATCCAAAGGAGGAATAATCTAAGTCATTTCTTGAGCAACGTCAGGAAGAGCACCTGCGAGAGAATTAGGAACCACCTATCGATGATTAATCAAAAAATCAGCCACTCTAGATTTCAGAGACGAATGGATCCTGCTGGGAATGGCAAACCGATCCATCATACTAAGCCAGTTGTCCACCCAAAATTTAATCATCTGACCATTGCCAACACACCAACGACTATTGTCAAGGACACGTTGCATATGCAGACGCACACCAAGCCAAATAGAGGATCTAGTAAAATAAGCCACTGGTTTATTAGATCTAAGATACCTGGCTTTCAAAAGCATTGCCCACTGATGTTGAGATGAGAACATATCCCATGTTAGCTTAAGCATTGCTGTTGAGTTGATGGAGGATAAGGAACGAATCCCAAGACCACCCTTATCAATGGGAGAACACACCTTATGCCAAGCAACAGTAACGAGTTTTCTTCCATAAATGTCACCAGACCAAATAAGATTCTTGATCCAGGAGTCTAGGGACTTCAGGAAAGCAACCAGCCATGCGTAGACATGGAAGCTATAGACCAACATTCCATGAATAACAGGTTTAACAAGTTGGACTCGTCCCATAATAGACAGCAAGGAAACTTTCCAGGCAGAGAGCTTAGCCTTAATTCTGTCGGCAATAGGTTGTAAGTGACAAGGGTTAGGCTTCCCTTTGAATAAAGGAACGCCTAAGTAGTTGAAGGGTAGGCTTATAAATTCAAAACCCAGGAAGTCACGAAGAACATGGATTCGAGCAGTGGACATGGAACCGGCAAAAGATTGACACTTGTGCAGGCGAAGAAGCTGGCTTGAGGCCAAGCCATATTCTTGAAAGAGAGTCATCAAAGAAGCCAAGTTCTTTTTAGTTCCCTCACAGAAAACCATGATGTCAATGTGCCTTGATAGCTAGTTTAGTTGATAAATAATTACATCTGCCAACTTGATATCCGACCAATATGTATTGTGATGCAACCCAGATGTATATCTCCAAAAAGAGTATTTGAATTATATTAAAGTGAGTTAACTCATGCTTAAGAGATCAAGCTTTATGTTTAAATAAAATAAAATCATAACTCAAGCGTTTTAATGAGATTACTTCGATTTCCAGTGTCATGTTGATCCAACTTCCATTGTGCAGAATGCATACTGCACATAGGATTTTGATAGTTTAACAACATCATCTATGTTGGACAAAAGCATGAAGATAGCATCCAAGTCATTCGCTTAGTAACTTTAACCATGGCATGCTCTCCGGTTTCGAATATAAGCAATAACAAAAATTCACGTTAATTAAGAATAGTAGTTTATTCAATTTAATTTTCTTGGTGTAATCAAAATAAGTAATTGCATTCTCCAAAATGTCTATCATGAAAACTTATTTCATAGGAATATAAGAGGTTATTGGAAAATGAAATCTAAATTAATTGAAGGGTATTTTAGAAATCATTAAATAGAATATAATTGGTTGAGATTTGCTTATATTTTGTGTCATCAAAATTGGAATTTTTTTTTACTTATATTCGAAACCGGAGGAAGTATATTGAAAGGGTTTGACTCTCTAAAGTGAGACATCACTTTCCAGACTCAAATCTGTTGTTCCCAATCTCAGTTCCACCCTGTCCCCTAATGAAAATTTGCTAGATCATTTAGAATTTACATACAAGCCTTAAATAGTTAAGCCAACATTACCCCTCCATCTCCACCAGCTTCATGGGGTGTCCTTGAGAACCAGATTTGTGGTCAGTAAGGTCAACGCAAGGAACCAGAATCGACGAAAGACTATTGCTCTTGAGACAACCAAACCCACCAGCTGACATTTTCAAATTGATGTTCCTGAAGGTCTTCTTAGTTTATTGTGCATGTATACCTTCATAGCTGTTACGGGCCAGTCCCCGAGCTGGAATCCATTGAGCTCGGCCCAACACCGATCTAGCTTCTGCGAGCTCGGTTACTACCGACCGGACGGAACCAAGTATGAGCGAGCACAGGCCTGCGCCCGCCGAGGCACTACGTGCCCTCGCCCTGTTTCCCGTGATAGGCCGCTCCGAGTCCATTATAACACTCGGGACCATAGCCGCGTGCCCCGGCATGGAACCCCTGTAGAAGGGGGGCACAGGGCAGTACCGTTACGAAGAAGGCGGACATGTTATCAGATCATAATGAGCTGTTACCCTTATGGGCCGGCCTCCGAGCTGGGCTCCTAACTGCCATACCCAAGCCCATTGATCTAGCAAGGCCCCCCAAATAATACTTTCTGAAGAAGGAAGCTAGCACATAACCCAGAACTACCACTCCTATATAAAGGGGCTTGGCCCCTCAGGTAAAAGGGGATCTTGGACCCTCTCTCTACGCTCTCTCTAAACCCTAAACTCATCTCTATGATGCGAGCTCTATGCTCACCCTAAAAAGCCCTATCTAACTTAGGCATCGGAGTGCCTTTTGCAGGTACTCCACCTGTCGGTCTGAAGGAGGAAGGACATCACGCCCGGAGGAGGAATACTCACCACGGAGCTCACCGCCCAACTACCAGGCAGAGGAGCAAAGGTACGACCTTGCACCATTTCATGCATTAACATTGGCGCCCACCGTGGGGCCCGGTAAAACTAGCTTGGGCCTGAAGGACACCACCGAGCGAGATGGTATGTACAAGGAGCATGGCGAACCGCAGGTCGCCACCACCATGCCACAATACTGATCGATCAGACGCCCAAGTCCGCACTCAGACCAGTCTTGGAGCTTCTCAGGACGGAGAACGAGGAGTACAAAAACACAGATCTCCCGTAACGAGCGTGCATCAGCTCGGACCTTCCCTGATGATCAGGTGATACCTTTTCGGAATTCTTTAACAAATCATATATTGGATTTTTCAAAGGTGCCACCCACAATGTTTACATATTTTACTGGTCTAATACAAAGTCGATAAAACTCCGATTTGTTCACGTTAAAAAATTTCAAAGAGACAAACCAAAAGGCATAACTCTCATTACGACAATACTTTGACCATTTTCTCGACACTTTCTCATGTTTTGGAAGCAAACTTGGCCAGTGTTTCAATTGGAGCTCGGTTTACAAAAAAGCAAATAAAGCATGGATTTTTATATTAGGAAACATCAAAGCAAGTCAATCGATTTTTGCATGATTTGAATTATCTTATCAATCATCCCATATTGATAGCTTGCGTGCGTCAACGTAGAATTAATTCCAAAGCATTTGCCTTATCCTTTCCTCAACGAAGATCTCAAATAATTACTTTGAATTCAAATTGTCTTCTCTAACTACTGGCCAAGCATATGTAGCCGAACTCAATGCATATACAATATACCAGCCGACCTGTCCGAGCTATTGACTAGTGGTTAAGCATACAGGTAGCCGACCTTAATTTTTCATCAAATAGAATCGTTTTGGAAGCAAATGTGAGATTTTCCCCATGGCGGACATAGCCATCAAATTCGATGATCCTAGTCAGATGCAACAACCTCAGTACAGATTCTCAAATCATTTTGTTATTTAATTTTCAAAAATTAAATTATCTTACCTTGAGGTAGCTATGGAAATATCCTATCATATCTTTTACTAACTATTTTGGAGAGATCATTATAAAGACAAAGTCTTTAAATATCCTAAGAATTAGGAGCTCAGGTTGACCACACAAATCAAGGGAGAGATTAAGATATATGCCTAACAAAGCTCAACCACTCAGCTTGGTCAACCTCATCTCAACTACCGAGCTGACCTCAACTATTCAGATATTCGACCGACCTCAACTCAGATAGTCGTATGACCTCAGTTATTTGGAGGAGCTCAAGTCAACCACATTGCTGACCTCAACAACTCGGACGACCACAGATACATCCCTCAAAACCAGGTGCTATTTTTCCATGTTTCTTTCAGCATCTCATCCTCAACTATGAACCATCAACGATTCGTGTCACTTTATTCTTTATTACCTGGAGCATTGTATAAGGTCTTCTCGCATGACATTTTATGTTTGCCCAAACTTTCGAGCAAGGTATAATTTGTCATTTAAATGGATGATGTACTTTCACATTGTTGATGGCTAACCTCAACAGATCAGTATATAGACAACCAACAGGTGGATACCCAGTCCAGTACTTGGGCGACCTACCAGGCCCACCTCAACAATTTCAATATTCAGACGGCTTTAAACTCGGCTACGTCGTTGACCTTGATTATTTGATGACCTCAACCTTGCCGCTTGGACAGCCAATCAACTACTCTCACAGGGAAGTATAAAACTCGACTACGAGCACTTTACTCATAGCATAAAAATTAATGCTAACTTTATTACATCAAGTTGTTGCAAGTTGTCTATACTTTGACAGGAACAGTGCCCCAAAACCAAAGGTCGAGCCCGCCACGGAGCTCGGCACCCAGTGTCGGAAGAAGCTCGACCTCGACACGACCCCCGTGTGTTCAAAGACCCCAAGTCAGCATAAAGGCTTGGCGAGCCCGCTCGCAGCTCAACCTCTGTGGTTCCGAAGACCCCAAGTCAGCATAAAGGCTTGGTAAGCGCATTCGCAGCTCGACCCCTGTGGTCCTAAACCCAAGTCAGCATAAAGGCTTGGTGAGCCCATTCGCAGCTCGACCCCTGTGGTCCTAAACCCAAGTCAGCATAAAGGCTTGGTGAGCCCGCTCGCAGCTCAACCCCTGTGGTTCCGAAGACCCCAAGTCAGCATAAAGGCTTGGTAAGCGCATTCGCAGCTCGACCCCTGTGGTCCTAAACCCAAGTCAGCATAAAGGCTTGGTGAGCTCGCTCGCAGCTCGACCCCTGTGGTCTCAAACCTCACGACTCGGAAGGTCTTACTCGACCTAGAATACCCCCAACTCGGAAAGTCTGGCTCGACCTCTACGAGCTCGCATGAAAGCTTGCACTCGGCTAGTACGGTCATGACAGAGGCAATGCTTCAAACAATTTGAAGCAAGTTTTTTTCGGGGGAAGCTACCTGAGGACTACCCCCTAGCCGAGTAGGAGTCCTCCAAAAACGGTAACACCCGAAGTACGACTACTAGGACTACAGAATAATAACGAAAACTAACGAAAAGTAAGTACTCGCGCAAAGACAATTCAACATTCTTCAACACAGAAGCAGTCATACAAAAAAGGCTCCAAGGCGAGCAACTACAAAGTCAAAACAGAAATAAATACAAGTTACGCAAGGGCATCCCCTTGGTCCTCAACAGGGGTCCCAACGACCTCCTCAACCACAAACGCCTCGCTTGCGGCCCCAACAATGACCTCGGGCTCCACTTCACTTCCCCTCTCAAACTCGCCCTCAGGCTCTTTCTCAGGGTCATCATGACCTTCCTCCTCTTCTTCCTCCATGATCTTCCCGTCCCTCACAACCTTAGTAAAGTCAAGCTCAGAGAGGTTGATGGTGGGGGCGATGACTTGTAGCTGGGCAATAGCGTTGTCAAACCCCTCCTTATACTGGAGAGCGCTATAGGCTCAGTACTCGTCAACCCGGGCAGTCTCAGCTGAGCACTTCTCCTTCTCTTCCCGCAGCTGACCCTCGAGAAGATCTTTCTCGGCCTGAATCTCCCTCTGCCTCTCAAGGAGCGCGGTATTGCTCTTGCTAAAAGCATCCTTGACATCGGAGAGCCTATCATAGTCCTCCTTCAGCTTCTTTATTTTCTCCTCAAGGTCGGCAAGAGAGTTGACCTTCCTTTGATACCTTCTCTTCGCCACCGGCCTCGCCTCGAGCCCCGATCTTATCGGAAGAAATCGGGCCATAGCGCAGTCTGGCCCGTGGCGCTAAGGCTCTGCACAGGCCCAGCTCACCCGCCTCGGTCATGCTTTGGTCATCAGCCTGCCGCATGATTTGGTCGATTTGGTCTGAGCGATCGATCCCCAAGTTCTAGAGGGAGTCGGCGGCACCTTCCCTTTCATCGACAAATTCCCCCAGGTGGCGGAACCACTCGGACCCATCAGGAATGTTTAGTGGTATGCCACCGTGAGGTCCCCTCGGTGCCTTTGCAGGGGGCTGGTCCGATCCAATGATCGGAGAAGAGTGCGGTCACTTTTTAGCGGCCCTGACGGGCGAAGAGGCAGCGGCGCGAGCAGGCACCGGCTCAGGAACTGGTACGACTTTCTCCTTCTGAGCCTTCTTCAAGAGTTCGGCCATTTCTTTCTTGCTCATTTTGGGGGCCATTTCACCTGCAACAAAAACAAGCGATCAACAACCACGTCGAAACCGAGAACTACAAAAAGAAAAAACTTTACTTACTCAGATATTCCTCCCACTGAGATGGGTTCTTTAGAGATCGGGAAATCAGAGGACCGCAGTGAAAGGTGGGCAGACGACTAAGAAAATTCACTATCGTCTGGTCGGTGACCGATAACGAGTTGAAATCGACCTCCTTGATCGGACGAGGGTTGGGGGTCCAATAGAAAGGAAACAAGGGCTCCCCTTGAGCCGAGAAGAAGAAGGGGTCCCGGGCCAGCACTTCAATCTTGAAGAAGTCATTCTTCCAATTCTTGTAAGACTGGTAAAAGAGCTCGAGAAGATAGAGGCCAGGGATTTTGTTGAGGGAGCACCATTTAAGCTGCCTCGCAAGCCTAAGCTGGAAAAAGCTAAAGAAGAAGGCCGCAGAAGGGGCGATCCCATAATGCTTGCACACGAGTTCGAAAGCTCGGATAAACGCCCAGCTATTGGCGTGGAGTTGCGAGGGGGCTACGTTCAGCCACTGGAGGACCTCGCACTCGAACCCGCTGAAAGGAAATCGAAGGCTGACTCGGGCAAAGAAGGTCCTGTAGAAGAAACAGAAGTCGGGCGAGTTCGCCTCATCCTTCCCAAAGCACACTCGGTCCTCGGGGGAACAGGAGAGGCAAGTCACCTCCCCCTCTCTCTCTCTGTTCGATGTCAAAACCACGCTCGACCTAAGGGCGACCAAGCCCATCTCCGACAGGATATCCGAAGACACCTTGAGCACATCAGGGTGCACCCAAGAGTAAGGGGGTCTATCACCCCCCACCTGACGCCTCGTCTCCCTATGGAGCGAATAGACAGGGACAGAAGAGGCCGGAGCCGGTGAAGAAATGGGGGGGGAGCTGGGGTGAAGACTTGGAGGGGCCTAGGGTCCTCCCCGTCGTAGCCACGCACGCGGGGCGTCGCTCCAGAAGACTCATCCCAGTTTCTGGCGAAATGGGGAGGAGTAGAAAGGTCGAAGGATGTACTGGCAGTAGTGGCTGGAGAAGAATCAGAACTCAAAGAAATAGGGGAAGGGGGACGACGAGAAGAAGAAGACATTAAACTAAGAATGCCAGAGAACTTACCGGGAGAAGGAAGGAGATGGGCAGGAAAGCTGGAAGTAAATGCAGGTGGAAGAAGCAGCGTAGGCGTCGTGAAAGCAAAGAAGAAGAAATGAAAACGGGAGATGAACAGGGCAATTTAAAGCCCAAGATCAAGGGAAACCAAGGGGCAAACCGATCTGGGCCCTCCGTTGCTGAGGCCAGATGCCAATCCAATGGCCCGCGTCAAATCAAGCGATCAGCGATGGAGAAGAGCACGACAGGGCAATGTCTGTCAACGTCCCATCAGATGGCGAGACCGACCGGCAAAAGGATGACGCGCAGAGTACTGAGCCCTAGGCAAAGAAGCTTCTGAGATACGCTTCCGAGGAGACTGTCCATCTCGGACACCGACCCAACGAACGGAACTTAGACCCTTTCCCCTTCCAAGCAAAGGGTCTAGGGGGCTTGTGTTACGGGCCAGTCCCCGAGCTGGAATCCATTGAGCTCGGCCCAACGCCGATCTAGCTTCTGCGAGCTCGGTTACTACCGACCGGACGGAACCAAGTATGAGCGAGCACAGGCCTGCGCCCGCCGAGCCACTACGTGCCCTCGCCCCGTTTCCCGTGATAGGCCGCTCCGAGTCCATTATAACACTCGGGACCCGAGCCGCGTGCCCCAGCATGGAACCCCCGTATAAGGGGCCACAGGGCAGTGCCGTTACGAAGAAGGCGGGCACGTTATCAGATCATAATGAGCCGTTACCCTTATGGGCCGGCCTCTGAGCTGGGCTCCTAACTGCCATACCCAAGCCCATTGATCTAGCAAGGCCCCCCAAATAATACTTTCTGAAGAAGGAAGCTAGCACATAACCCAAAACTACCACTCCTATATAAAGGGGCTTGGCCCCTCAGGTAAAGGGGGATCTTGGACCCTCTCTCTACGCTCTCTCTAAACCCTAAACTCATCTCTATGATGCGAGCTCTATGCTCACCCTAAAAAGCCCTATCTAACTTAGGCATCGGAGTGCCTTTTGCAGGTACCCCACCTGCCGGTCTGAAGGAGGAAGGACATCACGCCCGGAGAAGGAATACTCACCACGGAGCTCACCGCCCAACTACCAGGCAGAGGAGCAAAGGTACGACCTTGCACCATTTCATGCATTAACAATAGCCTATCCTTGCACTTTATTGTGCATGTATATAAGTACCAACACATTGATACACACACGTTCAAGGAACCAGGCTTAAGTGAATATGTTGTGTAACATCCCAAAAATTTCGGCCTCGAAACACTAATATGATATCTTAAGCATGTAACCTTAAGCAACTGAGTGATGAATTCTTCATATATGTATTTAAGTTCTCAAAAAAGGACCTAGAAGAGGTTTAGGAGTGATAAGGAAGCAAAATCAAGGGTCTAGGGTTCAATTAATTTGCAAAGTGAATAGACCCGTTTGCAACGCAGATGTATTCGAATTGTGATAGCATTGCATTCGCAACACGACAACAACGGACATGTGCTAATATGGTGAAGACACGCGTCAAATATCAAATTGTTTGCAATGCGAATGAGACTAACTCACAATGCGAACAAGTCAATTCCCAACTTATAAATAGGTCGAACCATTTCGCAAAATTGTCATCCAAAGGCCCACTTTAGCTCTCTCTATATGATTTTCTCACTCTAAAATTCCTGCGAACGCATTTCAGTTGTTTTGGGTCCTATATTGAGGTTCTGGCCTTGAAGCTCTCTACTGCTTTAGCTACATCGCTACCCAGTGGGCTTATAGTGGTAAAACACTATCTCTCTAGGTTCTAGCTCAAAGTTTTGTTATTATGAGTTCGGTCCTGATGGTGGTTTTGGTCTTGGTGTGCAATCGAGGTGTTGCAAGAGCGGGGATTCCTTTTAGAGTTTGGAGTCAGCTTCCAGTCCTCTAACTTGGAGGTATAACTCCAATTTCTCTCTTTTGATTTCCTTAAATCTAGGTATTCCTTTAGTTCATTATTTGTTCTTAGGTGATCCATAGGTTCATTTTAGTCCTTGCATGCGTTTTTATAATTTTAAGCCACAATCCTAGGTCATTGGTATACTCAATGTATAGTTGGTAAATACCTATAGAATATAGGATTAAATATGTAGCTGTAACAATGGAAGCATCCTAATATCTGCTTGGGATGGCGTTCAACAATTTGTGGGGGTGCGATCAGTATGGATTTTCATCTTAAGCTGCTCGTTTAAGCGACCGGAACTAGTGGGAGAATGAAACCCTACTCATCGAGATTATTACGTTAGAATATTAGTATAGATATATATGCGTATAGTGACATAATCTTTACTAGATGTTCATATCAGCAACACCTTAGGAGAGAGGTTGCGGAATAGGATGGCTAAGGATAGTTGTCTTAGACCTATAAACTAATATAGGATGTAATTATGTTATGTGTGTATGTTTGACAAACCTAGGTTAGATGACTTCTTGATATATGTTTGTGTGGCTCTAATTGTATGTGTTGGTGGAGTATATGTTGATAGAAGATTGCCTTATGCAAAACTAGGATTGATTTTTAGAGTTGTTTAGATATGATTGTTATTCATAGTATTTGAATACGTTTGATTAGGCTAGATGATTCATATCATTTGGTAGTGCGATAGGTATATCTAGTATGTGTAGGAATTGGACATGGATTGTCATGAGAAAATATGGTATTGATGGTTTAGAGTGTGTTCAACCCTTATTCATATGATTTGAGTCGGATTATGGCATATACATGAGTTAGATGAATAGGTCAAAGGGTTGAGTAGGAGTCATTAGGATTTGATCTGGATTGAGTTGTGAGGTTCATTCGCATAAAGCCACCGTAGTGCGGCCGAGTTATCACACGAGGCCATTTACTCGTGTGGGGGTATGAAATGTTCAGTACAGGACATGTTGTTGCCTTTGAGATAGATCGAGTCCGATATAGAGCCATAGGAAATTGGAAAAATTTGAATTGCATTTTTATTGATAAACTGAAAAGATGGGAACAAGGTGGGCTTTTCACAAGATATACCCTAAAGCTTAGGGCAAAGCAACTAGGGTGAGCATAAAAAGCATATGAAAATTGTCTAAATAAGGCTATCTTTCTTGAAGTCCAACCACTTGGTGTTGATCAGATCTTGCACTTCGTATTTCAAATCTAAACAGCTCTCAAGTGAATGGCCCACTGCCTGACGTGGTATTCACATTTAGCTCCCGGGTTGTACCACTTAGGGAAAGGGGGTCCCATGGGCTTATAGGGGCTGGGACAATGATGGAGTTCTTGCGGAGAAACGGTCCTTATAACTCATTAGAATTGAGTCAAATTGAACTGGCTTCTTCTCTTGGTAGCTTGATGGTGCTGTCTGACCGTGTTAAATTGCATTTGTATCTTCTTCGCACTTTTGGCCCATACTGCGCAATGGTTTTTGGGCGTTGAGGTTATCAATCTTTTTGCTTCTTATCCCCGCTTCCACTCTTTTCCCGATAACAACCAGGTCCGAGAAGCTTGAAGAGATACTTACAATCATCATATCATAGAAAATGTGTCAATAAACGCGGTAACCATCTCTTTCTCAGACAGCTTATGACATCCTCATTTTTCTAATTATGTTTAGCATGTGCTCATGTGAGACTAAGTGTACTTGTGTGCCTTAGATGGGATTAGTGTGTATTTGATTGTGTATTTGACTTTTTAACTGTAAGTTCATTTTCTGTGTGATCGTGTAGTTGTAAAGAACATGTTTTGAGGATTGGTATGTTGTTTGAGGTTGGAATATTGTTTGATAAGGTTTTGGTATGAGTCTTAGAAGCCTCGTAAAGTTTGAGAACGATCAGAGTCGAGATTAGGGTTTTGTGTGCTCGTACCCTTGGGCAAGTACGAGTTTTCAATTGAGTATATGAGACTTTGAATCTTTGTTATAGAGTTCTTTTGATGTCCTCTTGTGTTTAGAATCATGTTTAAGTGTTAAGGTATCGAGTTCTGGATCGCACGGACATCAGAATTGAAAAAATCGCGCAAAACCGAACAAAGCAACGAAAAAGTGCGTAGGATGCATTTGAGCGCGCGCCTAGTGTATGGTGCACCAGTGTCTTCTAATCTCTGCACCACGTGGCGCGCTGTGATTGGACTGTTTGCTAGCCTGGACATCCAAGAGGTAATTTCAGCGTGAAGGACTGTCTGGAACGCGTGTAGAGTGCGCGTAAGTGCACCTGAAGCGTGTAGAGTCAGTGAGTTGCGCAGGAATACGCGCAGGCCGCGCGTGGGACGCGCTCCACCCAATTGCCTATTTAAGCCCAATTATTCCATAAATTCTGATTTCTTCACTTCTTCTTCCTAAAATACGACCTGAGGAGTGTTGTCAACCAGAAAACAGCCATTTCCAAGTTCTCCAAGCTTTGTGATCATCACCCAAGTGATCTCAAGCGTCTGTTCATCAATCCGACAGTGCAAACTCGTCAGCTTCCGTTTGGGCTTGTTACGGCTTATCTCTGATCGCCGTTTCGTCGAGGTAAAGCTTGTACCCTCTACTATTCCTCTCTGTGTTTAGTTGATAATTTATGATTCTCAAATTGGTTTTAGTTCCTAGCCCTAATCAGACTGTGTTTTGGAACCCGGTTTGACACGAACGGGTACCGAACGAGCTAAGGTTTTGCCGAAACTCCCAGAGGCGACTCTTTGGGTCACGAGACAGAGGTTATACCCTCTGTTCTTCATATGTTTTAGTTTCTGATTTCATAATTCTTATGATTTGGATTGTCCCTGATTAACCATTCTCCGTATTTTAGGGTTTTGGTGCTAGTACGGGCATCGGTTGACCGTGAAACTTCGTCAGGAGTTGTTTTTGGGTAAGCTTGAGTCCCTGGACCCTTTGATCAAGCCCTGGCCGTGACACTATTTCATTTTTATTAATTTCATAGTTTGTCCTAATTCTAATCCGAGTGTGTTTTTGTGTTTCCGGTGAATTATGGGTTGTTCTGGCGTGCTTGGTGGAATTTTTGGGTGACCCCTAGCCTATTATTGGTGTTGACCGAACCTGATTTTAGCTTAGGGAGAATCCATTTCTTGGTTCGTCAGTTGGTGAGGTGGTGGCACGCCTGTAGTAATTCCCGAGTACTCCGAATACCAGGTGGGAGAAAGAATATACTTCCATTAGGTTATGTGTGGTAGAAATGATTGTTTGGCATGTGTAGGGTGACCTAAGCCCTACTAGGGGTTAATGTCAATAACACCTAAGGATAGGGGTTACGGTCTATGATCAGTGCATTTTAATGCATTCTTTATAGCTTTGCACTTAGTGTTTTTTATTGTGTTATGTACCTAATATCTAAATCTTAGCACATTTCTAAACTTTGGGTCTTGCTTGAGCAGTATAGTAATTTATTGATTAACCTTTGTTTTTACTGCATATTGACCCCTGTCTACACTGCAGGCCATAACTTTGGCTACGTTTATCCGATTGAGGCGTACGAGCATGCGTTGGAAAGCTAAGGAACAGAGCTACAATTCTTTTGTTAAGCTCGAAACCCAATTCTGATGTCTTGTATGTCAAAACTGCGAATTACTGAAGCAGTACAGTGTAAAACGGGTTTTGGGCCTAACTTTAGTTTGTCATCGGGCTTTTATCATAGAACCCGTTTAGGGATTTAGGTTTTTTGTTGAGCTGAGATTAAATACACCAGGACCAGCCGTTTTTAAGTATCTTACGTTTTATTTTACAAAACTTGTGTGCTCTAGCCTCGATGGAAACCTAAGCTCCTAAGTTGATTCATCGGTTAAAGGTTGCCGTTTACGGATTTTGAGGTTCGGTACCTAATGTTTTAACACAAATTTGTTTTAATTTCTTTAATTTCGTCTCTATCAATTTCGAATTTGGTTTTGAATGTATGCAATCTATCCAGTTCATTTTCTGCTTAGTTAATCGTTCTGTCTTCGTTGCAAAACACGATTCAGTTGTGTATGACGCTTGATTGTATGCAATTCTGTTTCGTAATTTTTAATATTTCGAATTACTTGATTGCTTAGATTAATTGATTCGAGTAGAAATTGATAGAGTGTTGATTAGAATTCTGTTATGATATTGGTTGTGTTTTAAACGGCGCTTGTCCACTCCCGTGACCGATTGAACCCGCTGTTTCGGCGCTTGCTCGAAATGGTGTGAATTCATATAAACTGATTAACGCTTGTTTAGTTAGTTTATGACAACTGCGAATTTGAAATTAAATGAATTGTTGTTTTTAGAACCTGTGATAAATCCAAGGCGCGCACCCGAAAACCGGTGAATCTATTGTCTCTCTAATTTGATAAAATTTCAAACAGAAATTGTCTTCACAAAAAAACCCCCTTTGTTATTGTTGATTTTCGTACTTCCTGATTTTAGTAATTTTGGTTTTTAGAGGTCCTCGTGAGACGACCAAGGTCTCTTTCCTTGAATACTATATCAAATCTTTTAATTATTTTGACCCGCGTACGACCGCAGATCAAATTGGCGCTGTTGCCGAGGATCTCTAATTAGGGATTACCAACCTCAGGACCCACTAACAATACTGACGTTTCTTGCTTTGTTCTTATTGTGTTTCCAGGTCTTGTTACAGGTTGTAGGCGCTGAGACTGCTGATTTCTAGGATTTGTAGGCGAAAAAAAATCAGTTTTCGGGCAATCTCGTCAGATTGTTCCGAAACCACAGCTGAAAAATCCTGAAAAAATAAAGGATCAGGACTCCCTTAGTAAAGACTACTTATGGGACTACGGGCTCAAAATCCCAAATTCCCTCGTTTTCTATTTTTAATTATTTTTTTAATTTTTCATATCTCCGAAAAAATCCAAAAAAATTTGCATATCTTTCTTTTGGTTTAATTAGATTTTTCGTATTGTTTTTATAATTTTTAGGTCAGATTTGAGTCGTTTTCTATTTTCTGCATTCATTTTAGCATTAGGACATAGTTGGTATTTCTAGAATTGTTGCATTTTCCTATTCCTTGCTGCATGCAGTGCATGACCAGGTCCAATATTGTTAACTTTCACCTTTTGACCCTGAAATTGAGAGAACTTTGCATCGTAGACTTAGGGATCATATAGGAGATAGTGGTAGTGATAGTGACAGCATCTTTAGTCACAATCTCTTTGATTCTGATTCTGATCTTGAGTCTGTTAATATGGCTGGTAGAACACTAAGAGAACTTACTGCACCAGATGTTACTTACAATGCTCTGTGCATTAATTATCCCGATGTTGCTGTTCCTTTTGAATTGAAATATGGTTTAATACACTTGTTGCCAAAGTTTAGTGGTCTTGTAGGTGATAATCCACACAAACATCTCAAGGAGTTTCACATTGTGTGCTCAACCATGAAGCCCTAACGAATTCCAAAGGAGCACATTAAACTGAGGGCCTTTCCCTTCTCACTCCAAGATGCAGCCAAGGATTTGTTCTATTACCTCCAACCAGGTTCTGTTGAAAATTGGAATGACTTGAAAAAGTTGTTCCTAGAGAAGTTATTTCCTGCATCCAGAGCTGCTTCAATCAGAAAAGAGATATGTGGTATCAGGCACAACTCCACTGAGTCTTTACATGAATACTGGGAGAGATTTAAGAAGTTGTGTGCAAGCTGCCCTCATCATCAAATCTCTGAGTAGCTACTCATCCAGTATTTCTATGAGGATTTATTGCCCATGGACAGAAATATTATGGATGCTGCTAGTGGAGGGGCACTTGTACACAAAACCCCAACAGATGCAAGAGCTTTAATAGAAAATATGTCCATAAACTCCCAATAATTCACAACCAGAAGCAATTCTGCAGTTCTAACAAGGGGAGTGAATGAGATACAGGCTACTAGTGAGAAGAGCTTAGAAAACAGGTTGGAAGAACTCGCAGCTTTGGTAAAAAAATTGGCAACAGGTCAGACAGCAAGGGTCTATGGTATTTGCACCTCTGCAGAGCACCCCACAGATGCATGTCCTACGCTGCAAGAGGACCCTAATGCCGATACCCATCAAGCATATGCAGCTAACATCTTTAACCCTCAAGCCAATGTTGATTTGTCTTCTAACAGGTACCACCCAAGCTGGAGGAACCATCCTAACCTTAGATGGGGAAATCCAGCTGCACAACAACAGCCCAGGCAGTAAAATAATCCACCACAAGTTGCACCACAAGCTGCTGTCAGGCCTGAACCTTCATTAGAGGATCTAGTTAAGCAGATGGCTGGCCAAAATCTCCAGTTCCAACAGAGAACAGATGCCTCAATTCAAAATTTGCATACACAAATGGGACAGATGGCTACCACAATTAATCAGATGCAAGCCCGGGGGGCAAACCAACTGCCAGCTCAAGCAGTGGTTAATCCGAATGCACCAAACCCCAATGTTAGTGCTATCACATTGAGATCTGGGAAAGCTGTTGACACCCGAAAGGTTCCTGAGACCATTGTTTCAAGAAATAATAAGGCACCTGAGCATATTTCTGATGAACAAGAAATACCCCTCCCCTTCCCTCATAGAGCAGTGAGTACAGAAAAACAAGATGACGGAGAGAGGGATAAGAAGATCTTGGATACTTTTAGGAAGGTGGAAGTGAACATTCCCCTTCTTGAGGCAATTAAGCAAATTCCAAGATATGCCAAGTTTCTGAAAGAATTGTGTACACATAAGTGGAGGCTGAAAGGGAATGAAAAGATAAACATGGGGCATAATGTTTCAGCCTTCTTCCAATCCATGCCCCAAAAGTGCAAGGATCCAGGGACTTTTGCCATTCCATGCACCATATGCAACAATCAGTTTGATGATACCATGTTAGATCTAGGAGCTTCAATCAACTTAATGCCTACATATGTTTTTAACTCTCTTACTCTTGGACCTTTGCAGGAAACAGGTGTTACCATTCAGCTTGCAAATAGAAGCAATGCTCGACCTGCTGGACTGGTTGAGGATGTTCTTGTTAAAGTTGATGATCTTATTTTCCCTGCAGATTTTTATATTCTGGATATGGAAGCAGAGACTAAGTCCAGCAGGTCACCCATCATTTTAGGCAGGCCATTCTTGAAAACTGCCAAGGAAAAAATTGATGTTGGTACCGGGACTCTTTCCATGGAATTTGGTGATAGTGTTGTAAAGTTTAATATCTTTGATGCTATGAAACACCCCATGGAAGAGCATTCCCTTTTTCATATTGAATTGCTCGCTGATTTGCTTGATGATGTTTATTCTGATGTTGTTACTACAGATTTTCCTTCATTAGCTGATTTTGCTGACAGTGTTACTTGTGATTGTTGCACTAACACCCATACTTGTGCTGAAGTTGAGGCTATTTTATAGGTTGACACTTTGCCTAATGTCCCCAATGACATAGGTTTTGTTGCAGATGTAGCTGCTGCTACTAAGATTCTGCCCTCTATTGAAAAACCACCTGTTCTAGAGCTTAAGCCACTCCCCAAAGAGTTAAAATATGCATATTTAGTGGGGAGTGGTGATTCGCCTGTTATTATTGCAGCTAACCTTGATTCTGAGTAGGAAGAGAAGCTGTTGCAGATGCTAAAAAAATACAAAAAGGCCATTGGATGGACCTTAGCTGATATTCCTGGTATTAGCCCATCCATGTGTATGCAGAGGATTTTACTTGAGGATGGGGCGAAATCTATTAGGCAGCCCCAGAGGCGGCTTAACCCGTTAAACTTGGATGTTGTGAAAAAGGAGGTGACCAAATTCCTACAGGCTGGCATTATATACCCAATTTCTGATAGTCAATGGGTAAGCCCAGTCCAAGTGGTTCCTAAAAAGACTGGTCTCACAGTGGTGAGGAATGAAAATAATGAACTCATCCCCACAAGAGTTCAGAATAGCTGGAGAGTGTGTATTGATTACAGGAGACTTAACCAGGAAACCAGAAAGGATCACTTTCCTTTGTCGTTCATTGATTAGATGCTTGAACGGTTGGCTGGTAAGTCACATTATTGTTTTCTTGATGGTTTTTCAGGTTACTTGCAGATCCATATTGCACCGGAGGACTAAGAAAAGACCACATTCACTTACCCCTTTGGCACTTTTGCCTATAAGAGAATGCCTTTTGGCCTATGCAATGCACCTGGGACTTTCCAGCGTTGCATGATTAGTATTTTTGCTGATTTGATAGAAAATTGCATAGAAGTGTTTATGGATGATTTTACTATTTATGGTTCTTCATTTGATTCATGTTTGGGTAGTTTGGATAGAGTTTTGCAGAGATGCATTGAAACTAACCTTGTTCTGAATTATGAAAAATGCCATTTTATGGTAGGACAGGGTATTGTTTTAGGGCATGTGATCTCTGAAAAAGGGATGGAAGTAGATCCTGCCAAGATTGAAGTGATTTCTAGTTTGCCTTACCCATCTTGCATTCGCGAGATTCGTTCATTTCTTGGTCATGTAGGTTTTTACAGGTGCTTTATCAAGGATTTCAGCAAGATAGCTCTTCCATTGACAAACCTGCTGCAAAAGGATGTTAGCTTTACCTTTGAGGATAAATGCAAGCAGGCCTTTGATTGTATCAAGAAGTCTTTGACTTCTACTCCCATCATTTAACCACCTGATTGGACCCTCCCCTTTGAAATTATGTGTGATGCATCTAATTATGCATTGGGGGCGGTTCTAGCACAAAGAGTTGACAAGGCTTCCCATGTTATTTATTATGCTTTTAGGACTTTAGATGCTGAACAAATTAACTACAACACCACAGAAAAGGAGCTTTTGGCTATTGTATTTGCTCTTAATAAGTTTCGATCATATTTGCTTAGTTCCAAGGTGGTTGTTTTTACTGACCATGCAGCTTTGAAGTTTCTTTTAAAGAAACCAGAGGCAAAGCCAAGATTGATAAGGTGGATGTTGCTCCTCCAAGAATTTGATTTGGAGATTAAAGATAAGAGCGGAGCAGAGAACTTAGTGGCTGACCACTTAAGCAGGATAGAGAGGGCTGAGGATTCCCTCCAAATCCATGATGACTTTCCTGATGAGCAGCTTATGCAGTTGCATGAGGTAACTCCTTGGTATGCTGATATAGTTAATTATCTTGTGGGTGGAGCTTTACCCCCACATGTGTAACACCCTCAAATTTAAATTCTTAGGATCTATAAATTGTGTGCTTATATGGTAATTTTGTGACAATTTGTGTGTGTTTGCCTTAATAATTAGTATATTTTAATTATATTATTTTACCTTATTTTATTAAATATTGGTCTTGAATTTATTATAGATATTTTAGAATAATGGTATATTTTAGAAGTTAGTATAAAAATGATTTTTTAAGTGATAATTGTTTACGAAAGAATATATATATATGCGCAAATAGTGCAGCGCTTTGTTTCTTCTTTCTTTTATTTAATTTTTTATTATTTGATTTTTTATAAATGATGAATAGAAAGAAGTTGGGCTAATTGTACAGGGCCTGATCACGTTTTCTTTTCCTTTCTACGCACGTCCTCTATTTACGCGGTCTTGTTCATCATCTTGCTCACTTATTAGGCTGATCAAAGAAAAAAATACGAAACCCTTATTCCTTTTCTTCTCTCTTCTTGTTCTCACATTTTAGGCCACAGAAAAATCCCAAAACTTACAGCCCAACTCGAAATCGACCAAAGAACACGTTTCCGGCCTCTGTTCGTTCAATCGCGGCTTCCTTCATTGTGTTTTGCTCTGTTGGGCGAATAGTATTGTCATTTTTCCGGCCACCACAGTTTTCAATTCGAAAAACGGACGCCATTTTCGGATTCCTCGCGTCGAAACCTTCAAGAACCACTACTCCTTTGCTCGATTCGGTGAAGTTGACGCTGGGCCCCTTGTAACCCTTTTGTCTCGGTATGGCATTTTTCGGTTACTCTTTTTACTCCATTTTGATTTCGTTTTAGCCTTAAAAATTATAAAAAAATATATTATACTAATTATTATTTTTTCCAGCCGCGTTTCGCTCTTCCGTGAATTTTATCTTGTGCTCAATTGTCATTGTAGCCAGTTTTCTTCGCCTTGGAATACTTCAAACTTTTATTGAGGTAAGGGGGTAGATGGATACAAGATTAGTGGGCTCATGGATATAATTAGGCAATAGGGACGTCCCATGGTCCCTAGACTTGGCGCGGTTGTGCAAAATAAGTACCTTTGCCATTGTGATGGGAAAACTTCATATCGAATTCTATCATGATATTTATGTTAATAGAAATTGTCTTATAATGTATTGTTTGAGTTGATATGTTATGATATGTAAGGATTATATGATGATTTGCTTGTCTTGGCTTGTTGTTGATAAATGTATGTATGAGGTAAATGGGTTGAAATGAGATTACTTGTTGCTATATGATGTTCTGAAATTGTTGTGTTGAGTGAGAACTAGATTATCATAGGGTATGGTTTGTTATACTTAGATCCTCTAGGTGCTATATCATGGTTATGTGAAGGATAAAGTATGGACGGTGGGTATGATTGTTAGGAGTTAACTAATGTATAATTATGTTTCTTTTGCATTTAAGTTACGGTATAAACAAGTCTTAGGACTAGGATATGACGGTTGACATTTGGTGTTGGTAGTTTAAATGCTTTAGAAGTAAGATTTGACGTTGTGAGTATTTAACAATAGTTGTGCAGAAAAATGATTAATTCTGGGATTGTTTTAGCTAAGTCTTACTCATTTAATTTTTGTAAATTCAATACATAATAATTACTAACCCAAACTCTTTTGGATAGCGTCCTATAATTTTAGGGGAGAAGTATGGTAAGTCCGGTTAATAAAAAAAATAAGTAAGTTGAAACACTTGGGTTAAGAGTTAGAAATTAAGTTAAGCTTGCTTAGACTTAGTGTGGTGAGGTAGGATGATAACTCGGACTTGTTCCAAGATTGGGCTGACGAATAGTACCTCGTTAATGTTGTTGTAGCCGACCGCTTGATAAGATGGTCGGTGTGTTGTTATGCCGTTGTTGTTATTGTTAGACACTTGTTTGATTTGTGTTCTTGCATCATTGTGTCTTGTTAAGTTAACGTTATTGGGGGTGAGCAACGATGATGCGATATAGTATCGGCCATGATGGGCAAGGTACCCGGCCTTGGGGGTCAATCGGATAGGGGCGTCTTACATAAAGGCAGCGGCTTGCAACCAATGCTGGGGCGTTGACCAATTTATCTGGTTACCCTGACTAGACACTGTTCGTACTCAAGAGTGATGATGTTTTCTCACTCGCTCATCTGAGTTAGTTTGGATCCACATGTTCGGTGAAGTAGAGATTGTCTAGGTTGCATTAGCAGTCGTTAAGTTATGCATCCATGTTATGTGTCAATTATACTGAAGTTGTTATATGCGCATTGCTTAATCTATGTCCTTTGCCATTTGTGCTATGATTGTATATGATGTCTAACCCCTCTTTACTGTGGCTACTCATACACCATTGTGTATGTTTAGACGATGAGATTGCAGGTGACGATGACGATGTGGCTGATGTTTGTTGTTTTCATTGTTGTCTAACCCCTCCCCCTTACTCTTAATTTATGCTTGTTGTTTTCATTGAGGACGATGTGTGATTTAAGTGTGGGGGGGGATCTTTTAGCGTAGTTTTGTTTTTGTTTTTTGTTTTGAGTTTTTTGTTATTATAAAAAAAATTGCATGCATTTTCATTGGATTTCTTGGTTTATATGAGTGGGGAGTGATTTCACTATTCTAGGACTATAGGTCTTATGGCATGATATGGATGACTTCCTTGCATTCTTAGTGTGATAAGTTGGATTGGAATATTAAATTGTGCATCTTTTGTGATAGATCATTTTCCTTGGTGAGATTTGGGCCTTATAATGGATGAAATACATTTTCCCATTCTCTTTCTTTCTTGTGTGATTTCACTCATGATTGTTGGTTACTCTAGAACTTGACTTGACTCTTATTGAAACTCTTGTTCACATGCATGCATTGAAATGATCTAGGCAATTTTTGTTTTTTTTAGCCACTAGCCAAATAAGCCTACCTTGGAATTATCCCTTTGTTTAGCCCATTTGAGCCTATTTATCTCATTCTTTGTTTTATAGCTCATTACAAGCCTAAAAGTGAAAAATCATGATATGACCCAATCTTAGGGGATAAAGGAGCTTTGAAAAAAAAATGAGAATAAATTTTGCATAAGTGTGGAGGGGGCTCAAAAATGTGGTAGTGATAGAATATCTAATGTAATGTTGTGCTTCATTGGGATTTTGGCAAGTTTAAAAAAAAAAAATAAAAAAAATATAGTGGAGCACAACATTTGGTAAAAAAAAAGAGAAGAGAAAAAGAAGAAAAGTGTAAAAGTGGAAAATGGATTGAAATTTGATTGAATTGCCCCCCATAATAATTTGGCAAGTGTTTTCCATTGCTCCTCTATCCTCTTTGATTTTATAGCTTAGTTTCCCTTTCAATTATCCCACCTTGACCTTGGCCCCATTATAACCTTAATAAAGACCTTTTGATCTTTGTGTGCATGTGTTTCAAGTGTGGATGTTAGAGTCTTGTCAAGCCTATGGTAGTGCTAGCTTTCATGATGTGCTTTGAGTGTAAACACTAGCCTAGACACTTGAGAGTTTGAGAGGAATTTATTTCTTGTGAGGATTCTATCACTTTTGATACACTCTTTGGTTATTCTATCCTCTTGGTTGCTTTGAAGGTATCTAGATGGTGTTCATGATTGCCATGAGTCCTTGAAACCTTGAATGAGCATTTTGCTAGCAACTTTGCATCCTTGGGATTCATTGGAAATGCATCTTTGCTTTGTTTTGACCATGAGTTTTGCTCGGAGTGCAAAAGCTTAAGTGTGGGAGAATTTGATCAATGCATTTTAATGCACTCTTTATAGCTTTGCACTTAGTGTTTTTGATTGTGTTCTGTACCTAATATCTAAGTCTTAGCACATTTCTAAACTTTGGGTCTTACTTGAGCAGTATAGTAATTTATTGATCAACTTTTGTTTTTACTGCATATTGACCCCTATCTACTCTGCAGGCCATAACTTTGGCTGCGGTTATCTGATTGAGTCGTATGAGCATGCGTTGGAAAGCTAAGGAACAGAGCTACAATTATTTTGTTAAGCTCAAAACCCAATTCTGATGTCTTGTATATCAAAACTGCGAATTACTGAAGCAGTACAGTGTAAAACGGGTTTTGGGCCTAACTTTAGATTGTCATCGGGCTTTTACCACAGAACCCGTTTAGGGATTTAGGTTTATTATTGAGCTGAGATTAAATACATTAGGACCAGCCGTTTTTCAGTATCTTATGTTTTATTTTACAAAACTTGTGTGCCCTAGCCTCGATAGAAGCCTAAGCTCCTAAGTTGATTCATCGGTGAAAGGCTGCCGTTTACGGATTTTGAGATTCGGTACCTAATGTTTTAATACAAATTCATTTTAATTTCTTTAATTTCGTCTCTATCAATTTCGAATTTGGTTTTGAATGTATGCAATCTATCAGTTTATTTTCTGCTTAGTTAATCGTTATGTCTTCATTGCAAAACGCGATTCAGTTGTGTATGACGCTTGATTATATGCAATTCTGTTTCGTAATTTTTAATATTTTGAATTACTTGATTGCTTAGATTAATTGATTTGAGTAGAAATTGATAGAGGGTTGATTAGAATTCTGTTATGATATTGGTTGCGTTTTAAACGGCAATTGTTCGCTTCCGTGACCGATTGAACCCGCTGTTTCGACGCTTGCTCGAAATGGTGTGAATTCATATAAACTGATTAACGCTTGTTTAGTCAGTTTACGACAACTGCGAATTTGAAATTAAATGAATTGTTGTTTTTAGAACCTGTGATAAATCCAAGGCGCGTACCCGGAAACCGGTGAATCAATTGTCTCTCTAATTTGATAAAACCTCAAACAGAAACTGTCTTCACAAAAAAAAAAACCCCTTTATTATTGTTGATTTTTGTACTTCCTGATTTTGGTAATTTTGGTTTTTAGAGGTTCTCGTGAGACGACCAAGGTCTCTTGCCTTGAATACTATATCAAATCTTTTAATTATTTGGACCCGTGTACGACCGCAGATCAGTCTACGTCATCTAAGGATAGGCGTCGTAGGCCCATCAACCAACATACGTTTATTTATTTTTATTATATGATGGTCTGAGAATATGCCTATTTGTAAGTATTGTCATATGTGATATATGTGGGTAGTAACATGCTTAGGGTAATGTGGTTATATGTACATTATGTGTGGAAATGTGTTGTATATTGCCTTAGCATGCTAAAATGTCTAAGTATAGCTTTTGGTATGAGTTAACATGATTAAAGGGGTACTTTTGGGAATATGTGCATAACATTATGTGAGGCATATGATTATGAGGTGTTGGATGCATATACATGATATTGCAATAGTAACCACTCCATTCTTAACAGGAATGCGAAGTGGACAGGATCACTAACTAAAAAAGGGGATACCTCGCCCAGCAGGTTAGATCCGCTCTGTTCCTTATCGAAAAAGGGGGAAACGGACGTCCCTATTGGGAAAAGGGAGGAGGATTCCTATCGGGAAAGGGGAATACCTCGTGGACTAGGCTAGTGTCGCCCCGTGCTCTATCGAAAAAGGGAGACGGACGTCTCTATCGGGAAAGGGGGACGACAACCCTAATGAAAAGGGGGGTTCGCCTATAAGTATTGCTATCGGAAATGGGGAATACAGTGACAACAGTAAAGAAATGATACCATGATGCACAACTCATTGAGAGACATAAGGTAAGTGGAAGTGGGTAACTAGATCATTTTTGTATATGTATGATTATCTATATGATTGTCTTACTCTCATTCTACTTATGCATTTCCTGCTTTTCAATGGATGTGTTGTTCTTACCTCCCTATGTTTGCATGTCTGTGTGTATATATGTATTATTTCTGTATTAGACTGTGTTGAGGAAGATGCAGCAGCAACACCACCCGATGGAGCAGTTCCTACTGATGCATCCCTCGATGCTTCATCCTCCGACGATCCCTATATGGGGTGATTTTGAGATTCAGTACCATGATTTCAACTGCATGGGGTGGGAGATAGACCATGCGCGTCAGCCAGTGATTTACACAGGCACCATCTCCATTTACTTTCGGATTCCAGGTTTTCCGATTGCCAGCTTCTCAAGAGATTTTCGCATTTGTCAGAGGCTTCCCTTTGCTCAGATGTGGCAGGCACCAGGGTTTCCACCTGGCTTTGGTTATGGAGGTTATCCACTGATTCCTTCTCAGCCGATGGCAGTGCCATCCGCCAGCCGTCACAGTGAGTTCAGCCACAGAGGGAGGTAGAGACATGGGAGAGGAGTGACATCTGGTTCTTCTCAACATATGACAGCACATGATTATCGACATTTGTTTCCGAGGCGGGCGGGGTCACAGAGTGAGAGCTCTCAGTTTGCCCCCGCTGAGGTTTATGGTTTTCTGTTGGCCAGGAGGCTGTTTATATACTTATGTTTTGTTGTTTTGGTTTAGAGGAGGCAGCTGGTTAGCCTCGTAGGTGCAGTATGTTTTGCATGTGTTTGGATGATTGTACCCACACTTATACACTACGCACACTAATGCACTCTAATGACCTTATATATATGTACGCATGTGTGATACTAGTTTACTTCACCGTAATGCGTCGTAGTCTTATTTATGTTTTGGTTTAAATTCCTTGTATTTTTGTTAATGCTAATTAATCGAGTTAGGATAATTATGTAGAATAAAACATGAATAGGACTGCGGGGTGTTACATTTGTGAGAGCTATTGTGAGAGCTCATGGATGTTTTAGGTGTGGAGATCTACATCTTATCAAGGATTGTACAGTGCCAGCTAGTGGAGTGGAGTCAAAGCAATGTTATCAGTGTGTACGAATGGGTCATTTGGCCAAGGATTGCTGGAGTGGACATGGAGCTGCTAACAGACCTGTTACAAGAGGACGTGGACGAAGAGGAGCTGGGAATGGTGCAGGACGTGGTAGCATAGGACGAGGAGGAGGAGCCAGTGCAGGTAGACCTCAGGCTTCGGGAAGAGTATTTACTGTGAGGGGAGCTGAGTCCTCTCAATCAGCAGATCTAATACAAGGTCTGTGCTTAGTCTCGGGTAAACTCTTATATGTGCTTACTCTCATTTAAAATTGTCTGTTTCTTCTTTACAATGTAAATTGGTAGGTTCTACTCCAACTAGTGATCCTTTAACTACTATTTCTGTTTGTCTTAAATGCCCTATCACCATAGAGAATAGGAATTTTCTAGGAGACCTTGTTTGCCTACCTATGTAAGATTTAGATACTATCCTAGGAACAGATTGGCTTGCTGCTAACCACATTTTGCTAGATTGTTCCCGTAAGACCCTTACCTTTCCTGAACAACCCAGTATGGTATCTGCCAATGACAATCAATTTACCTCTGGTGGTGATTCTCAGAAGTATATGATGTTATTTTCTATGGAAGCTAAAGATACTCCTAGCGTTGAATCTTTGCCGGTAGTGCGAGAATTCCCATAAGTGCTTCCAGATGACATTCTAGGATTACCTCCAGAAAGAGAAGTAGCATTTGCCATAGACCTTATCCCTGGTACTGGACCTATATCCATAGCACCCTATAGAATGTCCCCAGCTGAACTAGCAGAGTTGAAGACTTAATTGGATGACTTAATCAAGAAAGGATTTATTAGACCCAACGTTTCACCGTGGGGAGCTCCGGTGTTATTTGTAAAGAAGAAGGATGAATCTTCAAGGTATTGATTATAGGCAACTTAATCGGGTAACGATTAAGAACAAATACCCTTTGTCGAGAATAGATGCTTTGATGGACCAATTAAGGGAGCAATAATATTTTCTAAGATTGATCTGAGATCTGGTTATCATCAGATTAGGGTCAAGAAAGAAGATATTCCTAAGACTGCCTTTGGATCCAGATAGGGACACTATGAGTACTTAGTTATGCCATTCGGTTTGACTAACGCCCCAGCAGTTTCCATGGACTATATGAATCAGCTCTTTAGACCGTTCTTAGATAAATTTGTAGTCGTCTTCATTGATGACATACTGATTTATTCTCGTTCCGAGGAAGAGCATGTGGAGCATCTAAGAACTATACTTCGGATTTTGAAGGACAGACAACTTTATGGTAAATTATCAAAATGTGAGTTTTGACTAGGAGAGGTGCAATTTCTTGGGCATGTAATCAGTACAGATGGAATTGCTGTAGATCCCTCGAAGGTAGAAGCTGTGATGAAGTAGGAAAGACCCAAGACGGTGAGTGAGATCAAGAGTTTTCTTGGATTGGCTGGATATTATAGAAGCCCAAGACGGTGAGCGAGATCAAGAGTTTTCTTGGATTGGCTGGATATTATAGAAGATTCATAGAAGGATTCTCGAAGATAGGTTTACCTATGACCCAATTGACAAGAAAGGACAACCCTTTTGTGTGGTCACAGAAATGTGAAGAAAGTTTTCAAGAAT
This sequence comes from Calophaca sinica, assembly GCA_037113605.1. Lineage (NCBI taxonomy): Eukaryota > Viridiplantae > Streptophyta > Magnoliopsida > Fabales > Fabaceae > Calophaca > Calophaca sinica. The sequence continues at coordinate 107,132,348 of CM073732.1, read as the reverse complement.
TAAAGAAGAGGTTGACCACATCACCTGTGTTAGTTTTACCTGATCCCTTAGGAGAATTTGAAGTGTACTGTGATGAATCTTACCAAGGTTTGGGGTGTGTTCTAATGCAAGGAGGGAGAGTTTTAGCTTATGCCTCAAGACAGTTAAGGATTCAATAACGGAACTACCCTACCCATGACTTAGAACTTGCATCCATAGTTTTTGCACTGAAGATTTGAAGGCATTATCTTTACGGAACTAAGTTTATGATATTTAGTGATCATAAGAGCCTGAAATACATGTTTTATCAAAAAGAGCTGAATATGAGGAAATGGCGGTGGATGGAGTTTATTAAGGATTATGAGTTCGAGCTGCAATACCATCCGGGGAAAGCTAATGTTGTGGCTGATGCTTGATGAAACACTAGCATATGATGTTTTGAATGTTAATTGATTCTAGAATCTTTGGATTTTGGAAAAATAAGTTGGATTCTCATTGTTTGAATTGGATTTAAGGGTTGTCTTAATTGGCTAATGGTATTGCATTTGTGTATATGAATTAGGCATGAAAGGCAATTAAAAGAAAAAGAAAAATGTCATTTTTTGCATACCATCGCTAGGTGAACAAGCATAAAAAGAAGTGGTGTATTCTGTCTGTTTTCACCTAGCGAAGCTGTGTCTTCGCTAGGCAAAGCTTGATTTTGTAGTTCTTCACTAGGCGAGCTCGGGCCTTCGCTGGGCGACACGCAGTTGACAACACTAGTATAAATTGCGAGCTGATGCGTTTTGACGAGATCTTTTGCTCATTTTGTGACCTAAACACTAAAGCTCTTGCTTGGAGGTGCTAGGGTTCCATTCCTTCTCATCTCCATTGAAGATTCAAGCTTGGGAACAAGACTTTGAAACTTCAATGGCTTCTTCCTCCTCTTCCATTTGTTTGTTTTTCTCTTCTACCACTATGAGTAACTAGACCTTTTTAGACTAGGGTTAGATGAATCTTGTTGAAATTCTTATGTATTCAGTTCTCTTAAATTAATGCAAGTTTATTTCATGTCATTTGAGCTCCCAATCTCTATGCTTCATGTTTTTCAATACTTGGCCGCTATTGAATCGATTTGGGGTTTTTCATGATGATTGGGAAATTGGGTGAAGAACTTGAACTGAGATTGGTAGTCGTAATCATGATGAGTATAGGAATATAACTTTGTGATTACGTGTTCTTATGAATCACTATTCTTAATGCTTAACCTAATTATAAATCACCTAAGGAATTAGGAGTTTTAGTTAGAGTAAAAGGTTTATGAGGCAAGAGATTGTCCTTAAACTAATTTAGATGATTCGAACTTCAAAATATATGGATAGAAGAGATTGTTGATTAAATGCATGAGAGTGGATAGAAGAGGATTCAACCCCTAGTCGCTTTTAATTATTCGAATTCAAATAGTTTGTTATTGTTTTTGTTATCGTTACAATTATTCTCAATTTCAAATACCCAGAATTTGTTCTCATTCAAAATAGATACGAACTTTGTTAAGTTAATTAGTCGATCACAATCCTCGTGGAGACGATACTCTACTTTCACTTTATTACTTGTACGATTCGGTACGCTTGCCGAAATCCTTAACAAGTTTTTGGATTACTTGTACGATTCAGTACGCTTGCCGAAATCCTTAACAATTTTTGGTCATATCACCGGAAGATGAGGATCTCTTAGTCATGGTGGAAGAAGAAGAGGATTATTGCATGGAAAGTATCATGGGAGAAGAAGAGTCACATCCTCAAACTCAATTCGAAGAATCCCATGATAGAGACACTTACCTCAAAAATGCTCTGGTTGAATTCATGATAGCCAACCAAGCTTCATTTGATAGATTTGAGGTTCAATGTGAGAGGTTATCAAAGCAATTATCCAAATTTGAGCAAAAGAAAGTGGAGATAGAGATTGAACATAATCACATTGTGGCATTGGAAGAAAAAATGAAAAACAAAAATAGTGACATAGAAAAGGACCTAAGGGTGAGGCATAGAGAGATTCATGTGACAGCTCAACCCTTGGTCATTGAAGAGAATGGTCCTCCGCAAGATAAATTTTATGTGCTTCAAGATAAAGAGTGGGGGAAACAACGTCCCAAATATCTAATTGTTGGGGTATGGAAACACTTACTTCCTTATACCAAGTACATGGGAATTCTCCCCAAAAGAATGATGCAGAAGGATAAAATCTTCTTCTTGTCATATTATCCACTCTAGCTTGGGTGTTTATGCGTCAAGTTAGTGACGTTAAAAAAACGCTTCTTAGGAGACAACCCAAGTAATTTCTTTACTTTTCATTTTGTTTTTGTTTTTCCTTTCTTTTTGTGTGTTCTTGATGCAGGGAAATGCTCAAAGAGTATTAGTTTAGGCTATGTTTGGATTGGTGGTAGGGGATGTAATGGAGTGGTATGGAGTGGGATTCTATTGTTTGGGTATTTATAAAAATGATGGAATGGAGTGGTAAGGGATGGCACCGATTCCATCCCATTCCATTGGTTTCCTCTATTTTTATTATCCCCCGATTTGGGAGGAATCAGATGGAATGAGGCTTTATTACTATTTTGTCCCTGCTTCTTCTCTTCTCATGATGGTCGGTCGAAGCAGATCCGTAATGGAAACGATGAACAGAGCCAACAACAGTACAACAGAAGACGAACAAGACGATGAGGAAGAAGAAGAGTCTGTGTGTGTACAGTACAACTTATGCTTTTTGACTTTTCAGAGATAGAGAGAGAGAGTGTGTGTGTGTGTGTGTACAACATTTCGTTTATATTTTTGACACAACTATTATTATTTTATCATACTATTATTTTATCATATTATTATTATTATTATTATTTATTTATAATACTAAAAACTAACATTATTATTATTATTATTATTATTATTATTATTATTATTATTATTATTATTATTATTATTATTATTATATAGTGTTTTTTAAATCGGGGTAAAAAAGGAATAACAATTTGATAATTTATTCCATTCTGTTCCGCTCCATCATAGAATACCCAAACAATAGAATACTTTGTTCCATTCTGCTCCGCTCTATTCTATTCCGTTCCGTTCTGTAGTACCCTAATTTTGTCCAGCCTTTTTATTTTATTTTATTATTTATTTTAATTTTAATTAGTAGTAGTAATAATAAATAAAATAATATTTTTGGTTTTATAATAAAAGAGATTAAAAAAGAAAAGAAAAGAAAAAGGAAAAATTATTTTTCAAGATGAGAGGGTGCCAATTGAAATGTGGGAGGTGCCAAAAGCATTTAGCCAAAGGATGGCCCAAGCCAATAATGCATGCAGCCCAACCATTCCTTCGCACACCCCTTCTTTTTCGTTTTCACCCCCCTCATCTTCCAGGTGCCCTTGCTCCTGCTGCTCGCACCCCTCCTTCCTTATCGCACGCCCCACGACCTAGCCCATCATACGCACAGTCCAACGCACCACGCAAGCCCAGCAACCACGCGGCCCAACCCCACTCTGACCCAAGATCAACATAACCCTAAAAACTTGGCTCCTCCCTTCCCTCAGCCGCAACCCTCACCCGCTTCATCCCTTCCATTCTCTCCTTCCCTCTCTTTTCTCTTCTCTCTCAACCCTAGCCACCGCGGCGCTCCCCACGTCCTCACTAAACCCTAATTCTCCTCTCACCTCATCTCTTCCTCTCCCACAATATTCCCCACAATCATCGCCTTCATCCTCTCCTTTTTCTCCCTAACCCTAGCACCTTAACCGTAACCTCATCCCTCACGCTCTCATCTCCCTCTTCTAGCCGCGGTAACCCTAGCCGAATCCATACTCAAAATCTCGCCCTAAATTATCCCTTATATCTCTCAGATTTCCCAAATCCCACAAAACCGAATCCTATCCTCTCCCATCTCTATCAAATCGCACCAAGATCTCCACGAAGATCCCAGATCTACGCGTGGAATAAGGGGAGTTTTAGTCCGTTCATTTCGTTTCTTTCCATCTTTCCTTTTTATTTTTATTATTATTCAAATATTTGCGCTAATCTGGTTGGACTTTCTCGCAGGAACTTTGGCTATAAAAGCCACACAAAACGCAGAAAGGAGGGGGACCTAAGAGTGACCGAGAGGAAGAACCCTAAGGAAGGAGACGCAGAGACCGAGAGCAAGAAGGAGAACGAACAGAGCCAAGGAAAGGAGACTACTAACCTGTGAGGCTACCATAAAATTAAACACCATTTAGTCTTAGGTTTTTATCCCCTTCTCTGTACCTCTTTGATTTTCTGGGAAAAGCATAACACCCAGGTTTTCTTTTCTTTCTTCTATTTTTCTCTGAATATGGCTATGTAACAAGGACTTGATCAATTGATGCTGCAATTTTCTTAATTTTGTTCTTTTATATTTGTGATTATTGAAATTTATTCTTTGTGATTATCGTTGATTGTTTCTGTTGGCCTCTACGGTTTGGTTTGCAACTAGGTTTAGGGTTTGGCCTTCCAATGGGGCCAAACCCTAAATAGGGACTAAGCTGTAAATATATCCTAAATAGGGACTGAATTGTAAATACATGATAAAAAGGGACTAAACTGCAAATGTGTTATAAAAAGGGACTAAACTGTACATATATTATAAAGAAAGACTGAACTGTAAATGTATGATAAAAGAGGTCTGAAGGCAAATAAATAAATAAAATCTTCCTTTCTTTAATTTTCTGTTCACACGCATTTTAGGGTTTGGTCTTCCAACGGGGCCAAACTTTAAATAGAGACCAATTTGCAATTATCATATTAATGAGGGACTTAAAAGCAAAATAGAAAGTTTCTGAATTTTGTTTCCTTATCTAAGCATTTTTTTTAAATAAATAAATTAATAACTTGTGGAAGTGATTCTTAAGTTCAGTTTGTATTTCTGTCTTATTAAAAGGAGATGAAATAATAATAAATACAATAAAAATGTTTTTTTTTTTTAATAATTTTTGTTGGTTCTTTTTCTTATTATTTAAAAAATTTTGATAAAGGGAATTAATTTTTTAAAAGGGAAACAATTCTTTACAAGCAATTAACGGGTACCATTTTTTAAATGGGCGTGTATGGGTGCTAATCCTTCCTTGCGCGTAACCAACTCCCGGACCCAAATCTGGTACAAAGACCTTCTTTTTTTCATTAAATTCAAAAATATTCAAAAAAAATAGGTTTTCCAATGTTTCCTATAAAAATAAAATATTGGTGGCGGCTCCATTAAAAAATTTTGGTGTGGTTGCTACAGCTGGCGACTCCACTGGGGATTTTTGAGAGTTAGGCCCTATGATTGTTTATGTGATTTGTTTGCCTTATTAAATGAATTATTCCCTTTTTTATTTTTATTCCTATTTGTTCATTTGTATATATGTTTGTATACGTGAATCCTAGGATAGAAAACTTGCATAAAAAAAAAATTTCTATTTTTGTTTGTGATTTATTCTCTTTCATTTGTTCTTTTCTTGTAAATATTATGTATGATTATGCATTTGAAACCTTAGGGTAGAAGACATGTATATATATTGTTTTTATTTATTTATTTTGTAGCGGGTAGTTTTAAGTTTGCTCCTTCACACACTTCACTTAACACATTTTTGCACACTACGAGTGGGTGCCCTATACCCGGGCCCGAGTGAACCTTAAGTTAGGAGAGGTTGTGTAATGGGTGCTCTGCTGGACGTACGACCAGTGGGTTCCTATGAAGGCCTCACCTAGAGTTTGGCTCATTTGAGAAAAAACCATCCTTTAATAATATACTTATTATTGGTGGTAACATTTTCAAATGGGACCCTTGGCTCTAGGGACCTTTTAGATTAGTATCTTAAATCCACCCAATGGAAAGACACTTAATACAAGCCCTAGATCCTTTTAAGGAGTTACCGGCCCATATCACGAAAGGAGTATACCTTATCCCATTTTCCACGTGACAAAAGTCGTATGACCTAAGATCTTAGGAAATACCGACCTACATCACAAGGGGCACACTCTGCCTGTTTTTCCATCATCCATTTATTTTTCATTCACATTTCAAAATTGTGAAAAATAATAAATGATATTTTTCTCCAAAAAATATTATTTGTTATTCTTCTTTTGCAAAAAAAAAAACAAAAAAAAAACATAGTTTCAAAAGATACTTTCCCTTCTCATTCCTTTTTCCCTCTAAATAAAAAATAAATTTTCAAAAAAAAGCATTTTCTCTTTTTTAGCAACATCATTGCATTCATTTTATTTTTTTGAAAAAAACAAAACAAAACAAAAAATAGAAAAATATTTCTCCATTATCCATCATATTATTTTGCATAAAATGTACAAAAAAAAAAACATTCATGACATGCATAATCATGGCATCTACATAACATAATTCATTTTTTTCCCTACAGAAAATAGATACAAATAAGCTTTCCCTACATCCCTACCGGACTCGAGCCCAATCTAGACTCATGGACTTGTTGGAACAGAATCGGCAAGCGATAAGAGAAGAACTCGACCGAATCAATGGTAAGATGGACAAGTTATTTGACCTTCTGCAGAACTTGGATCCAAAATTGACCATTGATGAGAACCATTCCACCAGCACTAATGAGTATCGAGAGGCTTCCAATGGCCCATCAGGAGACTCCCTAGATCAGAAGAGACTCCAAATTATGGAAGATAGGCTGAAAGCCATTGAAGGGGCAAATCATATTGGGTTCAATGCTTGAAGTATGTTTGGTCCTGGGCGTGGTGATTCCTCCAAAATTCAAAGTTCCTGAGTTAAATCAGTATGAAGGCTTAACTTGTCCAAAAAGCCACCTCATCATGTACTTTGGAAGATGCCCCTGCTCCAAAGAATGATAAGCTCTTAATCCACTTCTTCCAAGAGAGTCTTACAAGGGCATCCCTATTTGGTATATGCAGTTAGAGCAGGGCAAAATCAACTCCTGGAATGATTTAGCTAAAGCTTTCATCAATCAGTATAAGTACAATATGGACATGGCTCCTGGCCGCTCCCAGTTGCAAACTATGGTAAAAGGGGGCAATGAAAGCTTCAAAGAGTATGCCCAAAGATGGAGAGGGATTGCAGCCCAAGTGGAACCTCCGCTATCTGAGAAAGAGATGGTTACCATGTTCATTGACACACTTCAACAACCTTTCTATGATCTGATGATGAGAAATGTCTCTTCAAACTTCTCAGACCTTGTTGTTGTCGGAGAAAGAGTGGAAGCAGGGATAATAAGTGGAAGGATTGGCAATCTCGAAACTCAACAGCCACTACGCAGTATAAGCCAAGAGATGGAAGAAGAAACAAGTGATGCTCATCACAACATGCACTGAGGCAGTGGGCCACTCCATTAAGAATTGTTGGGCTTTGATCAACGCCAAGTGATAAAACTTCAAGGAATAGCCCTGTTTAAGCAACATTCATTTATTTTTACGCTTTGCCCAAAGCCCTGTGGCATATCTTGTAAAGGGCTCATTATGTTCTCATCTTTTCATCAATAAAACTGCAATTTGAATTTTATTTTTTTTCTTTCAATTTAGCTCATAGAATAATGGTAAAGCAAATGCACAAATCATCAAAAAAATTGAGTTTTGTAAAAATATGAGAAATAAGATTTTGAGATGAAGTTTGACCGTTTTTCTTTATCCAAAAATATAAATACTTATCCCTTGCTACCCCTTTTGAGCCTAAAATGAAATTTTCTTTCAAATACCCTGAATAAGGATCGTTCATACAATAAAGAATAGCACAGGTCTTCAATCAACTTTGGCTTCTCAGAAAGAAGAAGAGCAAAGTAAGCAATAAGGTATCAAAAACAATTCAAAGAAATGTCAAAAACGTGTCAAAGACACCTGCGAATATCAAAAAGGAAACCGCAAAGGTGAAACAAATGTGCTAGCAAAAAATGAAATGCATCTTTATTCTAAAGATCCTTGTTTTTATAAACCATTAAACACTTTTTGGGCCTAAAATATCCTTTCTTTCATAACCCTTAAACCCGAGCCACGTTACAACCCTAATAAAGTCCATTCTGATCAAAGTCAAATTGCTCATACTTTCTTAAAACTTGATTTTTGAAAGAGGAGATCCATATAAATTCCTCAGTGCAGTTGCTTTACCTAAAAAAGAAAAAAGAAAAAAAAGAATATAAAATAAAATGCTCGCTAGGCAGAAAACCCGAAAGGGCGGTCTAGGCAAAAGTTAGAGCGACCCGCTAGGTTGAAAACTCGCAAAGAGCGGCCTAGGCAAAAGTTAGGGTCAAATTTACCCAGACTGTACCTCACAGATCTAAACATAAACCAAGAAGCTAGGGGCAAAAGCTGTGCCCATCGTCTACAAGCTTCGCATTCAAGATTTCGTTCCAGTTCCAGAACTACACAAAATGATCTGTCTCTCAACATAGATCTTTCCTGTCATGGCTGAACGAAGGCCAAAGGGACACTGAAAAGTCTCTATGGATCAAAGTTGTCAATCTAATCCTTCCAAAGGCATCCAAAGCATGAAGGTGAAAATTTGAAGATCCACAAAATGATTTGTCAAGGGGCAAACTCGCAAACCTGGTGCATTGCAAAGACAACCATTTGGACAAGCAAGCCAACACCCACGAGTCTAGGGGCAGAGTCCTCAAAGGAATTCAGGGAAATCAAAAAAAAAAGTTCAAAACAATAATAACATTCATGCATAACATATCATTCATCGCACCTAGCATGATCATCATTACTTTTGGGCCTCAGACCCACTTTCAAAATCATTTCTCTAAAAAAATAAAAATTTCATTTCATGCATGGCATACCATTCATTGCATCCTGCATAATCATCAAAGTTTTCGGGTCCATTGACCCACCCTCTCAAATATTACATACAGTTGGTCTGTTGTTACTCAGCAAGGACTAGTACTCAGCCTACCCGATCTCTTTATTAGCAAGAATTAGGAACCTGTCCTATATCTTGCCGGGAATCTGACCCACCACCTTGGGAATCTAACCCAAGCCTTTACTCGGGAACCTGACCCGCGTCTCGAATCTTCCTCAATTATGGAAATTGACCCATCACCTTGGGAATCTGACCCAAGCCTTTAGTCGGGAACCTGACCCGCGTCTCGGATCTTCCTCAATCATGAAAATCGATCCGTACCTTTTTAACAAGAGTTAGGAATCTGACCTACACCTTGTCGGGAATCTGACCCGAACTGTTCCGAGTGACAGAGAAGCTCGCACACTGGACGTTCACCTGCAATAGGAAAACCAGTCCGTATTTTAGCAAGAGTTAGGAATCTGACCTATACCTTGTCGGGAATCTGACCCGAACCCATATTGAGTGACAGAGAAGCTCATACCACGGACTTTCCTTAAAGTAAGGTAGTCAATCCGTACCTTTTAACAAGAGTTAAGAACCTGACTTACCCTTGTTGGAAATCTGACCCAATCCTGTGTCGAGTGACGAAGAAGCTCGCACCCTAAACTTTCCCAAAGTAGGGAAGTAATTAATGCCAAAGATGTGAGGGATAGGAATCAGACCTAAGGCCTTACCGAGAATTCACTAGGAATCAAACCTAGAATCTCTCATTAATTTTGTAAGAGTTAGGAATCAGACCTATGCCTTACAGAGAATTCACTAGGAATCGAACCTAGAATCTCTCACCAATTTTGTAAGAGCTAGGAACCGAACCTAATGTCTTACCGAGAATTCACCAGGAATCAAACTTAGAATCTCTCACCAATTTTATAAGAGCTAGGAACCAAACTTATGCCTTACTGGGAATTCACTAAGAATCAGACCTAGAATCCCAAAGCAAAGTCGGGAGCCAATCCCGCAATCCCAAACCACCAAAGTTGGGAGCCAATCTTGCAATCTCAAACCACTTATTGCGGACAAAATCAGAGTCCTTTATCCTTAATTACCTTTTACAACGAATGCACGAAGACCTTCGAGTAAAATGTAATTAAGAAGGGACAGCTGTAGTACCCTAATTTTGTCCGGCCTTTTTATTTTATTTTATTATTTATTTTAATTTTAATTAGTAGTAGTAATAATAAATAAATAATATTTTTGGTTTTATAATAAAAGAGATTAAAAAAGAAAAGAAAAGAAAAAGGAAAAATTATTTTTCAAGATAAGAGGGTGCCAATTGAAATGTGGGAGGTGCCAAAAGCATTTAGCCAAAGGATGACCCAAGCCAATAATGCATGCAGCCCAGCCATTCCTTCGCACACCCCTTCTTTTTCGTTTTCACCCCCCTCATCTTCCAGGCGCCCTTGCTCCTGCTGCTCGCACCCCTCCTTCCTTATCGCACGCCCCACGACCTAGCCCATCATACGCACAGTCCAACGCACCACGCAAGCCCAGCAACCACGCGGCCCAACCCCACTCTGACCCAAGATCAACATAACCCTAAAAACTTGGCTCCTCCCTTCCCTCAGCTGTAACCCTCACCCGCTTCATCCCTTCCATTCTCTCCTTCCCTCTCTTTTCTCTTCTCTCTCAACCCTAGCCACCGCGGCGCTCCCCACGTCCTCACTAAACCCTAATTCTCCTCTCACCTCATCTCTTCCTCTCCCACAATATTCCCCACGATCATCGCCTTCATCCTCTCCTTTTTCTCCCTAACCCTAGCACCTTAACCGTAACCTCATCCCTCACGCTCTCATCTCCCTCTTCTAGCCGCGGTAACCCTAGCCGAATCCATACTCAAAATCTCGCCCTAAATTATCCCTTATATCTCTCAGATTTCCCAAATCCCACAAAACCGAATCCTATCCTCTCCCATCTCTATCAAATCGCACCAAGATCTCCACGAAGATCCCAGATCTACGCGTGGAATAAGGGGAGTTTTAGTCCGTTCATTTCGTTTCTTTCCATCTTTCCTTTTTATTTTTATTATTATTCAAATATTTGCGCTAATCTGGTTGGACTTTCTCGCAGGAACTTTGGCTATAAAAGCCACACAAAACGCAGAAAGGAGGGGGACCTAAGAGTGACCGAGAGGAAGAACCCTAAGGAAGGAGACGCAGAGACCGAGAGCAAGAAGGAGAACGAACAGAGCCAAGGAAAGGAGACTACTAACCTGTGAGGCTACCATAAAATTAAACACCATTTAGTCTTAGGTTTTTATCCCCTTCTCTATACCTCTTTGATTTTCTGGGAAAAGCATAACACCCAGGTTTTCTTTTCTTCCTTCTATTTTTCTCTGAATATGGCTATGTAACAAGGACTTGATCAATTGATGCTGCAATTTTCTTAATTTTGTTCTTTTATATTTGTGATTATTGGTTTATTCTTTGTGATTATCGTTGATTGTTTCTGTTGGCCTCTACGGTTTGGTTTGCAACTAGGTTTAGGGTTTGGCCTTCCAATGGGGCCAAACCCTAAATAGGGACTAAGCTGTAAATATATCCTAAATAGGGACTGAATTGTAAATACATGATTAAAAGGGACTAAACTGCAAATGTGTTATAAAAAGGGACTAAACTGTACATATATTATAAAGAAAGACTGAACTGTAAATGTATGATAAAAGAGGTCTGAAGGCAAATAAATAAATAAAATCTTCCTTTCTTTAATTTTCTGTTCACACGCATTTTAGGGTTTGGTCTTCCAACGGGGCCAAACTTTAAATAGAGACCAATTTGCAATTATCATATTAATGAGGGACTTAAAAGCAAAATAGAAAGTTTCTGAATTTTGTTTCCTTATCTAAGCATTTTTTTTAAATAAATAAATTAATAACTTGTGGAAGTGATTCTTAAGTTCAGTTTGTATTTCTGTCTTATTAAAAAGAGATGAAATAATAATAAATACAATAAAAATGTTTTCTTTTTTTTTTAATAATTTTTGTTGGTTCTTTTCCTTATTATTTAAAAAATTTTGATAAAGGGAATTAATTTTTTAAAAGGCAAACAATTCTTTACAAGCAATTAACGGGTACCATTTTTTAAATGGGCGTGTATGGGTGCTAATCCTTCCTTGCGCGTAACCAATTCCCGGACTCAAATTTGGTACAAAGACCTTCTTTTTTTCATTAAATTCAAAAATATTCAAAAAAAAATAGGTTTTCCAATATTTCCTACAAAAATAAAATATTGGTGGCGGCTCTGTTAAAAATTTTTGGTGTGATTGCTACACGTTCCTTTCCGTTCCATTACACCCCACCAATCCAAACAAACCCTTAAACAAACCCTTAAAGAGAGGAAGAGTTGTGGGTAATTCAAGTCTCAAAGCTGCAGAATTCTATGCAATTTCGCAGGGCATGGATATGCCTTCGCGGGGCGAGTAACAGAGCTGAGAAAAATTAAATTTTGCCCAGTAATATTCGCAGGGCGAGACCTGAGATTCACGAGGCGAAACTTTGAAGAAATTTTTTTGTTAAGTTCCAGTGATTTTCGCGGGGCGAACATCTTGTCTCGCTAGGCGAACCATGCGCTGCATTCAATGTGCGATTCTGTGCTATTTCGCGGGGCGAATCAGTCTTGTTCGCGAGGCGATAAAACGCTCGAGTTTTCGTAGGGCGACCTGGTCTCATTCGCAGGGCGAACCCGCGTGGGTTTAAAAAAGCCTGTCACGGTTTGTTCTATTTTTTTTTAGCACTCTCACACCATTTCTCTACTAGGGCTTCGGTTCCCCTCCTCATCCACACCTTTCTCACTTAATTTTTTCCATTTCTTTCACTCACAATCACTCTTTGCACTTCATTCTACTGCATCTTCATCCAAGGTATGTTCTTCATTATCCTTTCTCTTCTCCATTCTGTCATGGTGGTTCTCTATAAGTGTTGCGGTTGCGATTTTCATGCCCATTTCAATGTTCCCATGATATTAACTGTTGTTTGTTATGATTTGGAAGTGGAACATTGTGTTGGTTTCCTTTCTTTGTTGTGTGGATGGAATGCCATAGATTTTCAAGTCTCCATTTTTCATAGACACAAATCCTGCTCACAATGTGTTTGTTAAAAATCCTCAACGAAAATTCTTTAGATTTTGAGTGAGTAAGAAATGTCTTTGTGGCTATACCATTCACTGTTACTTGTTGCATGCGGGAATTGTTTGAAAAATGATGCTTGACCACTTGCTTGTTGAATGAGACTTACATAGAAGAGAACTTGTTGGCAAGGTGTTAGATGAAAGTTCTGACTTGGCTTAACTGAGCATAAAACTTGTTTTTGACTGTTTGCCATGAGCACTTTAATTCCCTGTTGCAGGACCATGGCAAGAACAAAAGAAAGAGAGCAAAAAAAAAGAAAGCAAGTAGTAGAGGAAGGCGGTCCCTCGGAACCATTCAACAACCACTTGTACTCTTCCCCTGAGCATCAAGAAAGGTTTCAAACAGTGACAAGCAAGAAAAGAATCACTCCTGACAGGGCTTTTGATTTCAGAAGGCAAAATGTACCGGAGATTCAAAATGAAATTGCCCGGAGGGGTTGGGGAAAGTTGAATGAGTCAATTATTGAGCATTGCCCTGAAATGGTGCGAGAATTTTATGCTAATGCATACTGTGCTCCGGGTGTTCAAAGGTTGTTTATGACATATGTGAGGGGCAAGAAAATAGCATTCACTGCTAAAAAGATCAATGAACTTCTCAGAATTCCTGCTCCAAGTACATGTCTCTACCATCTGAGGAAGGTAGATAAGGAGAAAAATTATGATGAACTGATCTTGGAGTTGTGCAGGCCAGGGGCCACATGGTATAAAATTCAGAACAATCTGCCCCGAAGGTTTAGGAGTGTTGACATGACTTCAATTGCTAAGGCCTAGTCAGCCTTTGTGCACCAGACTATCTTGCCTTGCTCAAACACTTCTGATGTGATCATTCATAGGGCATAGTCATCCTCTCGGTGCTGAAACAGGAGGACATTAATGTTGGAGCAGTGATTGATCAAGAGATCCAACGCATTGCTCAGTTGGATGACAGCACCCCATTGGCATTCCCTTCACTGATATGTTTGTTATGCAAAGACAAAAAGGTGCAGCCTGAAGATACTGATACTGTGGGGAAACCGATGGCACCCATCACTGGCCGGTGGATAATGAAGCAGGCCGCAGATCCTATTATTGCCCCACTTGGAGTTGAGGTACCTGATGAGCATCAAGCAGAGGAGCAACCACCTGCAGAGCATGAGCCTGAGAACTTATCCATGGCTGCTGTCCAGCGCCAACTTACATCTTTATTGGAAACTCAAGCTTTTCATGGGCAGCAGATTCATTGCCTGCCAGCTTAATGCCTATTGCTTCCAGTCCATGCACAACATGGAGTTGATGATGAGAGCCAAAGCTCCAGAGTAGGGGTTTGATGTGTCGATGCTACACGATACGTCTTTGGATCCCTCTATGGAGATATACTTACAGTCTATGATAAACCCCTCCATGGGGCAGAGTCAGAAGGCAGCAGGATCTAGCGCAACAGCAGCAAAAGAGCCAGGGGTGGAGCCTATGCAAGAGGACCCTGTTGAGGAGCCTCAAGATGAGCTGGGGGAGGATGATTCAGATGAAGGTTCAGGAGACAGCGGCTCAGAGGATGGAGACGCTGAGGATGATGTAGAGAGTGACGGAGCCTGATGGCTCCTGATGTGACAGAGTCAGCCGAGGATTTATTTTCATTGTTCTGATTGGTTACCGGTTGAACTCCTTTGGTTTTGATATTTGGTTTTACTATTGATCTTTGTTTATTTTTATTTTTATTTTCTTTCTTGTTGTTTATGTATGGTGCTGTTATTGTGCATTTGTCTAGTGGTGACAGGTCATCGTCATCATCTCTTGCTAGAAAGAAGTGAACTCCGTGCTCCTTCAATGTGAAACCTATCCGGAGAAGTTTCTTAACCCTTCTTTTTCTTTTGACTAATTGTTATATATTTTGGTTGGGTTATTTCACTGATCTGATACTCTTACTTGTTGACTGTTGTTACCTGTGTGCATATATGTTTGAGCTTGGTAGTTCCACTCTGAAAATAATTTTTTTGTGTACTTAACATGAAATTTGTGCATGAAAGTGTGTAGTCAAGTAGCTGAAACTTTTGTAAGTGTGACCTTTTGTTTCTAATAGCTCTTTGTGATCCTAATTTTGTGAATCTGATTGTGACATACTTCTCCCCCATTACAAAAACAAAAACCTGTGCGTGTTTGAGCCCAAACATAAATTTTTGAGTGCTCCACCACTTGTAAAGATTCTTCAGAACTTGACCAAGTTCTTGATTGCTTTTGCATTGCTTATGCACACACACAAATGATTTAGGACTTTCATTTTCTTGATTAGCTAGAGCCTTAAAATGCCTACCCTTTCACTTTAACCTTTGCTTAGCCCCTTTGAGCCTTAATCCCATTCTTTGATGATGAACCTCATTACAAGCCAAGAGCCGAAAAACCAAATGTCCTAATTGGTTGGAGTTAAGAGATGTTTTCAAAATGTTGAGTTAGTTGGCTACAAATTAAGTTTGGGGTTGCTTAAGGACAAGCAAGAAGCTTAAGTGGTGGGTATACCATTTGTATATAATTCTTTCCATTTGTATTGTCCTTGGAAAAAAAAAAACTTCATGTAAAAAAAAAAAAAAGAAATCAGAAAAGGAAAAAAAAAGGAAAAAAAGAAAAAAAAAGAAAAAGGATTTCTTCCAATTAGTTGTTTTGATTTCTTTATTTTTGTTTTCCATTCTTTGTGGGGAATTTTGTGAGTTTGATAGAAGGAAGGGAAAAGTATTGATAGAGGCATCTCTTGACTCCAATTAAGAAGCCTAGATCCAAAGAAATATCTATCCCTGCCTAAGCCCCATTATATCCTTTGTAAAGACCTCATGATGCGTGTGGTATTTGTGTGTAATTGCTTTCTTAGAACTGTGTCAAGCATATGGTAGATAATTGCATGTGGTGTGAATTGAGTGTAAATAGCACCTTTAAACACTTGAGTTGAGTGAAACACATATTCTGGAAAGGAGTAGTGAGGGTTGGTATATTGCTCTTAGTGGATCAATAATTTTGGTTGCTTAGAGTTGTGATAATTGGGAAGCATGAATGTAAAAGAGTAAGTGAGTTGATTGTGCGTTGAATGTTGCAAATTTTGTGGATGGTTCAAAATTTTTTGTGAATATGATTGAGTGGAATATGCTAAAAAGGATGAAGGAAGAGAGTTTTGAATTCCAACCCTTGTTGAGATTTTGTTTGCTTGGGGACAAGCAAAATGCTAAGTATGGGGTTGTGATGAGTCACTAGCATATGATGTTTTAAATGTTAATTTGATTCTAGAATCTTTGGATTTTGGAAAAATAAGTTGGATTCTCATTGTTTGAATTGGATTTAAGGGTTGTCTTAATTGGCTAATGGTATTGCATTTGTGTATATGAATCAAGCATGAAAGGCAATTAGAAGAAAAAGAAAAATGTAATTTTTTGCATACCATCGTTAGGCGAGCAAGCATAAAAAGAAGTGGTGTATTCTGTCTGTTTTCGCCTAGCGAAGCTGTGTCTTCGCTAGGCGAAGCTTGATTTTGTAGTTCTTCGCTAGGCGAGCTCAGGCCTTTGTTGGGCGACGCGTAGTTGACAGCACTAATATAAATTGCGAGCTGATGCGTTTTGACGGGATCTTTTACTCATTTTGTGACCTAAACACTAAAGCTCTTGCTTGGAGGTGCTAGAGTTCCATTCCTTCTAATCTCCATTGAAGATTCAAGCTTGGGAACAAGACTTTGGAGCTTCAATGACTTCTTCCTCCTCTTCCATTTGTTTGTTTTTCTCTTTTACTACTGTGAGTAACTAGATCTTTTTAGACCAAGGTTAAATGAATCTTGTTGAAATTCTTATGTATTCAGTTCTCTTAAATTAATGCAAGTTTATTTCATGTCATTTGAGCTCCCAATCTCTATGCTTCATGTTTTTCAATATTTGGCCGCTATTGAATCGGTTTGAGATTTTTCATGATGATTGGGAAATTGGATGAAGAACTTGAACTGAGATTGATAGTCATATTCATGATGAGTATAGGAATATAACTTTGTGATTACATGTTCTTATGAATTACTATTCTTAATGCTTAACCTAATTATAAATCACCTAAGGGATTTGGGGTTTTAGTTAGAGTAAAGGGTTTATGACGCAAGGGATTGTCCTTAAACTAATTTAGATGATTCGAACTTCAAATTGTATGGAATGACTTGTGTTGATTGTAGATTAAATGCATGAGAGTGGATACAAGAGGATTCAACCCGTAGTCGCTTTTAATTATTCGAAGTCAAATAGTTTGTTATTGTTTTTGTTATCGTTACAATTATTCTCAATTTCAAATACCCAGAATTTGTTCTCGTTCAAAATAGATACGAACTTTGTTAACTTAATTAATTGATCACAATCCTCGTAGAGACGATACTCTACTTTCACTTTATTACTTGTACGATTCAGTACACTTGCCGAAATCCTTAGCAATGCTTTGAGTAGGAAATCTCTAGATGTGTCAGCTTTGATGGTGAAGGAGTTGGAATTGGTGGAGCAATTCAGAGATCTAAACTTGGAAGTGTAGTTGTATAAGAACAAGATGTGTTTGGGACAGTTGATTGTGATTAATGAATTTCTGAAAGAAGTAAAGGAGAAGCAAGGACTTGACGACCAGTTAGTTAAGATAAAGGATTCAATCAAGGATGGTTAGACTTCAGAGTTCAATATCAAGGCGGATGGAGTAATGAGGTTTGGAGATCGAGTTTGTGTCCCTCATGACTTGGAACTTCGGAGAATGATTCTCAAAAAAGCCCGTAGGAGTAAACTTAGTTTTCATCCGGGTACCACCAAGATGTATCAGGACTTGAAGAAGATGTTTTGGTGGCTTGGTATGATGAAGGACATAGCAAACTTTGTTTTGTCTTGTTTGGTGTGCCAGAAGACTAAAGTGGAACATAGGATCCCATCAGGATTGTTGCAATCTTTGGACATTCCCGTATGAAAGTGGGACGGAATAACAATGGATTTCGTAGTGCTATTACCAAGGACGCCTAAGAAGTTTAATGCAATTTGAGTAGTCATTGATCGGTTGACCAAGAATGCTCATTTCATTCCAATCGGAGAGAAGTATCCATTGGAGAGGTTGGCTCATATTTATATCAAGGAGATTGTAAGGTTGCATGGTGTTCCTTCGAGCATCATCAGTGATAGAGACCCTAGATTTACCTCTAGATTTTGGAATGAGTTGCAACGAGCTTTAGGGACGAAGTTAAGATTGAGTTCAGCTTATCATCATCAAACAGATGGTCAGTCTGAACGAACTATCCAATCCCTAGAAGATCTGTTGAAAACTTGTGTGTTGGAGCACGTGGGAGGTTAGGATGATTTCTTGCCTTTGGTGGAATTTACCTATAACAACAGTTTTCACTCAAGTATAGGTATGACACCTTTTGAGGCACTATATGGGAGGAAGTGTAGAACCCCGTTGTGTTGATTTGAGACAGGAGATACCCAAGTTTTAGGTTCAAAATTAGTACAGCAAACCACAGAACAAGTGAGGAAGATCAGAGAGAAGATGAAGGCAACACAAGATAGACAAAAGAGTTATAGCGATAAAAGGAGGAGATCTTTGGAATTCCAGGAAGGAGATCATATTTTTCACAGAGTAACACCTAGAATTGGGATTGGCAGAGCCATCAAATCTAGAAAGTTAACCCCTAGATTCATTGGACCTTTCCAAATTCTTTGTAGGATTGGCCCAGTAGCTTATCATATTGCTTTACCACCTAATCTTTCCAGACTCCATGATGTTTTCCATGTTTTTCAACTTTGCAAATATTTTCTCGATCCATCACATGTGCTTGAACCCGAGTCAATACAATTGAAAGAGAACTTAAAGTATGAGACATTGCCTGTATGGATTTTGGATAGGAGGATGAAGGAACTTGGTAAAATTATTGATCCGCTGTCGCGCACGGGTCAAATAATTAAAAATAGTAAATGTAGTAATAAGACAAATCAACCTTGGTCGTCTCACAAATATCTCTAATCTAACAATAACAAAAAAAACTGGAATGTACGAAGAAATAAAAAGGGGTGAAATTTTGGTTTGAGAAATAGATTATAAAAGGTGAAAATATCAATATGTAAAAACGACTAATCCACTAGTTCAGGGTAATTAATACGTGGATTTATCACAGGTTTCAAATGATTATTCTATTTCGTGATTCGATTCTTGTTTGATCATAAAATTAACTAATCAAGCGTCAATTAATTTTATCAGAATTCCTACTACAAGCGTCACAAGAACACAATTAATCTAATAACCGAATTCAATCAAACCTACAACTAAGCGTTATAGATCCTATTGATCGCTATTCGAAATAAATTAAAACAAGCGTTCAAAATATTTCAAATAATTTCAAAGAGCAAAAACGAAATTGATGATTAAGCATCAACATCTAAAACGAATTTGCAAACAAAGATCAAAGATCAACAAGAAAAGAAATAGAATTCGAAAATCGAAATTAACAATAATAATCAAACCTCAAGATCCTTATAAAAACTCTCTAACCAGTGAATTAATCTAAGGTCTTAGTCTTCCATGGAAGGATTTGACAAAAACGAGATTAAGAAGGAGAGAAGGAGAAAAGATTGCTAAAACGGCAAAAAATTCAAAAGTAATTAAAAGATAGTTCCTAAGACTCTAAAAATCCTATTTATAATGTCCCCTTAGGTTAACCTAGGTAAACTTATGTTTATGACTAAAGAAAAGGCCCATAAGAGGTTAATTAGCCTAATAACAACTAATCACATGAGTAAGTGATCCAGAATTCGCAGTTAGTCTCGTCAGCTGCATTAATTGGCATTTTCAACCATCAAAACGTCCGAACTGGGCTTTGGTGTCAACATAAGAGTTGTAGCTCTGCTTCTTAGCTTTCGAACGCCACAAAGATCACTACAAAATCCGAAAATTAACTGCAGGAGGAACATGGGTCAGGATGTAACAAAATCCGAAAATTAACAAAGAATTTCACTAAAGCCCAAATTAAGACCCAAAGATATAAAATATGTTAAAAAGTAATTATTGGGCATGACACACATTTAAAAATACAAAGTACAAAACTATAAAAGGTGCATTAAAATGCATTGATCAAATTTTTCCACACTTAAGCTTTTGCACTCCGAGCAAAACTCATGGTCAAAACAAAAAGAAAGTTTCAAAAGGAAATAAACAAAGCAAAGATGCATTTTCAATGAACCCCAAGGATGCAAAGTGGCAAGTGAAATGCTCATTCAAGGTTTCAATGAACCATGACAATCATGAAAAACATCTTATTATCTTCAAAGCAAACAAGAGGATAAAATAACCAAAGAATGAATCACAAGTGATAGAATTTTCACAAGAAATAAAGTTCTCTCAAACTTTCAAGTGTCTAGGCTAGTGTTTACACTCAAGGCACATCATGAAAGTTAGCACTACCATAGGCTTGACAAGCCTCTAACATCCACATTTGAAACACATGCACACAAAGATCAAAAGATCATTATTAAGGTTATAATGGGGCCAAGGTCAAGGTAGGATAATTGAAAGGTGTAACTAGGCTATAAAATCAAAGAGGATAAAGGAGCAATAGAAAATAATTGCCAAATAATCATGGGGGGCAATTCAACCAAATTTCAACCATTTTTCCACTTTCACACTTTTCTTCTTTATTATCACCTTCTTCCTTTTCTTTTTCTTTTCTTTTTTTATTTTATTTTATTTTATTTATTTATTTTTTTTAGCACTTGCCAAATTTCCAATGAAGCACAACATTTAGATATTCTAACACAACCACATCTTTGAGCAACCCCACACTTATGCAATATTTATTATCAAAATTTTTCCAAAGCAAAACTCATTTATCCCCTAAGATTGGGTCATATCATTGTTTTTCACTTTTAGGCTTGTAATGAGCTATATAACAAAGAATGGGATAAATAGGCTCAAAGGGGCTAGCAAAGGGATAATTGCAATGTAGGCTTATTTGGCCAGTGGTTTAATAATAACAAAAATTGCCTAGATCATTTCAATGCATGCATGTGAACAAGAGTTTCAACAAGAGTCAAGTTAAGTTCTAGAGCAACCAACAGTCATGAGTGAAATCACACAAGAAAGAAAGAGAATGGCCAAGTGTATTCCATTCATTATAAGACCCAAATCTCATCAAGGACAATGATCTATCACAAATGATACATTATTCAGTATTCAAGTCCAACTTATCATACTAAGAATGCAAAGAAGTCATCCATATCATGCCACAAGACCTATAGTCATAGAATAGTGAAATCACTCCCAACTCATACAAACCAAGAAATTCAATGAAAAAAAAACACGCAAAAATAACAATTTTTTTTAAACAAAAAGCGCAAAACAAAAACAAAATAAAACTACTATGCTAAAAGATCTCCCCCCACACTTAAATCACACATTATCCTCAATGTAAGCAACAAGTATAAAATAAGAGTAAGGAGTAAGGAAAAAAAAACTCCCTCTTCAAGGTGGCTTTCTCAAGGAGAGCTCTTCTACAATCTTTTCTTCAAGTGCGGGGCTCTCATGGCAAAGCTTGAGGCAGTGTTCATTGACTTTGAAGACTTTATTGGTGGCTTCACTTTTTATTCCCATTGCTCCATAAGGAACAGTGTTAGTAGCAACAAAAGGGCCAGTCCACTTGGATCGAAGTTTACCCGCCATGATTTTAAGGCGAGAGTTGAACACATGGAAGTGGTTGGTTTTCTTCTTCTTCACAACATCCAAAATCAAGGGATTAAGTCTTCTTTGTGGTTGCTCAATAGAGGGAAGTATTCTGGTGGATGGAGTTACATCAGAAGCTTGTAGTGTAGCAACATCATTTGTAACATTAACAGGCACAACCATGCAATTTGTAACATCAGAATGAGTATCTTCAACCAAGTCAGCAAGTACTTCTATTTGGAAAAGAGAATGCTCTTCCATGGGATGCTTCATAGCAGCATCAAAGAGGTTAAATTTAATTATGCTATCCCCAAATTCCATGGACAGTGTTCCAGCAAGGACATCAATCTTTGTTCTTGCTATTCTTAGGAATGGTCTGCCTAGGATGATAGGTGCCCTGCTAGATTTTGTCTCTCCTTCCATGTCCAGAATGTAAAAATTTGCAGGAAAAATCAAGCCATTAACTTTAACAAGCACGTCCTCTACAAGTCTAGCAGGGTGAACATTGCTCCTGTTTGCCAATTGAATAACAACACATGTATTCTACAAAG
The DNA here is from genome assembly GCA_037113605.1 of Calophaca sinica. Lineage (NCBI taxonomy): Eukaryota > Viridiplantae > Streptophyta > Magnoliopsida > Fabales > Fabaceae > Calophaca > Calophaca sinica. Next base: position 107,110,180 of record CM073732.1, on the reverse strand, counting down.
GTCCAAGAGCCAGAGAGTTAAAGATAGATGTAGGCATCACATTAATGGAAGCACCTAAATCCAGCGTGGCATTTTCAAATTTACTATCCCCTATGGTACATGGAATAGTACAAATCCCTGGATCCTTGCACTTTTGGAGCATCATAGGTTGTATAAGTGCAGAAACATTGCGACTCATATTGACTTTTCCATTTCCCCTCAGCCTCCTCCTCCTTTTGTGTGTGCACAACTCTTTAAGGAACTTAGCATATCTTGGAATCTGCTTAATCGCTTCAAGGAGAGGAATATTCACTTCAACTTTCCTAAATGTATCCAAGATTTCCTTGTCTTTATCCATCTTCTTAGTTATCACAACCCTTTGAGGGAAGGGAAGTGGTATAGGCTGTGCATCATCATCATCATCAGGAGAGGTAGGCACATAAGGTGGCTTATTATTTTTCCTACCACTTGTGTTTTCTGCTGGAGGGGTTTCTGGAGTGTCAACAGCTTTGCCAGATCTGAGGGTGATTACACTGACATTTGCACTGACATTTGGATTCACTACTGGCTGGGCAGGCAGTTTGTTCGACCCCTGAAAATGTATCTGATTAATGGAGGTTGCTAGCTGTCCAATCTTTTTCCTCCAAATTCTGAATGGTTGAATCTGTTCTCTACTGAAATTGGAGATTCTGGACTACCATTTGCTTAACAAGGTCTTCCAATGAAGGTTGTAGGGGAGGTTGTGGCCTGGGTTGCTGAGTAGATGCATCTCCCCATATCAAGTTTGGATGGTTTCTCCAACCGGGGTTGTACATATTGGAAGACAGATCATAGTTGAGTTGAGGCCTATCATTGAATATGTTTGCTGCATAAGCCTGAGTAGTATTAGCATTATCACTTTCCTACAGTGTAAGACATGCATCTATAGGGTGCTCTGCAGAAGTGTAAATACCACAAACTCTTGCTGCCTGAGTTTTAGTTACTACTAACATTTTGACCAATGAAATAAGTTCATCGAGCTTACTCTCCAAGTTTTTATGACCTGTAGCTTGTATCTCATTGACTCCTTTTGACAGCACCACTGAATTGTTTCTGGTAGTGAACTGTTGAGAATTAATGGACATGTTCTCAATCAGGCTTCTTGCATCTGCTGAGGTTTTATCCACAAGTGCTCCTCCACTAGCATCATCCATGATATTTCGATCCATAGGCAGCAAGCCTTCATAAAAATATTGGATGAGCAACTGTTCAGAAATTTGATGGTGAGGGCAGCTTGCACATAACTTATTGAATCTCTCCCAGTATTCATGCAAAGATTCTTTGTCAATCTGCTTGATGGCACATATTTCTTTTCTGATTGAAGCAGCTCTAGAGGCAGGGAAGAACTTTTCCAAAAATAACTTCTTCAATTCATTCCAGCTTGTCATAGAACCTGGTTGAAGGTAATACAACTAGTCCTTGGCAGTGTCTTGTAATGAGAATGGAAAGGCTCTCAGCTTGATGTGATCCTCCGGGACTCCTTGAGGTTTCATGGTAGAGCACACAATATGGAACTCCTTAAGATGTTTGTGAGGATCTTCACTTATAAGACCATGAAACTTAGGAAGCAAATGTATCAAACCAAATTTAAGTTTAAAATGTACTTCAACATCAGGGTATTCAATGCAAAAAGCATTATAAGTAACATTAGGTGCAGCAAGTTCCCTTAATGTTCTAGCAACCATGGTATCAACAATAAATTCAGAATCAGAATCAGTGTCAAAGAGAGTATGACTAAATATGCTAATGCTATCAGTATCACTATCACCTATATGATCACTACCTATGTTATTACTAGTACTAGACTTATTAAGTCTATAGAGTAAATGAAAAGTCCTATCTATTTCTGGATCAAAAGAATGCAAAATTTCAGAATTGGACCTAGTCATGCATCATGAGCACATATGAAGGCAGCACTACAAATCAAAAAATACCAACAATGTCCTAATCGCTAAAACAAAAAATAAATTGACAAAACGTATCAAATAAATTCTAAAATATCTATAAACAACACAAAAAACTCTAAAAATCAAATAAAGATAACGCAAATTTTTTTGGATTTTTTTAGATACGAAAAATTCAAAAAAATTAAAAAATGATCTAAACGATAGAATTTTGGAATTTGAGCCTGTAGTTCGACTATCAGTTTCTGATAAGGGATATTGATCCTTTATTTTTTTCGGATTTTCTGGCCAAATTTCGGAGCAATCCGAGCAAGTTGACTGGAAACCGATTTTTTTCACTAGTTCAATGCAAAATCCAATGTCAGAACCCGAAACACAACTAAAACGCAAAATCAAAGGTTAGAGACGTTAGTAGGGTTCTTGAATTGGCTATTCTTAATCAGAGATCCCTGGCAACAACACCAATTTGATCCGCTGTCGCGCACGGGTCAAATAATTAAAAATAGTAAATGTAGTAACAAGGCAATTCAACCTGGGTTGTCTCACAAGTATCTCTAATCTAACAATAAAAAAAAACAGGAACATACGAAGAAATAAAAACGGGTGAAAGTTTGGTTTGAGAAATAGATTATAAAAAGGTGAAAATATCAATATGTAAAAATGACTAATCCACTGGTTCAGGGTAATTAATACTTGGATTTATCACAGGTTTCAAATAATTATTCTATTTCGTGATTCTATTCTTGTTTGATCATAAAATTAACTAATCAAGCGTCAATTAATTTTATAAGAATTCCTACTGGATTAAGCATCACAGAATTCAATTAATCATGAACAAAGAACAACCGTCACAAAAACACAATTAATCTAAAAACTGAATTCAATGAAACCTACAACTAAGCGTTATAGATCCTATTGATCTCTATTCGAAATAAATTAAAACAAGCTTTCAAAATATTTCAAATAATCTCAAAGAGCAAAAACGAAATTTATATGATTAAGCATCAACATCTAAAACGAATTTGCAAACAAAGATCAAAGAGATGAAAGATCAACAAGAAAAGAAATAGAATCCGAAAATCGAAATTAACAATAATAATCAAACCTCAAGATCCTTATAAAAACTCCCTAACCAGTGAATTAATCTAAGGTCTTAGCCTTCCATGGAAGGATTTGACAAAAACGAGATTAAGAAGGAGAGAAGGAGAAAATATTGCTAAAACGACAAAAGATTCAAAAGTAATTAAAAGGTAGTTCCTAAGACTCTAAAAATCCTATTTATAATGTCCCCTTAGGTTAACCTAGGTAAACTTCAGTTTATGACCAAAGAGAAGGGCCCATAAGAAGTTAATTAGCCCCATAACAACTAATCACATGAGTAAGTGATCCAGAATTCGCAGTTAGTCTCGCCAGCTGCAGTAATTGGCATTTTCGACCATCAAAACGTCCGAACTGGCTTTGGTGTCAACATAAGAGTTGTAGCTCTACTTCTTAACTTTCCAACGCCACAAAGATCACTACAATCGGATAAGTATAGCCAAGTTATGGCCTGCAGAAGGAACATGTGTCAGGATGTAGCAAAATCCGAAAATTAACAAAGAATTTCACTAAAGCCCAAATTAAGACCCAAAGATATAAAACATGTTAAAAAATAATTATTGGGCATGACACACATTTAAAAATACAAAGTGCAAAGCTATAAAAGGTGCATTAAAATGCATTGATCAGCTATTCCTTTAGTCAAGGTTCTGTGGGATGATGTTACAGGTGACATGACTTGGAAGCATGAGAGTGAGATTTGACAGCAGTATCCTCATTTATTTTCAGGTGCGTGATTTCGGGAACGAAATCTCTTTTAACGGGGGTAGTAATGTAATATCCTTATTTTTCTAATCATGTTTAGCATGTGCTTATGTGTGACTAAGTGTACTTGTGTGCCCTTGATGGGATTTGTGTGTATTTGATTGTGTATTTGACTTTTTGACTGTGAGTTCGTTTTCTGTGTGATCGTGTGGTTGTAAAGAACATGTGTTGAGGATTGGTATGTTGTTTGAGGTTGGAATAGTGTTTGATAAGGTTTTGGTATGAGTCTTAGAAGCCTTGTAGAGTTTGAGAACGATTGGAGTCGGGATTAGGGTTTTGAGTGCTCGTACCCTTGGGCGAGTGCGAATTTTCGATTGAGTACATGAGACTTTGAATCTTTGTTCTAGAGTCCTTTTGATGTCCTCTTGTGTTTAAAATCATGTTTAAGTATTAAGGTATCGAGTTCTGGATCGTACGAACGTTGGAATCGAAGAAATCGCGTGAAACCGGACAAAGCAGCGCAAAAGCGCATGCTGATGTATGGTGTACCTGTGTCTTCTAATCTCTACGCCACATGGCACGCTGTGATTGGACTGTTCGTTGGCCTGGACATGTGGCGCTCATCCAGGAGGTAACTTCAGCGTGCGCGTGAAGCGTGCAGAGTCAGTGAGTTGCACAGGAATACACGCAGGCCGCGCTGGGGTGCGCGTGGCATGCGCCCAGTGTTGCCTAATTGCTTATTTAAGCCCAATTATTCCATAAATTTGATTTCCTTAAATACGACCTGAGGAGTCTTATCAACTAGAAAACAACCATTTCCAAGTTCTCCAAGCTTTGTGATCATCACCCAAGTGATCTCAAGCATCTGCTCATCAATCCGACGGTGCAAACTCATGTGTTTCCCTTCGGGCTTGTTAGGGCTTATCTCCGATAGCCGTTTTGTCGAGGTAAAGCTTGTACCCTCTACTATTCCTCTCTGTATTCAGTTGGTCATTTATGATTCTCAAATTGGTTTTAGTTTCAAGCCCTAATCAGACTGTGTTTTGGACCCTGGTTTTGACTGAACGGATACCAAATGAGCAAGGGTTTTGCCGAAACTCCTGGAGGAAACTCTTTGGGCCATGCGACAGAGTTGTACCCTATGTGCTCCATATGTTTTAGTTTCTGATTTCGTGATTCTTGTGATTTGGATTGTCCCTGATTAACTATTCTTCGTATTTTAGGGTTTTAATGCTAGTACGGGTACTAGTTGACCATGAAACATCGTCAGGAGTTGTTTTTGGGTAAGTTTGAGTCCCTGGACCCTTTGATCAGGCCCTGGCCATGACACTCTTTCATTTTTAGTAATTTCATAGTTTGCCCTAATTCTAATCCGAGTGCGTTTTTGTGTTTCCGGTGAATTATGGGTCATTCTGGCGTGCTTGGTGGAATTTTTGTGTAACCCCTGGCCTATTATTGGTGCTGAGCAAACTTGATTTTAGCTTAGGGAGAATCCGTTTGTTGGTTCATGAGCTGGTGAGGTGGTGGCACGCTTGTTGTAATTCCTGAGTACTCCGAATACTATGTGGGAGAAAGAATATACTTCCATTGGGTTATGTGTGGTAGAAATGATTGTTTGGCATGTGTAGGGTGACCTAAGCCCTACTAGGGGTTGGTGTCAGTAACACCTAAGGATTGGGGTTACGGTCTTCGTCATCTAAGGATAGGCGTCATAGGTCCATCAACCAACATAGGTTTATTTATTTTTATTATATGATTGTCTGAGAATATGCCTATTTGTAAGTGGTGTCATATGTGATATATGTGGGTAGTAACATGCTTAGGGTAATGCGATTATATGTACATTATGTGTGGAAATGTGTTGTATGTTGCCTAAGCATGCTAAAATGTCTAAGTATAGCTTTTGGTATGAGTTAACATGATTAAAAGGATATTTTTGGGAATGTGTGCATAACATGATGTGAGGCATACGATTATGAGGTGTTGGATACATATACATGATATTGCATTAGTAACCACTCCATTCTTAACGAGAATGCGAAGTGGAGAGGATCCCTAATGGGAAAGGGGGATACCTCGCCGAGCAGGTTAGATCTACTTTGTTCCCTATCGAAAAAGGGGGAAATGGACGTCCCTATCGGGAAAAGGGGAGGAGGATTCCTATCGGGAAAGGGGAATACCTCGTGGATTAGGCTAGTGTCGTCCCATGCTCTATCGAAAAAGGGAGACGGGAGTCCCTATCGTGAAGGGGGGACGACAACCCTAACGAAAAGCGGGGTTCGCCAATAAGTATTGCTATCAGAAATGGGGAATACAGTGACAACAGTAAAGAAAAGATGCCATGACGCACAACTCGTTAAGAGACATGGGGTAAGTGGAAGATGGTAACTAGATCATTTTTGTATATGTATGATTGTCTTACTCTCATTCTACTTATGCATTTCCTGCTTTTTAATGGATATGTTGTTCTTACCTCCCTGTGTTTGCATGTCTGTGTGTATATATGTATTATTTCTGTATTAGACTTTGTTGAGGAAGATGTAGCAGCAACACCACCCGATGGAGCTGTTCCTACTTATGCATCCCTCGATGCTTCAATCTCCGAGGTTCCTCGTACGAGGTGATTTTGAGATTCAGTACTATGATTTCGACGGCATAGGGTGGGAAATAGACCATGCGCATCAGGCAGTGATTTACACAGGCACCATGTCCATTTACTTCCGGATCCTAGGTTTTCTGATTGCCAGCTTCTCAAGAGATTTCGCATTTATCAGAGGCTTCCCTTGCTCAGATGTGGCAGGTACCAGGGTTTTCACCTGGCTTTGGTTATGGAGGTTATCCACCGATGCCTTCTTAGCTGATGGCAGTGCCATCCGCCAGCTGTCACAGTGAGTCCAGCCATAGAGGGAGGCAGAGACGTGGGAGAGGAGTCACATCTAGTCCTTCTCGACATATGACAGCACATGATTATCGATGTTTGTTTCCGAGGTAGGTGGGGTCACAGAGTGAGAGCTCTCAATTTCCCTTTGCTCAGATGTGGCAGGCACCAGGGTTTCCACTTGGCTCTAGTTATGGAGGTTATCCACCGATGCCTTCTCAGCCGATGGCGGTGTCATTCGCTAGCCGTCACAGTGACTCCAGCCACAGAGGGAGGTAGAGACATGGGAGAGGAGTGACATCTGGTCCTTCTCGACATATGACAGCACATGATTATCGCCGTTTGTTTTCAAGGCGGGTGGGGTCGCAGAGTTAGAGCTCTCAGTTTTCCCCTCGCTGAGGTTTATAGTTTTCTGTTGGCTAGGAGTCTGTTTATATACTTATGTTTTGTTGTTTTGGTTTAAAGGAGGCAGCTGGTTAGCCTCGTAGGCACAGTATGTTTTGCATGTTTTGGATGATTGTACCCACACTTATAGACTACACACACTGATGAACTCTGATGACCTTATATATATGTACGCATGTGTGATACTAGTTTACTTCACCGTAATGCGTCGTAGTCTTATTTATGTTTTGGTTTTAATTCCTTGTATTTTTATTAACGCTAATTACGCGAGTTAGGCTAATTATGTAGCATAAAGCATGAATAGGACTGCGGGGTGTTACACAGCGGAGGGTCCACTTGGGCTGCAACGCCTCTCCCTCTTTGGGCATACTCTTTGAAGCTTTCCATGCCCTTTTTTACCATGGTTTACAACTTGAAGCGATCAGGAGCCAATTCCATATTGTAGCTATATTGCTTGACGAAAGCATTAGCCAAACCCTTTCATGAGCTGATTTTGGTCCGCTCTTGTAACACCCCGTTTCCAGAGCACGACTAATACAATATTTCTTTTGAAATTTTAAAAAAAAATCCGTTTGAGGATGAAATACTCTGCTTGCATAGTTTTCAAAAATATGGGCCTAATAATTTTTCTTTTTCTATTCAAGCTTCTTTAAAAAGGAAATCAAAGTGCTACATCATTTTCGAAAGGTGGTGAATAAATTAAGACACAATCATCAAATCACATGAACTATGCTAATAACTTTAGATAATCATTTCACAAAAAACGATCCAAGTCTTGGAAACATAACAAACTTAATACAACATTGAAATTAATACAGTAAACTTCTATAGTTGGTCATCACATTACAACACTTATTAGACCCTCTAGTAAGTTCACCAAATAGCCCCACAAAATAAACAGCCAGAAAGGACTATCCTTAGCCACACTCGTCAGCAGGCTCGAACACTCTGTAGTCTTCATCATCTGGGTTACATTCATTAACTGAAGAACCACGGGTAAGGTTCATCTTCTTATATAAAACATATGTAATAACAACAACATATACAGTAACAAATCATATTATACAAATAGAATATAATATGAAACCAACATTCTTCAACATTTAGAAATAATCATGTCATTAGCCTTCAGAAACAACTCAATAAGGATGCACATACTTCCCTATTGATGCGACTACATGCTAGTGCACATGATTTCGGAACATCACAAATACCCATACCAATGGGCTCATCAGCTGGTCCTTCCATAGGATACAACAATTCGGCACTATTCCCGTAGGAATTAAAGACGACACTGAACACCACATCACAAGATTTAAATCAGGTCGAAGTCCCTATGTATGCATGTCTATGCATCTTCACATTCCCAATTGAACATACCAACATATATGATATTTCAACATGCATTTTCAATTGAACATACCATCCCATACGATATTTCAATATGCACATAATTAAATCATCATTTAATTAATCAACACAGACTTTTATAGCATATATCTCAAAACACAGTTAAGCATATATGATCACGAACCATAACACCACTTTCACAAATCAACAGTCATTACATACAGCTCACAGAAAATAAACACATGTCATAAAGTCATACATTCACACAACAATAAATTATCTCTAATAGAAGCCCTTACAAGCAAACATAAACACATGTTATCAACTCAAGAAATCAACAATTTCAAATACACCTAAATTTATATCACGGAAGATGCCCTTACAAATAGATCTCTACGTCCACGCTACGTCAAAGGTACGTCACGAACTCTCCCACGAGCGTACTCACGACCTCAATGACCCTAAGACAACAACACTGACTCTTAGAAAAACTTCTAAATCATTCAAAAGCAACCCCTAGTTCATGGTTTGCAAACAAACCCCTAGGGTACACAACCCAAAAATTCTTTTAACTTAAACTCACACTAAAAACACTAAAATAAAGTTAAAAACAATTCTTTAAATACTTTACAACTTACTCAAAATCTTTATAACTAAACTTTTAACTTTAAAATCACTGAAAATCATTTTCTTTTAAATCCAAAACAAATATTAAACTTCTAAAATACCTAATTATCAAACTACTAATATATACCTTAAATAAAAATTTAAAACAACATCAAAATACTAATAATACCCCATGGTTAAAACAACCAAAACAACACCTAAAATTTTTTTCTTCTTCCAAATCAAAACCAGCATCAAAATTAAAGATTCTAACACTAAAATTTCTAAGACTCCACCTTATTTAAGAAATACAAAGATTTCTTTAAACTTATGTGTTTCATAGTCTTAAATCACTAAAACGACTCTAAATACAACTTAAACTCAAATTAAACTTTTCCAAAAACTCCTAAACTACAACAACACCCAAACCTTAAAAGAATCAAGGTTTTAAACGCAAAAATTTTCTTCTTTTCTCATCCTAAACCTCACGGTTTTAACAAAAATTTTGGGGAAAAATTTTAATCTTTCTTTTAACCAAACTTTAACAACAACAACAACAACAACACTAAAACAACTATCAAAACCTTAAAAATTAACCCAAAGGTTTTCAAGTAAAAATTTCCAAAAACTCTCCTCTAGATCATAGCTTAAACAAAGCTTAAGCAGATCAAAAGTCTTAATTTTTCACTTGATCAAAACATAAAACAACAACAATCAAAACTAAAACAACAACAAAGTCAAGATTCACAAGAAACAATCCATTCCTTTTTTCCCCTTTTTGGTCACGGCTAGGGCTCAATAATGAGGGAAAAAATTTGTCATCTTGTTCCTCGATCATCATCATAAACATACAAAAGAAATGAACAAAGAAAAATCAACAAAACCATACCCAAAACCTTAGTAAGGCCACGGTTTTGGCCTCCAAAAGCAACAAAAGAAACTTTGATTCAACACTCACTCACTTGATCATGAAGCTAACACTAAAATGGAGAAGGAAATTGAAGAAGATGTTGGTGTTTCCTTGGTGATAAGCTCACGGTTTTAGCTTGCAAAGGAAAGGAAGGAAACTTTCTTTCTTTCTCACTAACACTTAACTTTTGCAATTGAAAAAGAAGTGATCAAATGTGCAAAGAAAGGGAAGGCTACGGCTATAAGAAAAAGGGAGCGAAGGGAATGGGAAAAATAATAACAGTAATAATAATTTGCTTGGTCAAGAGTGATTTAAGGGAAAAGGCCATAATAGTTGGTAAGATATTTAGTTCTAATCCACTAAAAATGTGACACATATCACAACCATACCTAGTCTTACTAACTCTAATCAAAGTGTTGACTCATTAGTCAATTGAGTCTCATCGTCATAAAAAAACACGGCGTCGAGTAATCACATTAGCGATAGTTTGCTCGCCGTTAAAATCAAGAAAATTAATTTACTGAAAAATTAATTCACCGCATGATAAATAAATTATCTATAAATTATAAAAACAATGTAAAACACTCTAACAATGTCACATCAAGCCACGATTCGATTTTCATCGAAATCAGAATTCGTTTTAAATTTTATTGCGGATAAAATTTACCCGCGATTCAAAATATGGAAAAACTCTATTATAATTATTCGACGAATTTTGAACCATGAATTAATATTAAATATTAATTCTCAAATTTAATTTTATCTTGATTTAATTCAATCACTTTCTTAGATAACAAAATACGCGTCATCGCGTCAAACAGGAAAAGTACAAAAGACTCTATTGATGAATTCACATTAAAAGCAGCACACGTCTACGCTATCTATTAATTTGAATTCGCATCATAAATAGTAATTATTTAAAAATAAATCAAAATAATTTCTTGTACTCTCAGTAAATCATTGAGGTGATCAGTCTCTACGACTTACCTTCAAGTATTCGGGATTTTATTATTAAATCAATTTTTCTCAAAAATTGAGATGTTATATTTCCACCCCCCATAAAATAGGCTCATATCAAAATACAAAAATTTTATTTTACTCAAATCCATAAAATATTTTGTGACTCATAGGCATTCACAATATATATGTATTAACATAAGTAATACTACAATACTTTACCAAAGACATACTTAATATTACATTCATTGACGAAGAAGTCCTTACGATCTAACTCAACAACACCAAGTATATATATATATATATATACGAAGAAGTCCTTACGATCCACTGACGCTTTATCCCAAAGCCACGATCTCTACTTATTCACGATCACGAACACGATTATAGCTACATGCTGTCCCCAAGAAAACATTACTGACATAATCACACACTCAACCACGGTTACACATACCAAAAATATAAAAATCATTTAAAACTTCAAAAAGATTAAAACCCTTTTCTCAAATCAAACATTTTTTTCCTAAAAACAACTCAAATCTCCTAAGAGCAATACCAAAACAAAGAACTAATAAAAACAAAACTTTTCTCTTAAGAATCAACCATTCTCATGGACACTAAAATTCCTTTGAGATTAGGTTTTTATTGTCTCAAAATCTTTAAACACACTTCAATTCAAAGATTAAAACTAAATCTACAATTTTAAAGTCAACAAAATCATCAAGGGTTTAAGTTAGGAAAATTTGAAATCTAACCTCACACATCTCTATATGTGGTCACAGGTTGTTTCCTCAAAATTAGCACCAAAAAAAAAAAAATTGCTTCAACACTGCACACACATAAACTTGGTTTTCCAACCAAAACAAGATCAAAACATTTTTATTCAACAAAAGATCAACTAGAAAACCTTGAAATCATTTTTTTTCCTAAAATAACTCACGGTTTTATACAACAAAAAGACAGAAAACCTTTACCACTAAATCATCATCACAAGGTCATCTACAACAACATGAAAATTGAAAGCAAAAGATTAGGATGCTTACCTAAAATCCTCTAAGAGCATGCGGTTTTAAGACATCAAAAGCAAAGAAGGACTCTCACAATCACCAACCAAAATATCAGTCACAACATCAACCACAAATACCAAGGAAATGTAGTAGAATCCTCCTCCAAAACCATCCCAAAGCTCACGGTTCACACCAAGGAAAAGGAAAGAAATACAACTCTCAAAACTCTTCACACTTCTCAAGATCTCTCACACACCCCACCATGACACGATTTAGCATCATTTAGGGGAAGTATTGAAGAAAAATGGGGATCTCTTGGGCAAAACTTGCTCATGGCGCACAAGAGGAAGAAAAGGAAAGGAAAACTAGGTTCTCTCTCTCTATACCAACACTAACACCAAAAATGCAAAACTTATCTTCTCCCATTTTCTCTTTGAAGTGGTTTGCCAAGGAGGATAAAAGAAATGACAATGATTCCCTAAAATTTGCTTGGCTAGCATTAATTCAAGGAAAAAAGTTATTCCTTAAGGTAAGGTTAAGATAAGGTTTGGTAAAATCTTATGTATTATCCAATAATAGCTCAACACTTCATCACACACCATACCACTACCATATCCCCCAATAACAACTCTCACTAACCCTCTAAATTCCCTTTAACTGAGTCAAATGGGTCTCGGCGTCGCAATGTCGTGACTTCGGGGACATCGCACTTATCGATTGCTCGATCGGCGATAAATCGCGTAAATCAAATTATCAAAATGTAATTTAACTAGCACGCAATAGAAAATATTTGCATATAATATTTTTATTGAAAAATATGAATACGCTTACATTAAATAGATAATCACACAATAAACCACATATAATTCCAGCAGTATGAAAATAAATTACTGCAAAAACACAGATATTAGTGGCAAATATGTCACATTCTCAAAGTCATAAAATATTTTTGATCTACAAACCTAGTACAATATCAAAATACTTCAAAGATCAAACACTTAAGTGGTCTATATCAAGAACCACTAGTACACCAAAGATCATACTAAACAATAATAGTAATAGCATCTCCTACAGACGATCCCTTTTCCAAATCTCTGTCCATTCATAACTCCTTATTGTTACGTTTCCTAGGATGAAGTCTCCAGATGATGAGCCTCTTCTTTGCTTAATGAGTAGACACGTCTTTCCACAACTAAACATGTAACCTCCACAGCATTTGCAGTTGCCTCCACCTTTGATGCTTGACAATCTCTGGCAAAATGCCTAGGCTTCTTGCAATTAAAACACAAATCTTCTTTATATTTGCACACTTCAGCAAGGTGTCCTTCGCCTCCACAACGATAACAACGTCTCCACTGACTTCGACTCAGTTTGCTCTCATTTCCACTTAATAAGTAAACACATTCCTTGGTGGTGGGTCTTGCAATCCCCACATTGTCGATAGCAGACTTAGCTTTCAGTACTCGACAATCTCTAGTCACGTGCCCCAGCTTTCACGTGCCCCAGCTTCTTGCAGTTGAAGCAAAGTTTCTTCCTAGAAGAACACCGGTACGCCTTGTGTCCTTCGTCCCCACAACGGAAACAACAATTTTCCTGACTCTGGGGTCATTTGCCCCAGCCTCCATTTCCTGAATCTTGGGCCACAGGGTTGTACTTGTAACACCCCACATTTTCCATACATTGTATATTTTTAAATGTGTTTATTTCATTAATTATTACGATTTATTAAATTTGTATTTATTTGTATTTTTTAGAAAATTACGGTAATATATTATTTAATATTTTTTTCTAAATAAAATATTAGTATTTGAAATGTCATTTGTTTGGGAAAAATATTTTGGGTTATAGAGGTGAAAAAAAAGGAGTTTGAGGGGTTAAAAGGTTTTAAAGATATATAAAAAATGATTTTTTTACTGCTTATACACACCTCAATTTCATAGATTATTTTATGCTAATTTTTTATTATTATGTGTTAATTAAATTTTAATGTTTGATTATGTTTAATAGTTTAAAGAGTGTATGAAAGTGTTTGGGAATCCATTAGGGTTGATTCGGATCCAAAGTGCACAAGTTAGGACACCTTTGACGGAGTTCAAACATTGCTTTGATTCAGTAAATAATTTAGTCATCATATTTTGTATTTTAGAACCCTTAAATGACTAAATTGGATTTAGTCATCCTCATAAAAATTGTAGATATTTCTCTCTGCTTTCATTTGGCTTTGGTTTGACTCAAATCCGATGACTATAACAGAATATAAGCTTTTCGGAGTCAATGCTGCTCAAGTGCAGCTTTTGGAATGCTTGAGTAAACTTACACTAACTTTTTGACTAACTTATAGTCCGATTCTGACCATGATCATTAGAAAGGAATTTGTAGTAAATTGTCTTGGCTTTCTAAATCAATAAAGAATTCCTTAATCGGACACTCCGAGCTTAATATATGACCAGAATGGTATCAGCTGTCAGTGTAGGACGTTTTTACCGTGACAGCAAATTTAATCTCGTGTTTTTACTTCATTTTTTTTCACTTTTTTCCACCCTAAGCTGTACAATTCCGACCCAAAATGAACCCTAAGCCTATTTTGACCTATGTACACTTAGTGCAACCCTCATTTGCACCTTGCAATAGAAACACAAACCCTTTGTGCCTCTCTTTTCCCTTTCCCTCACTTCTCTCATCTTCTTCCATCCTTGGAGGAGATTGAGCAAACTAGGCCAATCAATTTTTTGTAATGCCGTAGAGAAGAACGAGGTCGCTATTGTCTTCCCCATCACAGAGCTCAGTTCGATCCAATATATTAGTAAGTCTCTCACTCTCTTGTTGATGTTAGGATTTCCACTTCAAAACCGAATTCTAACGATTTCTATGTGTTCCTTCGTTTTCGTAGCGTACCTTTTCCCAAAGGACCATCGTGGGATACCGTCTCCTTCCATCCCTACGTTGTCAACCTCGATTTTAACCTTAAGGTAAGGGGGGAGATTATTGTGGTGGGGGGATATTTGAAGGAATAGGTGAAGGGGTTGTCTTTGAACCCCATTGTTTGTTAATAGTTTTAAAGAAATTTTGTTTTTTACTGTTTATGAATGATATGAACATGATTTTAAATAAATAATGTTGCTGCCATGGTTGTATATGAAGGTTATAATTGCTTGAAAAATTTTGTTTTGAGACTTAAGATATTATTGAAATGCTAGAGTCCTAAATTCATATGTCTGTTAGTGACATAATTGATAAATTGTGAATTTTAGGATTTTATAAGGAGTATAAATGGTTGCTGTTTTGTGGCTACGGTTAATTGAATTATTAGAACCATTTAATTTGCCGCTTTTGTATTTAAATTCAAGCGTATCTTTGCAAAATATATATTATTTCGCTGCTGTCTTGTTTCTGCTGTTGTGTACATTTTTATTGTGCAGATTTTCTGTTTTCTACAGAATTTTGTGTTGTTGTTTCTGTTTTGTATGCGAAAATTACTGTTGTAAAAATTGCTGTTTTTTGTTGCTGTTTCTGTTTTATATGCAGAAATTACTGTTACGAAAAATTGCTGTTTTTTACAGAAATTACTGTTGCAAAAATTGTTGTTTTCAGTAAAACTTTGTGTTGTTGTTTCTGTTTTGTATGCAGAAATTGCTGTTGCAAAAATCGCTGTTTTCTGCAGAATTTTTTGTTGCTGTTTCTTTTTTATATGCAGAAATTACTGTTACGAAAAATTGATGTTTTATGCAGAATTTTGTAGTTATTGTTTCTGTTCCTGTATGTACATTAATGTTGCAAAAACTGATGTTTTTCTGCATATTTTAATTACAAGAATATGACCAGATACATGTTGTTGTTTCTGCATGTTTTACTTAAATGATTGAATACATGCTATTGTTGTTTTAAGTTGTCTTGTAATATATTTTGTATGCTTCTTATTAATTTGTGATGATGATTGTGAAAAATCCATGTTTATAGCGATGACCTTGAAGGGATAGATGACCTTGTGTGCAAGTCACCTAGCTATAAGTAGCCTTAATGAGACTAGAGTCATTCCTTGTGAGATGATCCTAGCTATATGGGCCATGATGGATTATCGATGAAAAAATTGAACTGTGATGTTTGGTGGAAACCCGACCTTGTGTGTATGATTCACATACCAAACCTTGTGATAGGATGGGAGAAGAATCGTTGAAATGAAAGGTGGAGGCCAACATGAGTGAGCCTGCGTTGCAATATCTCGGCCTAGGGGGTCAGAAGCCCGAGTTTGTACTCCCCGATAGTTTAAGTGTCGCGCCTTGGGCTGGGGGCCACTTATCAGACTTAGCTACCCCGACCATCACCGGACATTGTCATTCCTAGTCGAGAGTATGCAGTAATAGAGTAATCACCATTACGGTGACTTTCTCTAATAAAATAAATATTTACTCTTTAGCAACTTCCCAAAGTAGTAGATAGTACCACATGCATATGAAGTAGTGTTGCTAGTCTCTGCATTTTTCTTGAGATAGTTATGTGACTCTGAGACTGGTGAATTTTATCTGTGTGTGCATATGATTTTAAATGTGAGAGTTGTATCATGTGTATGTAACATGGTGTATGTTTATATGAGTTTGTGTTGCTATATATATATATATATATATATATATATATATATGTAAGTAAATTATTTTATTCATTTATTCTCTCTAAATATCACCACAACTCAACTACAACGTACTCACCCCTCTTTGTTTGTATATCTTGTTGTACGTTTCATGCTAAATTATAGATACTTCTAATCCTATAGTTAGTGGCTAAACCGAAGAACATGAGTGCCTACTGAATTTTGTTTTATGGTGTTATTTTTGTTTTGTGAACTACGAAATTTCTTTTGTTTAACTTGGGTTATGTAATAGCTCTGAGATAATGTGACAAAAATATTTTTGGGGGTTTATTTAGTTTATTTAGCTTTATCGGATTTATTTCTAACTAAATACTCGTTTTATTTATTTGGTAAAACTGACTTGAAGTTTTATTGAAATGTGATAATCTTGTACCATATGAAGATTACGTCGATGAAGTCTTGTTACGTTAATTTTATTTAAATAAGTTTTTATGTTATTTCTGCATGGAGTTTTTTTTAAAAACAGGTCATTATTTGAAAATCAAAGATGTATTAATTTTTATTTAAACAATTCTATTTTATTCAAGATGGGGTTAAGGGTGTCAAAGTACTGGCCTTGGTGGTCTTCCTGAGAAGAGTAAGAGAGATTCTCCTATTGTTTTGCACCTTGTTCTTGATTTGGACTGTTCTATTTGATTAACCTTCCAGTGTTGTTGTTGCCACAATTGAGTCGACGATTTTCCATGGTCCCAACCTCTCAACACTTCTCCGTCAGAGGTTGGAATTCCTGAGTTTCCAAAGGCAGTACAGATCCCTGAATCTCATCTCTTATTTTCCCCTAAGAACTTAAGAGGTTCATATTGACAAGAGTCAACCAATCCTTTGGTCTCTGTTGCTTGCTCCTTTCCCTACTATCCTAGCAGTTCACATTGATTCTCCGCAACAGCCTGTTGAGCAACAACAACTGCTATCCCTACCACAGCTTGGGATATCTGAATCCTCTGATCCATCTCTGAATTATCAGTTCTAATAGAAAGAATCATTCGTCTTCAAGGTATTGGGTTCCCACAAGGTCTTATAACCTAATCAGAACCACACAACAATTTTGTGTGTAAGCACACATTGTTTCAATTAAGAAACAATTCAAACAATTTCCAGCAAAGTTACTCCACTTGAGGAACAAGCTAACACACAAGCACAATTTGACTCACAATAAAACACAAACACAACTTGACTCCCGACAATCTATTCTCTATAATCCCGACACTTGACCAGTAATAGTTACCTAATTTACAGTCCAGTTAGAACCGAATTACTCTGATACCGCAATTGTAAAACCCCATTTTCAGAGCACTACTAATACAATATTTTTTTTGAAATTAAAAAAAAATCCTTTTGAAGATGAAATACTCTGCCTGCATAGTTTATGAAAATATGGACCAATTTTTTTTTCTTTTCAAGCTTCTTTAAAATGGCAATTAGAGTACTGCAGCATTTTCGAAAGGTAGTGAATAAACAAAGACACCATCATCAAATCAAACGAAATAACCAAACAACTTTAGATAATCATTTCACACAAAACAATCCAAGTCTTGGAAGCATAACAAACTTAATACAACATTGAAATTAATACAATAAACTCCTATAGCTGGTCATCACATTACATCACTTATTAGACCCTCTAGTAAGTTCACCAAATAGCCCCACAAAATAGACAGCCAGAAAGGACTATCCTTAGCCACACTCGTTAGCAGGCTCGAACACTCTGTAGTCTTCATCATCTGGGTTACATTCATTAACTGAAGAACCACGGGTATGGGTCATCTTCTTATATAAAACATATGTAATAACAACAACATATACAATAACAAATCATGTTATACAAATAGAATATAATATGAAACCAACATTCTTCAACATTTAGAAATAATCATGTCATTAGCCTTCAGAAACAACTCAATAAGGATGCACATACTTCCCTATTGATGCGACTACATGCTAGTGCACATGATTTCGGAACATCACAAATACCCATACCAATGGGCTCATCAGCTGGTCCTTCCATAGGATACAACAATTCGGCACTATTCCCGTAGGAATTAAAGACGACACTGAACACCACATCACAAGATTTAAATCAGGTCGAAGTCCCTATGTATGCATGTCTATGCATCTTCACATTCCCAATTGAACATACCAACATATATGATATTTCAACATGCATTTTCAATTGAACATACCATCCCATACGATATTTCAATATGCACATAATTAAATCATCATTTAATTAATCAACACAGACTTTTATAGCATATATCTCAAAACACAGTTAAGCATATATGATCACGAATCATAGCACCACTTTCATAAATCAACAGTCATTACATACAGCTCACAGAAAATAAACACATGTCATAAAGTCATACATTCACACAACAATAAATTATCTCTAAAAGAAGCCCTTACAAACAAACATAAACACATGCTATCAACTCATAAAATCAACAATTTCAAATACACCTAAATTTATATCATGGAAGATGCCCTTACAAATAGAGCTCTACGTCTACGCTACGTCAAAGGTACGTCACAAACTCTCCCACGAGCGTACTCACGACCTCAACGACCTTAAGACAACAACACTAACTCTTAGAAAAACTTCTAAATCATTCAAAAGCAACCCCTAGTTCATGGTTTGCAAACAAACCCTTAGGGTACACAACCCAAAAATTCTTTTAACTTAAACTCACACTAAAAACACTAAATGAAAGTTAAAAACAATTCTTTAAATACTTTACAACTTACTCAAAATCTTTATAACTAAACTTTTAACTTTAAAATCACTGAAAATCATTTTCTTTTAATTCCAAAACAAATATTAAACTTCTAAAATAGCTAATTATCAAACTACTGACATATACCTTAAATAAAAATTTAAAACAACATCAAAATACTAATAATACCCCATGGTTAAAACAACCAAAACAACACCTAAATTTTTTTTCTTCTTCCAAATCAAAACCAACATCAAAATTAAAGATTCTAACACTAAAATTTCTAAGACTCCACCTTATTTAAGAAATACAAAGATTTCTTTAGACTTAGGTGTTTCATAGTCTTAAATCACTAAAACGACTCTAAATACAACTTAAACTCAAATCAAACTTTTCCAAAAACTCCTAAACTACAACAACACCCAAACCTTAAAAGAATCAAGGTTTTAAACGCAAAAATTTTCTTCTTTTCTCATCCTAAACCTCACGGTTTTAACAAAAATTTTGGGGAAAAATTTTAATCTTTCTTTTAACCAAATCTTTAACAACAACAACAACAACACTAAAACAACTATCAAAACCTTAAAAATTAACCCAAAGGTTTTCAAGTAAAAATTTCCAAAAACTCTCCTCTAGATCATAGCTTAAACAAATCTTAAGGAGATCAAAAGTCTTAATTTTTCACTTGATCAAAACATAAAACAACAACAATCACAACTAAAACAACAACAAAGTCAAGATTCACAAGAAACAATCCATTCCATTTTCCCCCTTTGTGGTCACGGCTAAGGCTCAATAATGAGGGAAAAATTTGTAGTCTTGTTCCTTGATCATCATCATAAACATACAAAAGAAATGAACAAAGAAAAATCAACAAAACCATACCCAAAACCTTAGTAAGGCCACGGTTTTGGCCTCCAAAAGCAACAAAAGAAACTTTGATTCAACACACACTCACTTGATCATGAAGCTAACACTAAAATGGAGAAGGAAATTGAAGAAGATGGTGGTGTTCCCTTGGTGATAAGCTCACGGTTTGAGCTTGCAAAGGAAAGGAAGGAAACTTTCTTTCTTTCTCGCTAACACTTAACTTCTGTAATTGAAAAAGAAGTGATCAAACGTGCAAAGAAAGGGAAAGCTACGGCTATAAGTAAAAGGGAGAGAAGGGAAAGGGAAAAATAATAACAATAATAATAATTTGATTGGTCAAGAGTGATTTAAGGGAAAAGGCCATAATTGTTGGCAAGATATTTAGTTCTAATCCACTAAAAATGTGACACCTATCACTTAGCCATATCTAGTCTTACTAACTCTAGTCAAAGTGATGACTCATTAGTCAAATGAGTCTCGGTGTCATAAAAAAATACAGCGTCGCGTAATCACGTTAGCGATAGTTTGCTCGCCGCTAAAATCAAGTAAATTAATTTACTGGAAAATTAATTCACTGCATGATAAATAAGTTATCTATAGATTATAAAAACAATGTAAAACACTCAAACAATGTCACAGTAAGTCACGATTTGATTTTCATCGAAATCGGAATTCGTTTTAAATTTTATTGCGGATAAAATTTACCCGGCGATTGAGAATACGACGAAACTCTATTATAATTATTCGACGAATTTTGAACCATGAATTAATATTAAATATTAATTCTCAAATTTAATTTTATCTTGATTTAATTCAATCACTTTCTTAGACAACAAAATACGCGTCAATGCATCAAACAGGAAAAGTACAAAAAGACTCTATTGATGAATTCACGTTAAAAGCAGCATACGTCTACGCTGTCTATTAATTTGAATTGGCATCATAATAATTATTTAAAAATAAATTAAAATGATTCCTCGTACTCTCAATAAATCATTGAGGTAATCAGTCTCTACGACTTACCTTTAAGTATTCAGGATTTTATTATTAAATCAATTTTTCTCAAAAATTGAGATGTTATATTACCACCCCCTTAAAATAGTTTCGTCCTCGAAACTAAGCTCGTATCAAAATACGAAAATTTTATTTTACTCAAATCAATAAAATAGTTGTGACTCATCGGCATTCACAATATATATGTATTAACATAAGTAATACTACAATACTTTACCAATATATATATATATATATATATATATATATATATATATATATATCACACAGGAATACATACATAATTTGATAGACGAAGAAGTCCTTACGATCTACTGACGCTTTATCCCAAAGCCACGATTCACCATCATCAGAACCGCCATCCTCAAGCGACCCGCACACCCAAATCTCGTTGTCGTCCGTCCCGCCTCACGCGCAGCTTTTTCCCCGGTGTGTGTATCTCAACGAAGATCCTTTTTTGCAGTTTGTCGGCAAGACCCACTATCTGGCACGACTTTCACAGCCATCCCCACTACCAAGCACCCCTGTCCAGTAGTTCTTCACCCTCCAAAACTCATGGGTTCTGAAAACTCAGGTTATGACTGGAGCACTGTGACGTTCACCAACCTCTTGCTGATCCCATGTGAAAAACTGACCAGGACAGTCAACTACAACACTTGGGATGCTTCTGTCTAGCTATGGTTTCAAGGTCAAGGTTGTGAAGACTACTTGACCAAACAAGCCAAGGATATCTCGACCACAGACCGAGCCTGATAGAAGCAAATTGGCGCCTCCTTATGCAGTGTCCTATGGTTTTCTATTTTGCCCAAACTCCACCCGCAATACCAGATATTTACCACTTGTTATGATGTTTAGGCCAAAGCTAAGAAAATCTACTCCACTGACATTCATCACCTCTATAGTGTCGACATCAACCTCCACTAGTGCATAAGAATTAGGTCTTTTACACCAGTTGGTTAGATACCCAGTGTAAAAAGTGACGCGGTGGTAATTTTGAAATTATCACGTCACGTTTTACACCAGGTATCTAACTAACCGGTGTAAAAGGCTTGCCTTTTAAAAACTGAAGACATTTTACACCGGATTTGTATATAACCGTGTTAAAGACTTAACATATTACACTGAATTTTTAAGCAACGGTGTAAAATGTTTATTTTCTAAAAAGGTGAGAACATTTTATGATAATTATTTCCCGAACCGCTGTTAAAAGTCTTTCTTTTGATTAAAATTACTTTCTCCCTCTCATTATCAATTACGCGCAAAACATTTCTTCTGAGATAACCTTACTCATTCTCTCTTGCTGCTGCAGTCTCTTTGTTCTCTTTCTCTCTCACTGCCGTTCGAAGCCCTCTCTCTCGCCGCTGCACTCTCGTCGTTCTCATCCTCTTTCGCTGCCGTTCTCCTTCTCTGGTTCTCGCTACTGTTGTCCTCTCTAGTGGCTGTGTCTAACCTACAAGTTCCAGGTATGTCTGCATTTCATCCCTCAAGTTCTTCATCTTCAGGCCTTTTAAGTTTACATGTTTTTCCTTAGTTTCATGTATTTTTTTCCTTTTTTTGTTTAAAATTTTAACATTAACGGCTTCGAAGCCCTGTCTCAGAGGCAAACAAGAAGCGACCACAGCGTCTTGTTCCTTCTCTATGCTTATAGGTTTGTTTCTTTACCTTATAGCTTTGGCCCTTTTTGGTTTTAATATGTCTGATAATATATTCACCTTAGCTTCTAATCTAGCTTTGGTGTATGTATTTGGGAAAATCAATTTAATAGATAAATTAAACTAGTAGGAGCAAAGGTTCTGTTCCATTACATTTTTCTGTGCCTGGGTGAGCTACTTGCCCTGATAAAATTTAGGCTTTTAATAGACATGTAAATAAAGTGGAAAATGCAGTACTCAATTGCATGGCTAGGGGTTGTGCCACTGTTTCAGATTAAAGTTCTTCCCTACCACTTGTGTTACTGTTAATTGTTATAAAACAATTTGGTACATGATTTTTGACATATAACTTGACAAAGAATTCCAAGTAATATTGTCTGCAATGTGTATATAAGTTTACTTACAAAGATAATAGGAAAAAGGTTATTTGACTAAATTAAGCTTTTGGAAAAGACTCTTTATGTTACAAGTTCTGTATGTTAAAGGTGAGGCAATAATGGATTACTGTTTTCAAATTAAGGCCAAATCTTTGAAGTTTAATGCTTTACTGAGTTTTTGATTTTCATTCAAGGCCAAAAAGCTAATTCTCTGCACTTTCGAATAGAAATTAAACTGTTGAAGTATATTATGCTTTTTGTGTGTCATTCAATTAAACTTCAGTTTGGTTGCTCATGATTGATCATTGTTCGCAACAGACGATGTCTTCAGATGAAAATCATGGTCGTGGGGGGCATCGTACTCGCATGGCTTCCAGGAGGTCACGTCCCTTTATTAGCAAACCGATGATAACTGCGAGGGAGTATTGAGCTATCTTTGTGAGGATTGAGGATCGCGATCCTTGTTATCGCGATTCTCATCATAATGAGGATCGCGATTTGATGGATAACAAGTATGCTGATTCCCGTGTCGGTGTTGACCATTTGGGCCCGGGCCATCGTATGTGCATGCTTCAGAGGAGACCACTCTCTCCCAGGAGGCCCGTAGATGCCACAGAGGTTCATCTAGGGTCGAACATCATTCAGATCTCCAGTGATGACGATGAGATCTCGGAGGATACTCCATCCACACCGAAGTATTCTCCCATCGTAGAGGATTACACTCCATGGTTACGGTGACCATCCATGGTTCATGATTGATAGGCGTGACGTGGATGAGATTATTGATGGTACTCTCTGGCTTTCTAGCCACGTCTTTTCATTATGGTGCATGTAAGTATCTGACTCGCTTTGTATCAATTGTAATTAACTATTTCAAAATTTATTTGCTACGTATCAATTGTAATTAACATTTGTTTAAAAATCTTAGGTATCTGCATCGCTTCTGTATCGCAAAAGACAATAGTGATCTATTTGGATTCTTTGACTCAGTCAAGATTTTTTCCTCCAAACATGGCCCTTCTGCCGAAACAATTCAGTCTTACATACAAAATAAGATAGATAGTGAGCCAAAAAAGCGTTACTTAGGACCGTATTTGCATAGATAAGTACATATTTTACTAACTGTTGTCAAATTGCTAGCCTAGTTTTCTTATCTGTTTCTGCTTCTGATAAACCATTATTGTTGTTCATTATTTGTAGCGTTCACTTGCAGTTGTTTGTTATTTGTCCTAATGATAATCTTGTTGTTTGGTTGTGTTCGTTGCACTATCAACCAAACGAAGTAATAAAAAGCATACTTGATTGGTAAGCTTATATATATAGACACACACACACACACACACACATTAACTTTGTCTCTAGATCTACAATTTAATTTTGATAAATTACCAGGGTGGTAGGAGGATATAATTTTTTGAAAGGTTTTAAAAATAAAAAACCTAAATGGGTGAAGCCCCAAGTAAGTAAACTTTGTCTTCCTGAAATCCATTTACATTTAATAGTACTAGTTAATGTGTATAATTTTTACTCATTATATACTACTAGGATATTCATTTGTAGGCGCCTTGACAAAAGAATGGTTGGGCCTATGGGTACTATGTAATGAAAAATATGTTGACAATTATCCCGACAGATATTATTGAAGAATGGGAAAAGGTAATAATTTTTTTTACCTTTTGCTATTATATTTGTTTAATGAAAAACATGTTAGTACTTCTGGGCCTGTTTAATTTATTATATATATTTTGAACTTGCTGATACTCAATGACCCATCTGAATATGGGGCAAATGAAATTGAGGATGTTAGACAAACTTGGGAAAAAAATATTTTTGCAAATGAATGAGGAGAAACAAAGGAAGATGAAGGAGAATTAACCAAAGGAAGAAGCTCAAGGAAAAAAATAAAAAGACTGAGAAAAGCATTACAATGACTTTGTATATAGCACTTTGAGTCATGTACTTTGTTTATGTGTATATTTGATATGTTTATAGATTAAACTTGATAGCTTAAATGGTTTGAATTTTGGACACATTTGGTGCCAATTCTTGGCAAATTTGTTGCCTGTTTACTGTCATTTTGGAGTGCCTCTGGGCAGGAATGGACAAAAACAAACAGAAATTAAAAAAAAATGTGTACTTTTTACACCGGTTATCCCTAAAACCAGCGTAAAATCATTATCATAAAAAAAAATTGGTGTAAAAGATAGAGTTTTCACACCGGTTTTCAGCAACAACCGGTGTAAAAGCTATTTCTTTTGCACTGGTTATTGATGATAACCGGTGTGAAATGTCCTTCAAAAAAAATAAAATAAAAAGAGAAATTGGCATTTTAACTGGCATAAAAACCCCAACATACAACACCAGGACTGTATACACCGATACCAAAATCGGTATAAAATGTTAATTTTAACCGGTGTAAAATCCCTCTTTTGCAATAGTGCTCATCTTTCTGAAGCTAGAAAATGTGGACGTACAGACTTATCTTGGTAAGCTTAATTATTTAATTGTTGATTTTCAATCCCTCATGCCATTTACTAGTGTGCAGATGCTCATGCCGAGCAACACAACAAGTTTTTCATGGTTCTTGCACTTGCGGTCTACCACTAGAGCTTGATTCTGTACGTAGCCAGATTTTATTGGGATCCAATGTTCTTTCCTATGACACAGTTAGTGAACAGCTTTTGCGTCTCGCTACTCCTCAGGCTTTTGGTCACTCCTCCAATCTTATTGATTCCTTTTCTCTTGTCTCATATTCTCCTCATTGTGGTGGACGAAATGGAGGTTGTGGTGGCCAACAACGTGATGTCTTGCTGCAATTATTGTAATCGCTATGGCCGTATTGAAGATGAATTCTGCACCAAGGTGAGACAATAGTCTAAGGTTGATAATGTTGCTTATGTTATTGACACTGCAATCACTGAGGATGTTACTATTTATGTCGTTGATTACAACGAGTTCCTCCAATTTAAAGAGCCCATCAACCAACATCATCTGCTGACGTTGCTCATTCTAGTAATCTTGTAGACTTTGTGTATCAGTCATCCTCTCTTGTACCTTAGGTACTTGACTTCGGTGCTTCTAACCATATGACTGGTAACAAATTTTTTTCTCTCACATGTCTTACTCTGATTCTTTGCCCTCTGTCACCTTGGCAGATGGCTCTAAAATCAAAGTTAAAGGTTTTGGTCGAACACATCCCTTTCCCAACCTTTCCTTAGATTATGTGCTTTATGCTCCTAGTTGTCCTTTCAATTTAATATCCATTAACAAACTCACTCATACCCTTGATTACTCAGTTATCTTTGTTAATAATTATGTTTATGTTCAGGAACGGCGTATAGGACAGACGATTGGAATAAGACATGAGTCTGGAGAATTATATCACCTTTCACCACCAGTAGCCTGTGTCTCTATTGCTTCTCAAACACTTACACATCAACGTTTGGGTCACCCTAGTCTGGACGATTGGAACAAGACATGAGTCTGGAGAATTATATCACCTTTCACCACCAGTAGCCTGTGTCTCTACTGCTTCTCAAACACTTACACATCAACGTTTGGGTCACCCTAGTTTAAATAAAATGTGTGTTATGGTTCCTGGTTTTTCTAAAAATTCTTCTTTTGATTGTTAGTCATGTTAGTTAGGAAAGCATACGCGTCAGACTTATAGTCAGTGAGTTAATAAAAGTGTTGCATCACCATTTGCTTTGATTCATTTTGATATTTAGGGTCCTAATCTTGTTTGTTCAACTTTAGGATATTATTGCCTTGTCACCTTCATTGACGGTTTTTCCTAGTGTACTTGGTTATTTTTAATGAAAAAATCATTCAATTTTTTAATATATTTCAAGTATTCTATGCTGAATTTCAAAATCAATTTGGTACTTCCATTAAAATTTTACGCACTGATAATGCTCATGAATATTGATATTCCTAGTTTCCATCCTTTTTGACTTCACAGGGAATTATTCACCAAACATCATGTGCTCACACACCACAACAAAACGGTGTTGTCGATAGGTAGAATAAGCATTTATTTGAAACAACATGTACCCTTCTCCTTCATCATAATGTTCCCCTTCGCTTCTAGAGCGATGCACTTCTCGCAGCTTGATACCTTATCAACCGCATGCCTTCCTCTGTCCTTCATGATTAGATTCCATACTTTCTCTTGTATCCATGGCAGGATCTCTATTATATTCCTTTTTGTGTCTTTGGTTTCACATGTTTCGTCCATAACCTTACTTTAGGTAAAGATAAACTCCCAGCCAAGTCTCTCAAATGTATTTTTCTGGGTTACTCACATGTCCAAAAAGGCTATCATTTTTTGTCCTCAACTACAATGGTACATTGTCTCTGCTCACGTCACCTTTTTTGGGACATGGCCATTCTTCTCCTCTTGTGATGTACTTGATGTCAACTTCGCTGAGGATCTTCCAGATATCCCACATGTTGTTCTGGCACCCATTACAGACTCTACTCCACCTCCTTTACCTACCTACCAGCGGCGGACACAACCTCCAATAGTACCTCCTTCCATTGATCCACTGGACTCATCTCCTACTCCAACCACCCTTCCATGTCTTTCTCTTGCACCTGACTTCCTATATCATTAAGGAAAGGTATTTAGTCCTCTCACAATCCTAATCCTATATATATATATATGACTGATTGTCTACATTTTATGTTTCCTTTGTTTTTGCTTTGGATTCTGTGTCTATTGCTAAGTCTACAGGTGAAGCCATGA
The DNA here is from genome assembly GCA_037113605.1 of Calophaca sinica. Taxonomy (NCBI): domain Eukaryota; kingdom Viridiplantae; phylum Streptophyta; class Magnoliopsida; order Fabales; family Fabaceae; genus Calophaca; species Calophaca sinica. Next base: position 107,082,323 of record CM073732.1, on the reverse strand, counting down.
CTGATCCCAACTGGCGACAGGCGATGTTGGAAAAGATGGAAGCATTGCATTCAAATGGCACTTGGGAAATTGTTACCTTACCTCCTGACAAAACTACAATGGGCTATCGATGGGATTATATAGTGACGATTGCGCCTGATGGTCAGATTGGCCGTTTCAAAGCCTGTTTGGTGCCTAAAGATTATACGCAGATTTTTGGCCTAGATTATGCTAACACCTTTTCCCTAGTGGCCAAAATCACTTATGTTCGTATGTTTCTTGCCATGGTTGTCATTCATCATTGGCCTCTTTGTTAGGGAATCAAGAGATAGACTTTTAAAAAATCTTTTAAAATCCCCTTGCCAAAAATGCTTAGAACTATGAAAATCACAAGGTATTCGTGTTTACCTCTTAGCGTGCTTTCTCAATCACCAAGACTGCAAGTGAGCAACACCTATACTCAGTCCACGCGAGCAAAACCGGAGCGGAGTGTCGGCCCTACCTGACGACTGTAGGGAGTGGCTGACATGGGGCAAGCATGTCTATTCATACGCATCATAATCCTCACCCTAATTTTGATCTACTCCCTTATTAGAATTGTACACTACGAGCCCAATCCCTACTAATTTAATTATATCATATTTAATTAAATCAACTATTGATTAATTAAATCATTTTTAATTAATTAACCATTAATCAATTAAATTATATTTAATTAATTACAGGATTAAATTAAATCATATTTAATTTAATCCAACGCTCCGTAATTTGCTTTATGTTTGTGACCCTATAGGTTCCCACTGAATTGGTAATAATATTAAATATTATATTATTATAAAATATTATAAATAGTGATTGGCATCTAACAATGCATCAGTGCTACCCAGTCCATGCGAATATCAGTTATTCGATATTAACCTTATTGCAACCATAATTACCGTAAAATCTCTATCCCTTCGTCCTTGTGTCTAAATTGAACACGAGGCATAAATGTGTCATCCTCATTATGTCCAATCATATGTTCCTCGATCTCCAAGTAGACTTGTAATCATGAAATGAGTCCAATATCTCATATTGGCCCATCTCGGCATCGCCACACATATTTTCACGTCTTACTCTATCGAGAGGCTCGAGAGACTACTCCTGTTATGTAGGAGGGACGAATCCTTTCTACATTACTCACATCCCTCAACATGATTTATTGTAGGCTCAAGTACTACCTTTATGATCATCCTGATACGGATGACGTTTGATAGCATTAAAGCCTACAATTCTTCATGTAGGAACCGTAGTGGCTTCAAGTTGAGGGACTACTTCACTATGGTCGCCATGAGGAGCGCCTATGACATTTACATAACTATTTTGAAACGTTCTCATAGTGGGCTAATTCAGTATAAATATTATCCTAATATTTGTACCAACTTGCTATCGCATATCCATGACCCGTGAGATGTGGTTATCAATCTACTCACACAATAGTCTCTATGTATTATTGTCATAACAATAATACTTCAACTATGGATACTTTAAGAATAGTGTTCCATAGTTCAATGCAGTCTCACGATCAAATCATATTTGATGTTCCATTGAACGAACTATTTATTCTAAAGACTTTATTATGCTATACACTAATAACATAATAAATTATGCCTTTACATATATTAAATATATGATTAAAGTCATGATACAAATAATAATCTATACGAAATAGATTGGCCATTAGGGCTTGCATCAACACTCTTCACCAGATGGATATTAAAAATGCCTTCTTGCATGGTAAGTTGCAAGAAGAAGTTTATATGGACCAGCCCTAGGTTTTACTATTCCTAGTGACTCTCACCTTGTTTATCAGCTTCACCGTTCTCTCTATGGATTGAAACAGTCCCCTCGTGTCTGGTTTGGACGGTTTAGCTCTGCCTTAATACAACTTGGCATGACCAGATGTGAAGCTTACCATTCTGTTTTCTCAATCCATTCTCCTACTAGCTGGTGCATCTTTCTCAGCATATATGTTGATGACATCGTCATTACTGGTGATGACACAAACGATATCCAATGGTTCAAAGCCTATCTCTTCAAACAGTTTCAGATAAAAGACTTGGGTCCTCTTAAATACTTCTTAGGGATTGAAGTTGCTCATCCTCTTCAGGCATCGTAATTAACCAACAGAAGTATGCTTTGGATATTCTTACTAAGACTCGCATGCTTGAATGTCGCCATGTTGATACTCCTATGGATCCCAATTTCAAGCTTCTTTCGGGTCAAGGGGATCCATTGGAATACCTAACAAGATATCAATGCCTTGTGGGCTGACTCAATGATGGAGCTAGCTACACATATTGTTTCTCAACAAAATATAAAATAACATAAATCCTAACATGCAATCCTAAAAGAAAAGAAGACAAGAGACAAGAGGCAAAGTCTAGAGCAAAAGACAATAGGTAGAGTATAAAGCAAAAGACCCTCACTCAGAGAGAATGAATTCTCTCCACTAAAGAGTGAGTTCGTTCTAAAAAGGGGTGAAAATGCCTATTTATAGGCTCTAATGCAGATTAAGGTCAACTGGCTTCAAATCTGTGCGTTTTGGGCTTAGGTATGGTCGTACTGCGATTATACACGGCCGTACTGGGCTTGAGTTGCGATGCTGGCCCGTACTTATTCACTGGATTCGGTCTGACTGCAATTGTGTACGGCTGTACTGACTTTGGTCCGGCCGTACTGGACTTTTTCTTCAGTGCCAAGCCGTACTGACTATGCGGTACGCCCCTACTGATGCTCTCGGATAGGTATGGTCGTACTAACTATATGTCAGGCTGTATCGCTTGCCAAAAACACCAAAATATGCTCAAATCTTGCTAAAATCTTCCCAAAATTACTTCTTTTGCTTTCCAAGTTACCTTTATTCTGCATAAATGAGAAAATAGTGAGTATATTTTATCTAATAAGGAATAAATTCATAATATTTTATACTCAAAATACCCCAAAATAATAGACAAAATGGAGTGTTAACACTCAACCATCTCACTATTACCAGACCTGATATCACCTTTGTAGTAAGTGTTGTAAGTCAGTTTCCGAATGCTCCTTGTGATAGCCATTGGAATACGGTTCAGTACATAAAAGATGCACCAAGGAGAGGACTATTATATGAATATAAAGGCAATGCTAAAATCACTTGTTACTCAGATGTTGATAGGGCAGGATCACCATTAGATGTAAGATTCACTTCTTGATATTATTACTCAGATGCTGATTGGCAGGATCACCATTAGATGTAAGATTCACTTCTTGATATTGTGTTCGCACTAAGGAAATATGATTTCATTGAGGAGTAATAAGCAGAACACAGTTGTTAGATCTAGTGTGGAAGCTAAATACCATGCTATGGTAGGAGCTACGAGCAAGCATGCATGGCATAGGCAACTACTCCAATAGCTGAAATTGGGAGGCCTCCAACATATGAATCTTATATGTGACAATCAAGTTGCATTTCACATTGCATCAAATCTGGTCTTCCATGATCGAACCAAACACATAGAGATAGATTATCACTTTGTAAGAGAGAAAATGTTTTCAGGAGAAATCACCACTGACTTTGTAAGTATACTACTGCCCAACTGGCTATGTAACACCCTAAACCCCTTTTCGTAAATTGTTCATTTTAAAAACTTGAATAAGCAATAAAATTCGATCACGCTCCATTTAAAAACAATGCTTAAGGAATAAACGTCGTAATTTTCAAAAATTCCTCAATTGTTACGAACACCACATTTCAAATTCATCTTATGGCTCTCAAGGGAAAAGGAGAAATACTTTGGAGATGCTTTCTGGAATCAAAAGAAATTATTGAAAATCAATTAACTAAAACAAACTAACAATTCTCAATTCATGATGTCACATAATGTCAAAGTTCACAAGCCCTTAGTTGAGAACAATAAAGAACTCAAGTCTCAAAACATAAAACATAATTGAAAACATTTTCAGTTCAAAAATGGTTCTTCTCGCCCATGTCTAAAAAATCACGTAGTCATCAAATCAATGGCAATCCTCAATCTTTTAATCATCTGAAAATCAAGTACATAGGATACAAAGGAAACACAGGAAATAGGGGGAGAGTACGACCTAGTTATGTTGTTAATGACCACAACATACACATCATCAAATCATAGGGTCAAATCATGATGCCAAGCATCTCATGTCATATGCAAATGCATAATCTTAAATCATTGCTACTCTATATGCATGTGATACCAATCTACTACTCTGGAAATTTTGATTGGGAGGATATGTTTACAGGGTTATCATGCGGTCACAAAGTCATATCCACTCGTAAGTGGTCAATTCACAAAGTTCGTTCACAAGGTCTTTCAAAGTCCCAATTCCTAAGAATCAGTCATTATATATACGCTTAGTCAAACACTATCCCGTTCATTCCAAAATTAATAACACTATTTATCTATAAATTCTTAAAGAACCTAGAGTCATTTGCAATTATTAGCCATGATTAGGGGCTCAATCTACACTTAGGTAGTTATGTCTTGTCTAAGGTCACTTTTAAGGTCATTAATGATTACACTCTTCAAAGTCTACGTCACTCATTCATTTTTAACAGTTACTAACATGTGTCCTCTTATCCTTTTACATAGGATTCTAGGTTTAATCCCTTAACGACATTTCCTTTATACTCTAAGTCTGTTAAAATAATCACAATGAAAAACTAACTAATACATTAAGATCAAACCACAAAGATTAAACATAATGAATTATCTTCATAAAATCCACACTTATTACTATTAGTCCTTATTCGCTATTAATGATTACTATTCCCACAACATCTTATCTCACGCGTAATAAATCCTTACTCGTAATCATCATTAAATAGGAATTTAGGGATCATGGTCAATTAATCAAACATAGTGAGCATCAATCAACCATCAATACAAAGTCATTCAAACTAAGTCATGATCATTCACCTCAAGTCCTAGCATCCATGCAAACATTAACATGTTAGGATGAAAGCAACACACACACACACATATATGTGTGTGTGTGTGTATGTGTATACATATATATACATGTGTATACATATATATACATATATATGTACATGTATATGTATATGTATATGTATATGTATTTGGAATTTTAGGGTAATTGTGTGTTAATTGTATGCTTTTAGAAGTGTTTGGCGATTTAGTTATTAAGAGATATCTTTACGAGGGACTACAAAGCCTTAGAATGAGGGAAAATCACTTTTTAGGCAAATTTGAGTTTGTTAATTGATTCACCGCCATGAATGGTTAATCGATTCATAGCAGTTGACAACGTTTTTTAATTAACAAGTCACCCATTTCGGCTCGTTTCGCTTGTAATTGAGATCAGACTCCTTAAACATGACCCAACCCTAATTGTACCCCACTAAACCTCTGAGAACTCAACCCTAATCACTCTCTAAGAGCTCTCAAGGAACCCCAGAACTCCAAGAGCTCTCATTGCCATTTCTTGCCGTTTTCACTCATTATTTCACCGAATTAGACGACGTCTTCAATGCTACAACCAATGAAACCTTCTCTTCTTCTTCTCCATTAATTCTTTCTGGTTCTAAAAAGTAAAATTCGTTGGTATCTCAGATCCTTTCAATCATTTTTTAAAATTCTTTTGGCATTCATATTCTAACTATAGAATTGGGTTTCTTTGTTGTCGTGATGCTAGAAACCGTGAAAGGAATCGAATTCGGAATTCTCTAGGACCTTTGTTGGAGGCTGCAATTTCATTAAGGTATAGGGGTGGATGATTCTATGAAAAGAGGCGTAGGGCTTCAATAACATGTCTGCGGGGATATTATTGGTGTTAAATCATTACATGAGCAATGATCTTGATGGTTTTGTTTCTGTTTTTGATGTTGTAAGACCCTTGTAGGAGCAAGGAGTCCTTAGGAGTATTTGAAATCAATGATGGCATGAAATTATGAGATCATACATATAACTGTTTTGTGTGTTTATGTGATCATACATATGATTGGAAGTTTGAATAAGAGATTGGATTAGTATTAGATGTGTGTAATATGAATTAAGAATTGTTTAGTGTATCTTTATGTATGAATTAGGTGTGTTTGAGTAATTGAATCACAGGATGTTGAGAATTAATGAATTGATTGATAACCATTATGGAGTAATGAGCTATGACAATTATTAATAATTGTGTATGACTAATTAAGGATTCGTTTAATGAGGAGGTTAGAGTTTAAAAAAAGAAAATAAAAGAAAGTATGGATTACCATGAATTGATGTTAAAGCCTAGAGTCAAAGGGATTGGATAAGTTGTTGGAGGTAAAACAAATGATTAAAGACATTAGAGGTATTTTAGGTAATGTCTAAAATATTGGCCTAGATGTGGGACCAATTAGAAGAAGTCCCCTACTCGGAAAAGTGTAGAAAAATAGCTTTACAACACTTTTGCAGGTCTTGTGAATCGATTCACACCTACATGAATCGATACACACTGTTGCATACACAACTGGAGAATTGAAGTCATGAATCGATTCACAGAATGAGTTTTCAGCGCTGAATCGATTCACAGGGGCTATGAATCGACTCATACCCCTGTTGTTTGTTTAATAACTTGTTTAAAAGACTTGTTAGGGTTGGTTAAGGGTAGTAACCACCTGGACTTATGTATGCTTGATGTATGACTTGTTTTAAGAGGGTGAGGGCTTATTATCCGCGTTGCTTGTTTATCAGTCACGGGTTTGTGACCAATGTATGATTTGTGTTGAGAGTGTAACCAATTATTACCCTCAAGTTTGTTTATTGGTCACAGGTTTGCGATGTGTGATGTTGATTCGTTCATACCCAACGAGTTTATTGGGTACGTATTTAGTTTTTGGGAAACTCGTCGACGGGTTTATTGACGCAGTGGACCCCATGATCGCTGATCATGAAAATGTGATTAAATAATGACTCCAGTTTTGAGTTACGCTCGATTGATGGACAATTAGACTGTTGTCATGCATCAAAGGTGTAGTGTTGCTTGCGTGGTAAGCAAACGACTTCATGGGGAACAATTCGAAGACTGCCACGAGAAGCTCAACTCGGCCTTGTGGGTAGTTTCTAGTAGGGGGTCTTACGTAAAGGCGGGGCATTGCTGGGGTGTCCCATTTATACATTGGATCACCCTGATTAGACTTAGTTTGTATCTCTGGATGTTGAGGGCACTATCATCCTTTTACCCGGAAAGGAAAAGGATCTTGGAGACTTCGATGGAGTAGATGTTAGGTTCGCATTAGCTGGTTGCCGACGTAGGACCGTTGACTGATTTGCATTCATTGATGAGATTTACATTGTTGATACACTGTATGCTTTGACTGTTTTCACATCATGTTTTACTGTGCCTATATCGTTCATCTTTTCATATTGAGTATGATTCTTCACCCCTAAGTGTTTGTTGGCTACTTGTACACCCCTTTTACGGGTAAATGGCGAGACTACAGGTGATGACGTAGACGTAGACGCTGAGGAGTAGTCTACGTGATGCTGCTTAGCTTAGGATTTATTTATGACTTATTGATGTTTATTATTCCGATGTAAAGACTACGGGTTTTAGCTCTGAGATATGTGACATCAGGTTATTAGGTTTTGATTTTTGCAATACGTTTTATGTTTTTAATTATTATTCCGCAACGTGTTTTGAGTATTATTTGTTGTGAACTCCTATTCCATTTAAAGAATTATATAAACTCCAGATTTTTATCATTTCAAGTATGCCTTATATTGCATTTATTGAATAACGAGGTAGTGGGTGTCACAATACACACACACACACACTCACAAATATATATATATATATATATATATATATATATATATATATATTCTCAAACAAAGGATGCAAAATAGTACTTTATGGAGGTCTAAGGTCACTTCCTTCATCTACCCATTCATACACTCACAAATAATCTCTCCCTTACCTTGGGTGAAGAACTCAATTAATCTACCAAAAATAGGAAGATTTTGATTCTAGCTTGATTCCTTGGAGAGATGCTCACTACGAAACACAAGGAGATCAAGGGAATCATAAAAAATAAGATTAGAGATGGAATACCTAAAAATGGAAGAAGAACTCTTAGGTTCTAGAGAGACTCACCAAGGAGATGGACTAGGAATCCTCTATCTGGAGTGAAGATAAGAAAGGTCTTCAAGCAATTTCCCTTCCATTGACAACTTGGAAGTGGATTTCTCCAATTGAGGTTGGTTTTCTTGAGAGAGGAAGTGAGAACCTTCATGAATGAGTTTAGAGTGTTGCGCTAGGGTTGGAAATGAATGAGAGGTCAGTTAAGGGTCAAATAAGTCATCCCTTTTGAATGGGTATGGGTTTGGTCCTAAATGGGTCAAAATAGAACAACCCAAAACGTAAAACTGAAAGAAACATGACCATTAATTGATTAGACCTATGCCTTAATTAACCAACTAATAAGGGGTATTTTCAAAGGATGTCAGTTTCCCAGGTCCTCTAATCGATTAGAGTAGTCTTCTAATCAATTAGAAAGTCTCGGGTTTTAATACTGGACTTTTAGTTCACGTGTTCTAATCGATTAGCAAGTCTTCTAATCGATTAGGGTGCCACTGATGCCATAACTGGCCTAAAGACTCATGCTCTAATCGATTAGACCATGCCTCCAATAGACTAGTATTGTGTAGAATTGGTTCAAAACTCATCCTAAGGGTCTTATTCTCGTTCTAATCACCTCTCGACACCTAAAACCTAGGATTAGAGAATGCGGGGTGTTAGAGGCTATACTTCATAACTTCTCAAAACGAGACAACACCTTCACGCCTTTGAGGATCTAGCCTTCACTTGGCTATTACACTTTTTACAAAGAAAATCAACATTCTCAACACGATAGCAACTTTGAAACAGATACAAATAACTCTCAACTTGAGAGGACGCTAGTGCAGAAGAAAGATTTTACGCCGGTTAAAATTGACATTTTACACCAGTTTTGATACCGGTATATATAGTCCTGGTGTTGTATGTTGGGATTTTTATACCGGTTTAAATCCAAGTGCTTTGTAGTAACTCTCACAGAGAAGATAATAAATGCAAAACACTTAAAGAATAAAGAATGAATAAAATTAATTTATCAAGAGTTTTAACACTATTCAATGTTGTGTGAACTTGTCTTCATCTTCTTGTACTTAAAAACAAAATGATTGAGAAAGATTTGTTGGGGTAGAAAATAATCTCGTCGTGAAATAGGTCTTCTCATATTTGTTTTTACATTAAATGCATGATACTATTTCTCTTGTCTCGTCGTCTTTTATCTTGATAGTGGAGAAAAATTGTGTAGTGGGAGTGGCTCATTTTCAGAAAAATTGTACAAGATAGTATGAGTCTTCTCCACGTTCTTCTATTATTTCCTTAATAGAGGAGGACACTTATTGTAATATTGATATTTTTTTGGTGAATTACATTGGAAAGAAAAAACAAAAACAAAGAAAACCAAGAGCCCAACTAGATGCCCAATATGGTCGCGTGTCTTCCCAATAAAATGTCACTTATTTGTGAGTAAACTGTAAGGAACTTGCATATAACCCCAACACCAGCTGACTAACAGCAGCTGACTTAATTAAAAATCCAGGCCTATTAATAAAGACGCAACCTTAATTAATACCGCTTTACTTTATTGAGATCCTTTATATGGTGAGATTGCTATTGCTAACCCACACAACATCATTATAATTATTCATTATTAAAAAATTAGGACTAATTATGAGTCAAATTCTCCACTAAAATTCCTATACATACTATATATACGGTCGTTAATTCTTTCTTTGCATATAGTAGAAGATCTATCCGGTTTCGTGAGAAACACCACATCAGTCCTCCTCTTTAATTTCCTCTTTGATATTGATTTACTTCTTTGACTTCATTTACCAACTTTAAATTAATTATTAATATTAGTAACTTTTTTGGTCCCTCCTAATGGCAATTCCGTCAAAAAAACTTAATGTTGATGGCAGTTCCTTGGGGAATCAAGATAGATCGGGGTATGGTGGTTTAATCAGAAACTCTTCTGGTAAATGGTTATTTGGTTTTTCAGGTAGCTGTGGAGTGACCACTAATATTAATGCTGAGCTTCAAACCATTTACAACTGCTTACAGTTAGCTTGGAACAATGGGTTTAGAGATGTTATTTGTGAATCTGACTCTCAAACAGCTCTCAAGTTAATTGAGGTAGGAGTCCATCAAACTCATCTCTATGTTCCTATTGTTCATTGCATTTGTCATTTCAAGTCATACTCTTGGAAGCTGTCTTTTGCCCACGCTCTTCGTGAATGGAATTCTAGTGCGGACTGACTAGCTAAATATGGAGCTGAAATTGATTATGGTCCTCTAGTTTTTCATTTATGTCCCCATGCTCTGTCTAATATTTTGTTAGCAGATGCTATGGGTGTTCAAACTTTGAGGTTGTAGCTTTGTTTTGTCTTTAATTTTTCTCCCGGATAGGGAAAAAAAAACCCAAGAAAGTCAAAGACAAGATATATTACTGAATATTTGCAACTTGTGGACTACTGAATTTGCAACTTGTGGAAGAAAGTTAAAAAAAATCTACTAAAAAAATGAATACCTAACACATATTTCAAGATTTATAACATGTATCCCTCTTTATACTTCTTCATCATTCATTCATAACTAAAGTAGCATCCTCTCAAGAAACCTTAAATTTTACTACTTCACATTTCTATTAGCTCTCGTCATATAAACTACAAGCTGGCAACATGTTGAAGTTTTAATTGACTTCTCATAAGTCAAAAAGTGGGCTCTTTTTAATTTCTCTCTTTCAACAATATACAAACAGAAAGTCTCTTTCTCTAGCTCCTTCATTTCTTAACCACCCTTTCACATTGAAATACTGATCTCATTTTCTTCCACTGCATTGCTTTCAAATCTGAAGCTTCTCTCCAGCCATCATCATGAACATGAAATTTTCTTTAATTTTTCATCTATTACTTCTTGCCTTTTGTTTGATTATTTCTTTTGCTAGTGGAGCTACTCTGTTAGAAGAAGAAGGTAAATACCATATATATATGTCTCTCTTAATTAATTAAATAATTCTGGCCCGAGTGATATATAAAAAGTTAAATCTGAAATAACAAATAAACAATATGGTTGCAATATTAAATCTGAAATAACAAATAAACAATATGGTTGCAATAGTTGCTACTGTTATATATATTGATGCGAATCCGGATTCCCTGCAGTCACGCATTCACGCAGTCACGCGAATTTACACTAGTCTGCAGACTAGTGTAAATTCGCGTGACTGCGTAAATGCGTGGTTCTGCGAATACAGGGAATCCGGATCCATATTGATGCTGGTTTTGGTTTTGATTTTGAATGCACAGTACAAGTTATGAAAGACATAGCTAAGACAATAGGGAAGAAGGATTGGGATTTCAGAGTAGATCCATACAGTGGAGAAAGTAACTGGACATCTTCTGTTCAAGTTAAAGGGAGTGAAAATGCTGTCTTATGCAATTGCTCTTATGTCAATGGCACTGTCTGCCATGTTGTTAGCATGTATGTCCCTTGTCTCCATGTGTGTGTGCTTTAATTTGATTTTGTTTCCTTAATCAGTCTTGCGTTTGGTTTAGTATTGCTAATATGATAAATCATGAAGGCCAGGTTTAGTACTTTAATATACCAAAAGTAGCACTAGTAATTGGAAATTTTCATAAATCAATCCCCATACTACATATGTATATACATGATAATTTTTATGTATTTTTTTTGACAAAATGATAATTTTTATATAAAAGCAGAAGAGTAAATTTCATTTATAATATTAAATATTTTTATATATCTTATAAAGAATAAACTTGTTAGCTTTTGTCAAAGAAAAACTTTGTTAGCTAATATGTAAAAATGTTAATATTGATATATTATATATCGTATCTTTAAAATTAAAAACAATTTAATTATTATAATATTGTAATGTGATAATATATAATTGAATAATCTCACCACATCAAAATTAATATTTATATATCTTATCTTATTTACTATAAATTAGTCAAAAAAATCTTATTCACTATAAAGAGATTTAGTCTCAATATACATCAGCTCAAATAAGTAATTAATTTTGTAGTAAATATAGATTTGATTTGGGATACAATTGTCTGAAAAAAAATTATTTAATGGTATAAAAATATTGAAGTCTTCCGTAAGTAAAAAGAGGGTGAAAGAGAGATACTGATATATATATATATATATATTTTTTGGTATTAAGATACTGATATCTTATTAAAGGAAAAATATACAACTACTCCTGTATTAAGATACTGGAGTAAGTTTCTTCTGTTGTACAAGTTGCTTTCTGTTCTACTCTATGCCAGTCGGTCAAAATACTTCTATTTCTGGCCATATACTTCTTGCATTATATAATGATAATGTTAATTTGGGACTACACAAGCTATATGCTTAAATATTCAGGGCTCTTGCTTAAATTGTTGGATATATATTATAAAAATATCAAAGAAGGTTCCTGATTATATAAATGAGGTATGTATGAAGAAAAAGCCACTGCGTGCATATACCATACTTTTAAAGCAGTTTATACTGAAACTTATTCTTCATGCAAACCCTATTTCCGCTATTTTTGTAAAAAATAAAAAAATAAAAATAAAACACACACATCTTTTTTAAATGTCAAGTTGTATTTCTTCTCAGGCATGAGCCACGTGCGAACTTAATGACAACGATAATTATAAGTAAATTAATTTTGTTTTTATGAATTATATGCAATAAATTTTGAGAATCCTTCATTGGATAGTAATATGACATGATTAGTGGTTATAAGTTGGACAGCCCTTACCCGACTAGCTTGTTTTTGAAGTTGAGCTAGGCCCAAACCAGGGTCGTGTATAGAAGTTTTAGTGCCTTAGGTGAAACCATTAGAGAATAAAAAAAAAATTAGAGTTTCAAACAAAAAATTTGAATAGAAAATATTTAAAAAAAATAAATGGATAGTAAAATTAACTGTTATGTTCATCTATTCCAATTTATCTGTTGCAACAGTGATTTTTATTTTGTAAACAATGAAGTGTGTATCATGCAAAAAGTAGTTTTTTACTTCCCAAAAAAAGTCACCACTACCTACAATTATATTCATATATTAGTCGTTAAGTGCATTCAAGTATTATCATTATGATACTGTTTTTTATTATCTTCCTAAAGATATAAAGGTATACTATTCTAGTACATTAATTTGGGTCTTATACTACTACTAAAAATTAATTGGGACCTTGGGGCCTAAGGCGAATGTCTTAATTGGCTAAAGGTAGTCATGGCTCTGGCCCAAACTAAAATTCTAAGATGGTATCAAAACCTATTTGAGATCTGTAGGGTCACCTATTATCGGGCCATCCAGGTCACGCTCCAGATGTCGGGCGTGGGGGGTGTGTCGAGAGTTTCACATTGGATAGCTTTTGCGTTGAGTTTAACCCAAACTCAAATGATAAAAATAAAATTATACATTTAAAATTGCATGTATTAAAATTTTTGACATTAAAATTTTTGACCTATTAACCAAAATAACTTTCGAGCTAGATCAATCTGTTAAATTAATTTCATGCATTGCACTTATTTTTCTTGAGGAAATTATTTCTATTATTTTTTTGACAAAAATAGTTTCTATTATTAAATACTTGCGGATCACATTTTTTATTTTGTTTGTTGTGTATAATTTTTTGCTTATCTATATTGTTAGATAAACTCGCTAAATAGAAGAATTTTATCTAATAGTTAAGTAAACTATTTTTTTAATAAAATGTTTTTTTTTGAAGAGAAATTAATAAAATAAAAATAATAGGTATATAGATTTAAATTTAAATTTAAATTTTCAGTTAAGAGGCAAAATTGGAAGAAAATGTGGTATAGATATATAGGTTTTTTTTTGGTATACTGGTATAGATATATAGGTATAGATGCATCACTAAATTAAATTAAATTGAGTAATATATACCATGAAATCATTCATCAAATATATGGGCAGGTTTTTCTGAGCTTCATTTCTATTTGGTATAAGTACCTTCTACAATAGATTTCATAATTTTAATGAAGTGGAGAATCTTATGGTCTCTATGATTATCGATTTTCAAAATAGTTTTTTTTAACTTCAAATATAAAAAAAAAATATTTTGTTGTTTATTGTTTATCTGTTGACAATATTTATCTTAAATTACTGTATAGAACCAAACGACGTGCTCTAATATAATATTTATGTTGAGTGATCACATTCTTTTTTTAAAAATGTCAGTAGACTACAAGATCATCAATAAAATCCTTCTTAGTTTAACATTATAAAAAAAAAAAAAATAAAGAACACTATTCATACAAAATTTGTGTATATCCACACTAGCAAAAATATGACGCCAAGGATTCGACATCACTTCTAAATTACAAGACATGTTTGCCTGAATTTCACGATTGAAAATTAAAACTAGAGTTATTGAAATTCAATTTTTTTTAAAAATAAACATTTAACTTTAGGGCTAGTTTGCGTCAAAAAAAAAAACTATAGGGCTAGTTTGATATTTTTAATAAATACAATTTAAAAAATCTCTATAAATAAATACATGATTTTTATTATAATGTATATTTGAATCAATTTATTTTTTGTTCAAAATAATCTAATCAAAATCTTGTATACAAAACTTATGAAAAGAAAAAAAAAAAATCATAAGAGATAAGCAAAAAATCAAACATGTGCTTCCGTCTCTTCAAAATGAATTTCTTGCAAGAAAAACGTTAATTTTCTTAAGGGAATTGCTAAGGGCATCCCCCGAATTGCTGGGGTACCCTCTAATTCCCAAAATACCCTTATAAAAAATATCAAAACTGAAAATATTTTTTTTCTCATTTTTTCCTTTACTTGCAAATTTCAAATTTCAGTTCGCAGAAATCGCTCTGGAAATCGCAAATTTGAGGCAGGTTTCGCAAAAACAGTTTTTGCGAGTGTTTTATTGTTTTTTTTTTTATGTTTTGATTTTAATTTTTTTTTGTTTCAGTTATGCCGCGCATGAGGGGAACAACTTGGTTGGTCGATAGGGAGGCTGAGGCTGAGCCCAATAGACTGGCAGTTGAGGCTACAAGAGCGGATGCTCAACAGCGACAGCGACGATTGGAGCGAGAGGCCATGACTGCATCACACCGTCGGAGGATGGTTGACAGTAGACCTGGCCCGAGCAGAGGGGGACGACGTACACGGCAACCTCAGTACGAGGAACCTCATTATGAGCCACCTCAGTACGAGCCACCTCAGGACGAGGGACATGAGAACGAGGGAGATGACGACGAGAGGCCAATTGAGATGCATATTGATGCTGATGCACAGGCAAAAGGAGGACCATTTCCTGGAGGACCTTCTGACACATCGTTGCTGCCTTCATTCAGGGACCACATTGCTTACAGCTTGTGGTACGGACAGGTAATTATTGTTTACTGTTTTAAAATATTTAATTAAGGGTTTTCTTTTGAGTTGTGTAATTAATGACATGGCTTTTATTTTTATGTGTGCAGGACCGGGCGACACCTCTTAGGGTTTTTGCCCACGGCCTAAAGTGGCGGAAGTGGTTTCAGGACCGTCAGCCACTACCACCTGCAGTACAAGAGGTTCTTAATCTCTCTGGACTCGAGCCTCTGATGTATTGCAGCTACACGATGATCGACAACGCGTTGCTGACTGCGTTTTCTGAGAGGTGGCATCGGGAGACCAGCTCGTTCCATCTTCCAGTCGGAGGGATGACCATCACGCTGGATGATGTGTCATGCCTTTTGGACATACCGATCAGAGGTGCCCTTTTCATCTACCCTGGGATGAACATAGATCTTGTTATATCTGTTCTACAGTCATTGTTAGGGGTATCTTATGGGGAGGCCCAGGTGGAGGTGAGACCCTATGGTTGGGCTTCTGTCAATTTTTCTTGGCTGGAGG
Source organism: Calophaca sinica (assembly GCA_037113605.1). Classification (NCBI taxonomy): domain Eukaryota; kingdom Viridiplantae; phylum Streptophyta; class Magnoliopsida; order Fabales; family Fabaceae; genus Calophaca; species Calophaca sinica. The sequence goes on along the minus strand of CM073732.1, from coordinate 107,066,350 downwards.
ACCTTTATGATAGGTAGAGGGATGAGGGTCGGATAGACGAGGCAGCAAGGGCGTTCATATTGTTGCTACTCGGGATGACTATTCTGACGGACAAGACTGGCACCCATATTGACTGTAGATATTTGGAGCTGCTGCGTCGATTGGACTAGGTTGGACAGTGGTCATGGGGAGTGATAGCCCTATGCCACTTGTACGATTATCTTGGCGACACCAGCAGGTTAGACTGTTGTGCCTTAGCGGGCTACGTGACACTCTTCCAGGTATCATTGTGTTATTATTATGTTAGAAAATTAAATTTACAATAGTTTTAACTCTGACACGATTTCGTAATTGATTCGTTATTTGTGACAGATGTGGATCTATGCATATTTTCCTACTTCTGTAGTAGATTGGAAGGTTGTCCAGGATGGTACGCGTGTAAGCGCTTGCCGCTGGAAACCTAAGAAGAGTAATGGGAAAGTGCTTCCATACAAGAAAACACTAGATGCGATGTCCGCCGATCGCATGAGTTGGATGCCATGGGGGACACCGTGGGGCACCGATAGGCAGCATCCCCCGGTTGACAACGTGGCATGCTTTACGGGATACCTGTGGTGGGGGAACACCATAGTGTCGTACTTGCCAGAGAGGGTACTGCGACAGTTCGGGCACAGGCAGGATATTCCTCGACACCCACCACTACGTCCCTCGGCTGAGGAGATTAGTCTCAACTGGGTGCAGTCTCACCTGTACACTATTTTATACCTATTTCAGGTGAGGCCTGCCAGTCGTCCAGGTCGGTGCGTCCGGGAGTACCTGGATTGGTACTACAGGCACTCGCATCCACTCCTAATACCTCCATAGGCTCCAGCTCCACAGGCTTCAGCTCCCCAGGCTCCACATGATGCACATGCTGATTGTGCCCCTCTGGTAAGGAATGATATGTTATTGCACTGTATATATTATGTCCATTCGTACTATTATCTAATTTTTTGCTACAATGTATTTACGTCTTTTGTAGGTGGAGTTTATTGACCAGAGATGGAGGTTGGATAGACTTGCCGCCATGTTGCACCAGGTTGTTGAGTACACGACGGAGCGGGATATGATTCGGATAGCGGAGGGTCGTCCCCAGTAGTAGTCTTTTTATGTATTTTTTTATGTGATCACTTTTTTTATTTAAATATTATTATTATTATCCATATTATTTTTATTTATTATTATTGTTGTTTATTACTAGTGCGTTTAGAAATACAAAATAAAACCGAACTACCCATTCAATAACAACAAAACACCTTTACATGATCACTAAATGCAACTATAACAGGGAACTATAATATTAAAAAATAAAACCCAACGATTTATTAACTCGCAACTACTCGTTCAACAACAACAGTACACAAACGCAATGGCTATGGTTGACGACACGCTGCAAGGATCTTATCAACTGTTCTTGGTGCACGACATTTTGCAAGGATATCGTGGATCGATCTACTAAGCGCAACATACAACTCTATTGGGCCATGGCTAGAATGATCGTTGAATGCTTCCCACATACGTTGCATATTGTCGTCGTTTAGAAGTGTCATATGCATATACTCAACACGCCCACTACCCACCGAAACAGGGCATCGATAGTAGAGATCTGCCACTATACGTGATCCAGCTCCGAGCCTTCACCATATCTTTTGCTTTAGTTCTTCAATGGTGATGGATGTCTTGATCCTAAATATTTTTGGAACATCGCATTCAAAAACCACACAATCAGCACTTGTGATTCTGCCACCGTGATAGACAACGGCAAGGCTCGAATCCATCGAGAACTGGGTTTGCTGAGTGTCTGACATGACTCACGAGTGGGCTAAGGGTTCTATGAAATCGATTTAGGGTTTATGCCACTCTTGGGTGTGTGAAAATGGTTCTATTTATAGAACGCTTGATGAAATCTGAACCGTTAAAAGTGTATCGGTCGCATCTCAACCATTGATATTTAAAAAAAAATTGCGAGTAAAAATAAATTTGTTCACTCGCAAAAATGGTTTGTTCACTCGCAAAAACCAATTTTGCGAGTGAATAAATTTTTTTACTCGCAAAAATGGTTTTTGCGAGTGTTCAAATTTTTTGTTCGCTCGCAAAAACCGTTTTTGCGAGTTGAGTAGAAATTTTTTTGCTCGCAAAAATGGTTTTTGCGAGTGAACAAAAAATTTGATCACTCACAAAAACTATTTTTGCGAGTAAAAAAAATTGTTCACTCGCAAAAACCGTTTTTGCGATTAGAACAAAAAAAAGGGGTAAAATCGTCATCACAGTCCAATGTGGGGTGCCCCCAGCAATTCTTGGGGTGCCCTTAGCAATTCCCTTTTCTTAATCGTTGCTGTTTATTCCATTTTGGTCCACTAATTTCTGGTTATTTACGGTTTGGCCATTATTAAATGCACCCCCCACCTGGTAGGTACACCCCCCAATTTGTGAATTTTCCAAAATATCCCCCGAATAAAAATAGCAAAAATTCTTTTTTTTTTAATTCTGAACATTTTACCGGAAATTGCAATTTCCGATAATATTGTGTTTAAAATTTGTTACCAGAAATTGCAATTTCCGGTATACAAATTATATACCGAAAATTGCAATTTTCGGTATACAAATTTTAATCACAATGTTACCGAAAATTGCAATTTCCGGTATACAATTTGTATACCGGAAATTGCAATTTTCGGCAAGAATTTTAAACACAATGAGAGCGTTTTCCACCAAGTCTGAGTGCAAAAAAATTAAAAAAATGAGTGTTTGACTACTAAATCCTTTGATGTAAAGGGGAATGGACCTGTCGTAAATAAGCTCTTTCGACCATCATAAGCTGTCATCTGTTTATCAACGATTGTCTCTCGATGCATTCGGACTAGCTTACTTTGCTAAGTAAGCTAGTCCTCGGTAAGCTAGTCCGAATGCATCGAGAGATTGTTGACAGTATGAGTGAAGATCCTTAATCAAAAGGTTCAGTTTCCCCCCAATAGAGAATTATCTCTTTCCGGTAACATTGTGTTTAAAATTCTTGCCGAAAATTGCAATTGTATACCGAAAATTGTAATTTTCGGTAACATTGTGATTAAAATTTGTATACCGGAAATTGTAATTTCCGGTATACAAATTGTAATCACAATGTTACCGAAAATTGCAATTTCCGGTATACAATTTGTATACCGGAAATTGTAATTTCCGGTAAAATGTTCAGAATTAAAAAAAAAAAAAAAAAGAATTTTTGCTGTTTTTTCGGGGGTATTTTGGAAAATTCACAAATTGGGGGGTGTACCTACCAAGTGGGGGTGCATTTAATAATTGCCTTACGGTTTTAAATCTAACCCAGACATCTCGTCAAAAAGTCCAACCCACAAAGAAGGAAAGAAAATGAAGCAGCACAACCAATTTGCATGTGTTACACAAGCTTAAAATAAAGATTTGAAAAATGTTATTAACCCCTCTCCCATTTCATTTTCCCACCTCTATTTAATTGCAAAAGGATGAAAATACCTCTATCCTTAAAAACTCTAATATCTGTTCTCCACCCAACCCCTTCCCCTCCTCACCATTCCCCACTGCAACACCTCAACCCCTCCCCACTAGGGGTGTAAATGAGCCGAGCTATTCGCGAACTATTATTAAATATTCGGTTAAACTCGTTTGTTTAATTAAATAAACAAACTCAAGCTTGAGATTGAGCTCGATTATTTAAATGATATAAGTTCAAGCTTTATAGGCTCGACATTAACGGCTCGTGAGTAGCTCGTTTGATGGTACAACTGTCTTTTTTAGTTTATATTTCATTTTTCGTGTTATTTTTACCATGTAATTTATTGAAATTTGAAAAGATGCTATAATAGATTCTGCATTTAGTTCAAACCATTTTCTCAGGTACTGTATGAAGAGACACGTTTTGACTTTCACACGTGTACATTGTAAAGCGTTTTAGAATCAAGAAATTTTGTTAACTATATATATGTTGATTGAGAATAAATATGCTTCTTCCTTCGTCAAATCTCTACCCCTATTCATAAATTTCCCACAATGTTAGCATATTTATTTATCAATGTTTCGCTAAAAAAATTCTCTAGTAATGAGAGCACTATGTTAGAAAATCAAAATTAAATAATTTTTATTTTTATTTTTATTTTTTGGTTGAGAGGTGGTTAATATTTTTAAATTTCACATACAACAGGTTAAACACATATTTTTATTTTTAGATTATCACATAATATTACAATCTTTATTAACTAAATAAACTTTAAAATAATTTAAGAAATTTTTTCATTAATATAAAAATAATTAAGTTATAAATTAGCTTAACAAGCCAAGCTCAAGCCATACTTTTTTATAGCAAGCCAAGCTCAAGTTTTTAGTTAGGCCCAATTAAATAAATAAGTCAAGCACAAGATTTACAATTTTTTCACAAGTCTAGCGCAAGCTTCATGTGCTCGGCTTGGATCGACTCGTTTATACCCCTACTCCCCACCATGATTCACACCCATGACAACTTTCTCCCTCATCTCCAACCCTAGTTTTCCGTTCGCAAAATCGAATTTTTTTTTTGAGTTTATATGTTAATTTGAGATTCATGGGGTGTGACAATATACATCCAGAAACAAGTTTCCAGAATCCGAATATATATTCGGTTCTTACACTCCCCCAAATGCACATCCGAAAACTTGTTTTCGGGATGAATGTGTATTTGGAGGAGTGTGAAAACCAAATATAAAGAGTTGGGAGGTGGGAAAATTAAATGATGGAGGGGTTATTAAAGATTTTCTATGTTCTAGTCATGAATCTCATTTTTGGATCAATCATCATCATACAGTGTTCTCAAATCACAAAATCTTTCTGGCACACTCCCAAGGGAACTGGTGAGGTTGCCTTACCTCCAAGAAATGTACGTTATTCTCAAACTTTACTAAATAAATTTGCATGTCTTTATCATCATCATCATCATCTATCTATCTATCTAGTGTTGTTTGATTCTTTTTCTTAATGTGGTACATGCAGTGACTTCACACGAAACTATCTTAACGGTACAATCCCTCCACAATGGGGCTCCTTGAATCTTGTCAACATGTATTATTCCCTCTCAGTCACTCTCTTTGATTTCCATTTTTTTTTCCCTTTTATTAATGGCAATAGTATATGATTCTGCCAACGAAGATTAGTCCACTTAGTAAGGATTTGGAATATATCCGTCAAAAACATGGGTTCGAATCCCGCTGCCGCTGATGTAAAAACCTCGTTTGGTGGGTCTCTGATTTCATTAAAACTAGTTTTGCATGTTTCTTAACTGTGGCAGTTCCCTTCTTGGAAAACGACTAACTGGTCCAATCCCAAAAGAAATTGGAAACATCACCACCCTGAAAAGTTTGTAAGTAATCCATGTAGAAATTTTCCCATGTCAATTTTATGAAATTTTCCCAAGGAACTTTAAAGTCTGAAAATTGAAATGCATAGGGTTTTGGAGTTCAATCAATTATCTGCAAAGCTTCCTCCAGAGCTTGGGAATCTTCCCCGGCTTGAAAGACTGTAAGCCCCTTTGTAGGACTTGGAATTTACAATTGCTATGTCCTGTTTCATTTAGTTGATTGATTATTACTACTGAAAAATTTATCTTCAGTGTTCATTGATAAACATTTTTGCCTACATTTATGCCTTCAATTTGGTTTCTTTGAAGTAATTAGATAATCATTTGTGAAGAAATTATTTCCATATTCATAGATTGCTATAGGTTATTTGTGTTTTATAAAAACCTAAAGAATAAGTGTTGTTTTTTATCCATTCCGTACTTTACTTTATTAGGTTCACTCCTAATCCCTATGCATTATTCTAAATTTCAATGTTGCTGTAGGATTCTTACCTCCAACTATTTTACTGGAAATTTACCTGCAACGTTTGCTAAGCTAACTAAACCGAAGCACGTGTAAGAGTCCTTCTTTTATTTATATTTTGTTACAATGAATTACATTCACTGTATTGATGTTTTAATCAAAAGTAACATTTCTTTGTTGCTTACCCTCAAATAATGCAGGGGTTCCTGTTCACGCATGGTGCACGGAATTCTTCGAAAAACTAGTGTCGCCGTTTGGACAGTTCATCTGCATCGATGACAACACAATGAAAAAATGCTCTATTGATGTGGCTAGAGTGTTATACAGAACAAAGATCCATGACGTGGTGAACCGGGTGGTGATGGCAACCATAAATGGAGAGTCGTTCTCGATCAAGATCCTTAAAGATTGGTATGGCCCCCTTCAAATAATGGCCAAAAGCAATGCGGGTTCCGAATCCGATTCTGATTTTTCCGGCGATGATTTGTCTGACGATGACGGCGGCGGCCATGCCCAGCCGGTAGATGAGGAGGACGATGAAGTTGGGGAGAGGATGGCTACCATTATGGCCGAGACAAAGAAGCATTCAATGTAATTGATGATATCAATAATGGGTGCTAATAATAAGGAAAGCGATGATAGGGTGAATCATGAGGGTTGGAATAATCGAGCACATATCAAAATTCAAATGGCACATTTAATGTCATGCGTAATAACTCTGTTGAGACCCAAACCTCGGTATTGGAGCAAGCCATCAACCCACTGCATTGATCAGCCTCACTAACATCACGCTGAGAAAGAAACAAAAACCTCGACAGCCTGTGCCGGTCGGCGATGTCGAAGTAGAATCAAGTCGAGAGCACGACCAGCTCGGCGATGTCGCACTACGACCAACTCGGCAAATTTTCGAACTAGAACCAACTCGACGGCCGGCGGCTCGGCGATGTCGAATCGCAAACAACTCGGCGACTGTCGAACTAGAACCACCTCGATAGCTTTGTGCGCTCGGCGATGTCAAAGTAGAATCAACTTCGACATCACGAACAGCTCGGCGATGTCGAACTACAACCAACTCGGCAAATTTCAACTAGAACCATCTCGACGGCCGGCGGCTCGGCGATGTCGAACTACAAACAACTCGACACCGTCGAACTAGAACCAACTCGGCGGCTGAGTCGCTCGCCGATGTCGAACTAGAACCAACTTCGACATCACGACCCGACGCGTTGTCGAACCGAACCAACTCGGCCGGCTGAGTCGCTCGGCGTGGTCGAACGAGCAATTCCCTACCCATTCTTCACACTTCTCTGGCGGATCCATCCTGTGTTGCGACTCCCTTTCATCCTCCAATTTTGAAATTGCAACAATATATTTTGGGACGGACAAGCCATGAAGAAGGCTACTCAGTGCAGGTGGAAGCGCGAAAATTGGGGATTGGAGGGAAGAATCGATCGATGTATATTGAACAAATTAAGGAGATGGAAAACGCTCTTTTAGATGCAAAAACAAGAAGGAGAACAAAAAGTACAGGTTAATGATCCTTACACTTAATGTTAGAGTGAGAGATAAAGCAAAACAGAGAAGGATACGAGGCCTAGTAAGGTCGTAATTTTTCTTGTTGTCTTTTTCAAGAAACAAAAATGGAGTTGATTAATAACTTGTTGGTACATAATTTGTGGGGTGGAGTCGATGTCTCTTGGATAGCTAAACCATCTATTTGGATTATCGTGGGTTTGCTCACCATTTGGAAAGAAGGGCTCTTTCTTGTTAAATTTCATTTCTCAGATCTTGGTTTTATTGGTGTGCATTGAACAAGAGGATAACTCTGTTGTGTATGTAGTCAATATATATGCTCCTTGTAGTATGGAGGGAAGAGGCGGATGTGGAGTGAATTCTTGATGTCTAAGTATGGTTTCACTAAGGTAAATGGTGCCTTGCAGTGGCTTTAATGCAGTATTGTCAAGTAGCGAGAGAGAGGGAAGAATGGGGTCACAAAGTGATTTCGAGGGAGATGGATGAATTTCGTGAGTTCATTGATAAAATGGAGGTGATAGACCGCCCACACTTGGGTAAGGAATTCACATGGTTCAAGAGGATGGGTGTTCTATGAGTAGAATTGATCGTTTTTGATAAATGACGATTTAATTTCTGAATGGAAGATAGAGGCTCGATGGATTGGCAAGAGAGACATTTCCGACCACCGTCCAGGTATGGTCAAGATCGCAAATAAAAATTGGGGACCAAAACCTTTCAAATTCAACAACTGTTGGATTGAGCATAAGGAATTCTGTCATTTATCAAGGAGAGTGGCTAGAACATTTTATTGAGGGAGGCGGGGTTTATCTTGAAAGAGAAAATGAAGTTCCTTAAGGAGAAATTAAAGAAGTGGAACAAAGAAGTGTTTGGTATCATGGAGTTATCAATTGATAGGGTGGTGGATGAGTTGAATCATCTAGATGAGGTGGTAGCGGGTGGGGGTGTGGCGGATGCAGAAAGAAGAAGGCTTGTCTCTACGGAGTTTTGGCAAAAGGTGCATATGAAGGAAAGTCTACTTGCTCAAAAATCAAGGGCAAAGTGGGTTCTTGAAGGTGATTGTAACTCAAAATACTTTCATAATTGTATCAAAACATGGAGAAGGAGAAACGGGATATCAGCTTTGAATATTGGGGATGAATGGATTGAGGAGGTGGCGGAGGTAAAACAGGAAGTGAAGCGATATTTTAAGGACAGCTTTTCTGAGGTTTCGTGGAAGCGTCCGGTGTTGGATGGTATTAATTTCCCACAAATCTCTGCTGAAGATAACGATTTTCTTTTGGCGCCATTCTCGGACTTAGAAATCAAAGAGGCGGTTTGGAGTTGTGATGGAAACAAGAGCCCAGGCCCGGATGGCTTCAACCTCAACTTCTTTAAAACTTGCTGGGAGACTATTAAATCTAATGTTTACTCTTTTATGCAGGAATTTTACAGTTCAGCTCATCTACCCAAAGCTATGGTCGCTTCCTTCATAGCTTTAATCCCTAAGAAAGATAGCCCGCATGGACTTAACGATTTTCGTCCAATTTCTCTTATAGGAAGCATCTACAAGATTCTGTCTAAGCTGTTAGCTGCAAGATTGGAGAAAGTGCTGGACAAGGTTATCTCTAAGTGTCAAACGGCTTTCTTACCTGGTAGACAAATTCTGGACGGCGTGGTAACGATAAACGAAGTATTGGACTTGGTGAAGAGAAGAAAACAGAAGTGCTTGATGCTGAAGGTTGACTTTAGAAAAGCTTACGACTCGGTATCTTGGAGTTATCTGGACTACATGATGACAAGATTGGGATTTAGCCAACAATGGAGAAGGTGGATGATGTCATGCGTTTCATCGAACTTCGCCTCGATTACGGTGAGCGAGGCTTGACGGATGAATTTCTTATGCAAAAGGGTTTAAAACAAGGTGACCGCTTTGGCACCGCTTTCTTTCCTCATAGCAAATTGAGGGGTGGCTGGTCTTGTGAATCAAAGGTGGATATTGGGTGGTTCAAAAAGTATAAGGTGAGTGAGCAAATTTCATATCCGATTCTTCAATATGCAGATGATACAATTCTTGTTGGGGAGGATTCTTGGGACAATGTTTGGTGTATGAAGACTCTTTTGAGAGGATTTGAGCTAGTATCTGGTTTAAGTATAAACTTCTTCAAGAGTAACCTCATTGGTGTAAATGTCGAGAGAGCTTCTGTTAGTCCTTCGACATTCTTAGGATGAGCAATAGGAAATAATTAGTTCAAGTTTCGGGTATCCCAATTGGGGTGGATCCGAGGAAAGCATACACTGGAGGCCGGTGATTTCTTCCTTTAAGCGAAGACTATCTACTTGGAAGAGTCGACAATTATCTTATGGAGGTAGAGTTACTTTGATTAATTCAAGTTATCTAGCTTACCGTTATACTTCTTTTCCTTCTACAAAGTGCCAAAGAAAGTACTCAAGGTTCTAGTTGCTTTGCAAAGGAAGTTTACGTGGGGAGGTAGTCACGAGTCCAAAAGATTAATTGGGTAAAGTGGGAGCAAATTTGTCTTTCGAAGATCGGGGTGGTGCAGGGATTAAGAATTTGGAGTTATTCAATAGAAGTTTCTTTGGCTAAATGGAAGTGGAGGTTTTTAAATGATAAAGAGGCAATTTGGTATGAGCCGCTATCGCATAAATATGGTAACATCACCGTAATGGATTAGGCTGTATACTCATGGCCCGAGCATCTTCGTTATGGTGGAGGGATCTCGTGACACAAGACTCGGCCTGGTTTCTTGACTTAGTGCGGCCAAAACTTGTAACGGCTCGGAATTTTGTTTTTGAATTTGTTGATTGGTCAAACGAAGGAAAGTTAATGGATCTATTTAGCGTCTTTATTCTACCGCGACAAATAAGGAGGCTTCATTTTCGACTCGGGGCTTGGGTTGATGATCGTTGGCGGTGGAGTGTCGCTTGGCGTAGGAGGATTTTCGGTTGGGAAGAAGCTCAAGTTCAAGCATTAAGCGATATCTGAGCAGGTATCTCCAAAGCAAGACACGGATGATGAATGGCTTTGGAAACTTGAGGAAGGTGGCTGTTTACGGTCAAGTCGCATACAACAATTTGCTACTGGTAGCTTTCATTGGAGAACGCAGACTCGAGTTGGACAACATTCTAAAAAAGGTATGGCATACTGCATTGCCTTCTAAGATTTTGTTCATGGCTTGGAGGTTATTTCTCAATAGGTTACCCACTTGTGATCAATTACAACGGAGGTGTGATCTTGGTACTAAGTGGGATTTGCGTTTTGTGCTCTATGCATAATGAGGATAGAGATCACTTGTTCTTTTCTTGCACTTTTTCACTTGGTATTTGGAGTGCAGATCTTGAATTGGTTAGAGTGATGGAGCTTTGTCGTGTAATTGTATGGAGCATTTTATACAGATTTGGGAACTTTGTCAGGGTAAGAAAGTTGGCAAAGTGAGATATGTGATTTGGTTGGTTGTTGTTTGGAATATCTGGAACCTTCGCAATGCGGTCATCTTTAGAGATGAGGGTAAGGATGCTAGCAAGTTCTTGGCTCAAATCAAATATAGCTCATGGGGGTGGTTTATCTTTAGGGAAGGCCGTAAGAGGAGTTTTATTTTTTCTAATTGGTGCATGAATCCTATTCAATGTCTTAAACTTTGATGATGCTACTGTTGTTTGGCCTTGCTAGGGTTGGTTGTCGTACTCTTTTTCCCTTTTCGGTCTTTTTCCCAATGGGTTTTGGCCGTCGGGGTTTTAATGAGGCACTTCCTCCCTAGACCATTTGTAAATATGGGTTCGGCGTACCCCTTGTACTCCATTTTTTTTATTAATACATCTTCTTTGCTTATCAAAAAAAAAATGCAGTCGACTTGGCGACAATCAATTCTCTGGAGCTATACCTGATTTCATTCAAAGCTGGACAAGTCTTGAGAGACTGTATAAACCTTTTCTTTCTTCTTGTGAAATTTTAAATCTTCAATTTTTCCTAGTTGAATTGCATATTATTTATTGGTTTATCAAAGGAATGCTTTCTAATTGTCAGGGTGATGCAAGGGAGTGATTTGAGTGGTCCAAGGTTTTTTTTTTTTTTTTTTTTTTACTGTTGCCAAGGTTTCAAATTTCAATTTACTCTCTTATTGTGTTTCACCATGCTTAAGATATGCAATGCAGGACATATATTTGTTTGTGGGTGGTGTTATTCAATTTTATTTGATGGCTATCATTCAGTGGGGTAGGGATTTAAAGTAGAGTTTCTTCCCCTGGACATTATAGAAGTCATCAATAATTCTGTATAATAGAATGAATATGGGATTATGATGTATTGATTTTTAGATACACACACATGCAAAAGAGTGAATCTGATGTATTTATGTTTTAAAGTTGAGTCCAATAAAAAAAATCCAAAAGTAGCGTGAGTGAATTAAATCCCTGCCTCTCACTGAAAAAATAAATTGAAAATGATTTGAAAAAGAGGAAAATCTATAAGGGGAAATAAGGAGAGAGCTTAGAACGTCGGACCAAGTTCTTTCTTGATATCATTGATACATAATATGGTCTATATTAAAATGAATATTGATATGGTCCCCTCAGTTAAGTCATTTAAAGGATCCTTAGGGACCATCCAAATTGCTATTTGGGAATAGGATTTAATTTTCTACTATTTACCACTTTGATGGTTCATCACTTAATGCTGAGTTCTATAAATTGACTTATCTTTATTGTTTTACCTAGATACTTAACTGGAAACCTTTTTGCTGGACCACTTCCCAATTGGATAGATAGACCAGACTACACGTGAGTAAACCTTGAAATGCTACTTATTTGATTTATTGAGTCGAATTATAACTTTTGCATGGTAAATTATTATACCATTAGTTTTGAATATTTCTAGGCCACAAAGTTTTACATATAGTTGCTTGTTCCATATTTAATCCTAACTCACATGCATAAATTGACACAGAGATCTTTCGTATAAACAACTTGAGCACCGAAAGCCCAGAGCAGTTGACATGTCAACAGGGAAGCGTGTAAGAATCCTTGTATTTCCATACTTTTTTTTTTTTTCAGCAATTTTAAGAAACCATATGAGCTTTGGCCATTTACAAGGTGTCTGAATGTGATTTTCTGAAAAATTTACTTCAAGCCATCTAAATGAGATCATTATTTTTCTTCTTCTTTTAATTTGAAACTCTAGTTTCTCTCCATACTTGTTTGAAGAATTTGCAAGCAAGGAACAATGTTAAATACTTGTTGATCAGCTATAGGATGTGTATTTCAATTATAAACACTCTCAAATCAAACTAACTAGTCAGAGATACTCGTTATTCACGAGTGCACAACACATCTGAGAAGAAAAAAAAAACGGAAAAACATTTTTGAGCGGGTGAATAACCTTTCGTCATATGTCATTACTGTAGTTAATTTTTTTAAATAGATAATAGATTTCCATTTTTCCTTTGAACAGTGATGTGAACTACACATGTAAATTCACTAAAAATCCAAGGATCATTCCAAACATCATAATTTTTCCAAACACAAAATGCAAGAAAAGGGAAAGAACTCACAAATGTGGAAAGATGAGAGATGATTCAAGAATGAAGAGAAGCCACATTCTTCATGGAAGAATGATAATCCTTGTAACACCCCAAATTTCTAAGTTAAGTTGAGGAATAAGTTGGAATTAATCCTAAGATGGTTTAAGGTGTTGATTTGTAGTTATGGGAGTTAATTTGAGAAGAAAGTCTCAAGGTTTGGTGTTAGAACTAAGATTTCCTGGTTTTTCTGCAGTGTGAATCGATTCACATAGCCTAGGAATCGATTCACAACATTAAAACTCCATTGGCATCAAATTTTAGCAGTGGGAATCGATTCACAGAAGCCAGGAATCGATTCGCATAAGACAAAGCACTTTGGGACTCGCAGTGTGAATCGATTCATTCATTAAAGCGCAATTGAGCGCTTTTTACACTTTGTGGGAATCGATTCACACTATCTTTGTGAATCGATTCACAAGTGAAAATGTTTAAAAACGCTGTTTCCACGAGCAGAACGCAGAAAGAAAGAAAAAGGAAAAGAAGAGAAAAGGAAAGGAGAAAGAGGAGAGGAGAGCTAGGGTTTCACCCTTTGAGAAGGATTGAAGAGATTCATGTTGGATTTCTTCAATCACTTGCCTAAATGGAGAGTTTGAGAGTGGAGATTTGAGTATTTGGAAGATTTGGGTTTGAACCCTAGATAGGAGAGGTTGAAGATCAAGATTTGAGAAGTATTTGGAGAAATCCCAAGTTGAGCAAAGAGGGAAAAGCTTGAAGAGGAGCAAAGAGTCCAAAGTTCAACCTTCCTAGCACTATGTCTTGAAGAATAGATGTGAGTTCTTCAACCCTTAGGTGATGGGCACCCATAAGTCCCACATATAGGAATTTTTCTTCCTTTAGTAATATGTGAACCCTAGGTTCAAGTTAGGTTTTAGATACCTATAAGAGGTTGAGTTATTATTGTTATGATTGTTATGATTGTGTAGTGGGCTTGATTAAAAGTGGTTGGCGACTGCCCCCAACCCCCCACAGTTGAATGTATGCTTGATGTTTTCTCTCTTGAGAACTCCATAGAGTTTCAAGGGATTATTTAATGTATGTGTTGTCTATTAATTTGGTGAATTGTGAGGCTTGTTAAAGAGCCATAAGCTTAAGTCATAGAGGTCAAGAAAGGACCCTAGGAAAAGGATGTGATAGGATGAATGTGTGAATTAGTGTCCATGATTGGAGTAATTAGATAAAAAGGGATACTATTAGTGTAAGCTTGATTCATTGAAATGATTGTAGTTTCCTTGAATAGTTAAGTAATGTGGATGATTGTGTTTCTATGAACATGCATACAAGCACAAGCATAAGCATAAGCATATGCATAAGCTAAAGTCCATGGCAAGACTCCTCTATTTATAGGAGTAGATCGGTTTGGTTAGCCAAGTGGGACGCCCTTGGAGGGTTATGACGTCTAACCACCATTCCGAAAGCGTGTAATTGGGGTCTAGGGACTGAAGCCTACGACACTACCCAATAACACAAAATGCATTACATTGCATAGCCTCATATTATATATCTCTTTATGAATGGTATAATATGTGAAGTGATGTTAAGTTGATGAATGTTGATGAATTCCTTGTATGTATGTATATATATATGTATTAGGAATTAGCTTAGTTAGTGGTATGGGATCTTGGATAGCACATCCCTAGTCGCTTAATTATTATATAATAATGGTGCCTAGAAGTAGAAAGAGATGTGGTAAGATTGGTTTCTATGATATAGAGAAAAGCAAAGATGTGTTAAGCATAAGCGAGTAAGTAAGAACAATACGTTCTTAGTTAATAAGGTTGCAATTTACCTTCTATTGAGGTTAGTTGAGCTAAGCATAGGTTAAAGAATGGATATTTATAAGATTGATGTGGGTTTGCTATACATTTATGTGTTTAGTTTAATCACAAGTTGATAAGTGGCATATTAGTCCTAGGATTACCCTATGGTATAATATACTAAGTTTTTTTTTATTAAAGCTAGCGCCTTCTAAAGCGTCTTAGCTTAGGGAGATCAAGAAGTTGCAAGTCAAGTCTTTATGGTACATAGGGAGAGTATGTCTAGGTTTGAAATGCCTAAGTTAGTCTTCTCAGCCTAGAATGTTCCGCGGAGAGAATGGTGAGGAGTCCGTGAAGAGCTCACTGAGATTTATAATCTCACCCTTTTCCTTTTATTTGTTTTCAGATAAGCAGGTACTGAAGACGGCGAGCCGAAGCTTCAAGCTTGGGACACATAAGCTAGTCGTAGATTGTAATGGGAATTTTATATTCCAAGTTATGTGTAAATTGTAATTTATTTATTAGATTTATGAATTGAGTTTAATTTATGACTTGGATTACTGTAACCAAGTTTGTAAATGCTTAGTAATTCCTGTGCCTTAATGTAATTTGTCGTACTTTCAATTATGTTGAGGTGCGGGTGTTACATTATGGTATCAGAGCAGTTCGATCTTATCGGACTGTGAGTTACTGACTTAGTAATTTAGGAAGTGTCAGTTTAGTCCTTGTTGGTATGTCGATTAGTAGGAATTTTCCTTTGTCCTAGAACTTCTCTACATATTCTTATGCTTAGTATGGAATATTAAGCCTGATCAACTTAATACTCCATACCGTGTACGAAGAATGTAGTAGATGGAGCTGGCGGATGAGGGAGGAGACCGAATAGGAGCGTGAACTCTGATGAAGCTTGATGGATAAGGATGATGCAGACGAGGAAGGAGCGGATGCAAGGGCTCTCATTAAGTGAGGACCTTCGGAATACGGAAAAAGGGAAACAAGTTCCCACCTTTCTGGAACCAAGAGTTAAGAAATGTTTCAAGAGTGGTCGGAACCATAGTGGTGAGTGTTCGGCTAGACAAAGCGTGTAATTCATGTACCGTCAACCGAGATGCTATGGAAGTGATTGGAGATGACGAGCAAGTAAAGGGTCTTAATTATGAGGTTTCAAATCACCTTAGGATGGGCATTTGTAATCGGTTAGGGTTACAACACTGGTTATGCTATCAAGTTGTTCCGCCTAATCCATTATGAATGGATCCTAGAATGATTGAGATCTTATGATGATTCCCAAGTTAATTCAAGTGTCCTTCATGGTTAACAGTAAGTGCTCTTAATTGTAGGATTTCAATCGAGTAGGATGGTCGGTTATAATCGGTTAAGGTCTCAACACTTGTTGTCTCGGCAGGATTGGTTAACTTAGCCGATTATAGGTGGATCCTAGGTCGATCGAAATCCTATGATAATCCCAGAGAGAACTTTAGCGTTCCGAGTGGTAATGGTAAGGGTAAGAAACAAGATGGAGTTAGGCGATATGCTATAACGCCCAAATGGTAGTATGGGTCCTCAAGGGTGACTTTGCCCTAGTGAAGCAGAAAGAAAACTCTAAGTCTTCAAGGAACGGTGTCCTTAGTGGAACAACCAACTTCAGAGGATCAGATGAGATGTAGTCTTCAAACTATAGGAGTTTCAAGAAAAGCCGAGTCAACGGAAACCTAAAGTTATTGATATCTATGTTCGATCTAACTGTTCAGTGCGTCAAGTGAATTCAATTGACCAATTATAGACTTTGCCTTAACTAAGTAAGAATATTAGTTAGAATAAGACTTAGTCTGTAATTGGATAATGAGATCACTTAATTTCCTGAGCAATTAGTTCCTCTATAGAGATTAATCCCGTCCAGGGTTTCTAATGATTCAGATTGGGTAAGGAGGATCAGACAGGATCAATAAGGTAGATTGTTCCCAAGAATATCAAGGATTCATTTTCTCACGCGTCGATCTACACCGCTGTCAGATAGGGAAGTGTGGGTTCTGGTTTAATTCCAGTAGCATCAAGAAAGGGAGTTACACCATCAAGCGAAGGAGAGCAGTAGTAAAGTTTATTTAAGAGTAAAGATGGTGGACATCTGAGACTATAAGTTACTGTGAGTCAAGTCGTTAGGTTGAGTCTGATGTGATTCTAATTAGCCACTTGCAAGCTAAGTCTCCAACCAAGTGAGGCTTAGACCTCGTGTGAGACAAAGTTTGCAATCAACTAATGGAAATCAAGTCAGTTTAACCAACGGATACCTCCCAAGAGTTGAGCAACCCTAGAGTTTCAAGCTTCCTAGGCCAAGTCGGTTGCAAGACCAAGTATAGTGAGTTAAATATGAGTATCAACTCCGTAGTTGCGAAAGAGGCCTCTAAGAAAGGATTTCCATTGGTAACATAAGAGTGAACGTCACGAATGGAAAAATTTGTTCAAGGTATATGTTAGTTACCTCTAGGTGACAATTCTATTTTGATAAGATAGTTGCCCAATGAAGGGTTATGAAACCACCAACGATAGTATTGGATGGCTATACGAGACTGTGGGTTACTACAGAATTACAAAGGAAGCACCGGTTATCTTATGGCAGAATGTCTAAGCGAGTAGCAGACGATGAAAAGCAAGCGTAACAATTTCTAACAGTCAAGAGCAACCGAAAGATAGAACAGCACCAGAGTTAAACTCTCAGACTACAAGTAAAGTATTCCATCTGATGGAAATAAGACGAAAAGAGTTCATTCATTTGAAAGGATGTAAGATCAGAGCTCACAGCGGAAGCACCAAAAGCCAATTTATTATACAGAGGATGAGGTAAGGAAGAAAGGCGTGGTTCGGGGACGAGATTCCATGGAGGTAAATCTCTGTTCGCATCCCATATTACCAATGCTAAGAAGTTCCTACACCCTTAACTCCACATAGGGAGTCTGGAAGTAAGAACCTATCTCATGGGAGAAAGATTTGAAGTTAGTAAGGAGGTGAAGTTACCACCAAATCGGAGGATACCTAGAGTCATTCACGATTGTAAGTATTCTATCGATTAGTGCTTAGAGTGATTTCACTTAACCAGTTACACGCACCGTTTCAACCGATTGAATTATATTCATCAGTTAGAGCTTAGTATGTGACTGGTTAACGCTATCGCAACTAAGCTAATCGATTAATGCTTTGTGAGAGTTAATCGTTTCAAGGTTTTTCCAATGGATGGAATGGGCTATGAAAGGAAGTTGTAGTTGAAGTTCCAATAAAAGACGCAGTAATTTTCGAGGACGAAAATTTTTTAAAAAGGTGGGTAGTAGTGTAACACCCCAAATTTCTAAGTTAAGTTGAGGAATAAGTTGGAATTAATCCTAAGATGGTTTAAGGTGTTAATTTGTAGTTATGGGAGTTAATTTGAGAAGAAAGTCTCAAGGTTTTGTGTTAGAACTAAGATTTCCTGGTTTTTCTGCAGTGTGAATCGATTTACATAGCCTAGGAATCGATTCACAACATTAAAACTCCATTGGCATCGAATTCTAGCAGTGGGAATCGATTCACAGAAGTCAGGAATCGATTCACATAAGACGAACCACTTTGGGACTCATGACGAGAATCGATTCATTCATTAAAGCGCAATTGAGCGCTTTTTACACTTTGTGGGAATCGATTCACACTATCTTTGTGAATCGATTCACAAATTTGCAGAATGTTTAAAAACGCTGTTTCCACGAGCAGAACGCAGAAAGAAAGAAAAAGCAAAAGAAGAGAAAAGGAAAGGAGAAAGAGGAGAGAGAGAGCTAGGGTTTCACCCTTTGAGAAGGATTGAAGAGATTCATGTTGGATTTCTTCAATCACTTGCCTAAATGGAGAGTTTGAGAGTGGAGATTTGAGTATTTGGAAGATTTGGGTTTGAACCCTAGAGAGGAGAAGAAGAAGCACGAATTTGGAGAAGAATAAGGGGGAGAAGACCAAGCTCCAGCAAGGATGGTTCAAGTTCTTGGATGGAGAAGGAAGATTGAAGGTTGAAGATCAAGATTTGAGAAGTATTTGGAGAAATCCCAAGTTGAGCAAAGAGGGAAAAGCTTGAAGAGGAGCAAAGAGTCCAAAGTTCAACATTCCTAGCACTATGTCTTGAAGAATAGATGTGAGTTCTTCAACCCTTAGGTGATGGGCACCCATAAGTCCCACATATAGGAATTTCTCTTCCTTTAGTAATATGTGAACCCTAGGTTCAAGTTAGGTTTTAGATACCTATAAGAGGTTGAGTTATTATTGTTATGATTGTTATGATTGTGTAGTGGGCTTGATTAAAAGTGGTTGGCGACTGCCCCCAACTCCCCACAGTTGAATGTATGCTTGATGTTTTCTCTCTTGAGAACTCCATAGAGTTTTAAGGGATTAGTTAATGTATGTGTTGTCCATTAATTTGGTGAATTGTGAGGCTTGTTAAAGAGCCATAAGCTTAAGTCATAGAGGTCAAGAAAGGACCCTAGGAAAAGGATGTGATATGATGAATGTGTGAATTAGTGTCCATGATTGGAGTAATTAGATAAAAAGGGATACTATTAGTGTAAGCTTGATTCATTGAAATGATTGTAGTTTCCTTGAATAGTTAAGTAATGTGGATGATTGTGTTTCTATGAACATGCATACAAGCACAAGCATAAGCATAAGCATATGCATAAGCTAAAGTCCATGGCAAGACCCCTCTATTTATAGGAGTAGATCGGTTTGGTTAGCCAAGTGGGACGCCCTTGGAGGGTTATGACGTCTAACCACCATTCTGAAAGCGTGTAATTGGGGTCTAGGGACTGAAGCCTACGACACTACCCAATAACACAAAATGCATTACATTGCATAGCCTCATATTATATATCTCTTTATGAATGGTATAATATGTGAAGTGATGTTAAGTTGATGAATGTTGATGAATTCCTTGTATGTATGTATATATATATGTATTAGGAATTAGCTTAGTTAGTGGTATGGGATCTTGGATAGCACATCCCTAGTCGCTTAATTATTATATAATAATGGTGCCTAGAAGTAGAAAGAGATGTGGTAAGATTGGTTTCTATGATATAGAGAAAAGCAAAGATGTGTTAAGCATAAGCGAGTAAGTAAGAACAATACGTTCTTAGTTAATAAGGTTGCAATTTACCTTGTATTGAGGTTAGTTGAGCTAAGCATAGGTTAAAGAATGGATATTTATAAGATTGATGTGGGTTTGCTATACATTTATGTGTTTAGTTTAATCACAAGTTGATAAGTGGCATATTAGTCCTAGGATTACCCTATGGTATAATATACTAAGTTTTTTTTTATTCAAGCTAGCGCCTTCTAAAGCGTCTTAGCTTAGGGAGATCAAGAAGTTACAAGTCAAGTCCTTATGGTACATAGGGAGAGTATGTCTAGGTTTGAAATGCTTAAGTTAGTCTTCTCAGCCTAGAATGTTCCGAGGAGAGAATGGTGAGGAGTCCGTGAAGAGCTCACTGAGATTTATAATCTCACCCTTTTCCTTTTATTTGTTTTCAGATAAGCAGGTACTGAAGACGGCGAGCCGAAGCTTCAAGCTTGGGACACATAAGCTAGTCGTAGATTGTAATGGGAATTTTATATTCCAAGTTATGTGTAAATTGTAATCTATTTATTAGATTTATGAATTGAGTTTAATTTATGACTTGGATTACTGTAACCAAGTTTGTAAATGCTTAGTAATTCCTGTGCCTTAATGTAATTTGTCGTACTTTCAATTATGTTGAGATGCGGGTGTTACAATCCTCAGTGTAGATCGCCACAAGAGCAATTAAGCCTTGATAAGATCCATGATAGGTTCAATGAAGAACAAAGAGGAGAATTTGCTCTAAACTCACAATTTCATAAAATGTTCAAAAGTCCCCTACAAGAAGCACACCCAAGCCTTATATAGGTAGGGTTTGGCCATGGCTACACAAGCAAAACAAAGCCCACATATAAGCCCAAAACATGGCCCAAAGAGTTTAACACATGTCTACATATTTAAACCCAATTTACAAACTTAAAGCATAGTCTATTACAATTAAAGAAAATCTAAACAATCTCAATTACTAATAGATTTATAAGACAAGGAACAAACTTTCATACCTATCATCATGCCTTCTATGCCTCCTTCCATCATCACTATGATCCCTATGATGTCTTCCATGTCCCCTATGCCTTCTCCTATGCCTATGATGTTCATACCTCTCATCCCTTTCAAATTCATCATCATATTCACCAACATTAGAATGTCTCTCATGTGCGGACCTAGCATCCCTTTGATGCAAAAATTCCTCCCTCAATTCATTGACTTGAGCATTGAATATATTGGTTTGAGCTTCCAACATTCTAGCCATATGACCAATAAGGGATGTCGTCCTTGGGGAAGTAGATGGAGAGTCACCCATAGCTAAATTCCAAGATCACAAGTACACCAAAAAAATAATAGAAAAAAAATAAAATAAAATAAAATAAAATGAAAAGGACCTCGCCACTCGCTAAGTGTTTCACTCAAAGAAAGTATCACTCGTGTTTCACACAATTTTAGGCTTTTCCTCTAATGTTCACACTTGCCTTTTTCCACTCCCTAAAATTGCTACTCATGAAGCTCTTCAAAGAACCCACCAATTGCTCAATCAAGAATGTGAAAAACTTAAATGCACTTGTGGAAACACACAATGAAATGTATCATCCAAGAGGTCAAAAATGACAAAATGAGACTCTTAAGACAAAACCAAAGAAATTTAAAAGACAAACAAGAAAAAGATCATCAAGAAAGCACACTCAAATAGTAGAGGTCAAAGGAGACAAGTATGAAGTCAAAAAGTGCCCAAAAAACGACTTAATTGTGTGTTTTTTTTTTCACCAACCAAACATGGCCCAAAAATTCCAAAAAAAAAATTTAGAAGCTAGCAAATATGTTGAGAAGTGTTGGGGAATTTTTCAGAATTTTCTGGAAATGACAATGTATTTTTCAGTAGCGCCTTTTTCTATAAGTGCTTTTTTTTAGCAGAATCACTTTTTTTTAGAAGCCCTTTTTTTCCCTTTTTCTCTGCAGAATTGAATTCCTCTATTTTTTCTAATCAATTTAGGCTTTTGAATTTCCAGATTTGAGTAAGAAATGAAGAAATAACACCAAAAACAATTTCTCAACAATATTTTCGGATCAAACTCCTTCAATTGAGTAAGATGATGATGAACACTATGAAGATCAGAAAATTTTCCAGCAACTAAGCATTGCGATTTTCACTCAAAATCAGAATTGGAATGATGGAAATGACCTTAAAACACACAATAAATCACTTTCCGTCAACAATTAACCCCAAGACTACACAAAATCATCAAGATCAAGCATGAACATCAAGAGCTAGAAGCTTCAACAATGGTGTTTTCACATGAAGCAGAAAAATTGCAGATCCGAAATTTGGCCTTAAACAACACAGATTTTGGTGCGAAATTGATCAGAAACAACTTGCAAACATGAAATTAAAAACATGGCATCCAGAATCAACAATAACTTGCAACATCAATGTTCATCCATGGAGTTCAATACACAAAGATCCAGAATATTCAGAAAAAACGAATTTGAGGTCAGAATGACTGAAGTTGATGCGATTTGACCAGAAACACATTAAACTCGAGAATCAACAACAAGTTTCAAGGATCAAACTCAAGCAAAACAGAATCTTTTTTTTTTTTTGAACACCGAACTGGTTGCAGATTTCGTTTGTTTGTTTGTTTTTTTTTTTTCCAGATCTAAGAAGGAAGACAAAATGAGATGCAAGAGAAAATCAGATTCAAGAAAATGACCGACAGATCTATGAGAAAATGACTATGAAAACCGAAAAATGAAAAGAGGAAACTGTAAGAAAAGTTGGAAAAATTTATGATCATGGAAGAGGCTCAATAATACCACATGATGTGAACTACACATGTAAATTCACTAAAAATCCAAGGATCATTCCAAACATCATAATTTTTCCAAACACAAAATGCAAGAAAAGGGAAAGAACTCACAAATGTGGAAAGATGAGAGATGATTCAAGAATGAAGAGAAGCCACATTCTTCATGGAAGAATGATAATCCTCAGTGTAGATCGCCACAAGAGCAATTAAGCCTTGATAAGATCCATGATAGGTTCAATGAAGAACAAAGAGGAGCATTTGCTCTAAACTCACAATTTCATGAAATGTTCAAAAGTCCCCTACAAGAAGCACACCCAAGCCTTATATAGGTATGGTTTGGCCATGGCTACACAAGCAAAACAAAGCCCACATACAAGCCCAAAACATGGCCCAAAGAGTTTAACACATGTCTACATATTTAAACCCAAGTTACAAACTTAAAGCATAGTCTATTACAATTAAAGAAAATCTAAACAATCTCAATTACTAATAGATTTATAAGACAAGGAACAATCTTAGAACTCTTGTTATCATCAAGCAAATAAGCCATTTGATTCTCTAATTGCTCCTTAATCTTCTTTGCTCTCCCTCTTGTTATTGGTCCTAGTGCCAAATCTTGAATCTTCATGTCCTTATTAAACAGGCACGACTGTTGAAAGAGAAAGGTAACCTAGTGGAGCTAGTTGATCCAAGGTAGGGTTCAGATTTCAATGAAGACGAGGCAAAGGTGATGGTCAAAGTGGCCTTCCTATGCACCAATGCCACATCAAACCTTAGGCCATCCATGTCTTCAGTGCTAAGCATGCTTGAGGACAGAACTGTGGTTCCAGAATTTGTTGCACATCTCCAAGTGAAGCAATGGATGCGATCAGATTAGAGGCAACGCAGAAGTTTTACATTCAGGTAGAAGAAAATAAAATTACTGCAACACGAAGTCTGAGCACGACAATTGATGTGCCATGGACTTCCTCATCTTCATCAGCTACAGACCTCATTCCTATCCACCTTGACGCTTCCTATTTGGAGAAAAAGAAATTAAGAGAGTCTGTATAAATTGCGTCTATATTTGCAATTTCCTATAGCATAAGATCAATTTAAGATATTATGGAAAAACTAATATTACTGATCACAAAACACAGGAAGTGTTTTTTTACTTATTAAATACATTTTCGTTCATGCTGTTGAGCAAAACTAAATGTGCAGCTGGCACTGACAAGATTACTACTAATAACCAAGTCTGTTACACTTGTATGAGGAATAGCTATATGAAATAGAGTTTAGAGCCCATTGTATGTAATAATTTTCTACTCCACAAATACCTATGTAGCTTACCCGTGACATATGGAATAATAATAATAATAATAATAATAATAATAATAATAATAATAATAATATACTATTTTCATTAATCTTCATACCCTCTTTTCATCTCAAAATTAAGTTTTTCCAAATTTTAGTTTTTTTTCCTCTATTATATTTCCAAAAATAAAAAATATTCTTATTGCCATGTTCGAAAAATCACATTCTTTTATGAATTCAAAATTTCATTATTTGTGCTTAATTTTTTAAGTTTAAAATTATAATACATGGACACAAATGATTGAAAGTAATTAGTTTAAACAAATGGGACGAAATACAAACACCTCCCTTGTCAGAAATCAACTTCTGTTTTCATGTTTTCAATCGCAATCGGATGATGTTGCGAGTGAGGCTTTATGCAGGAGGAGGCAGGGTGATGTTTGTTAATAGAAAATTATGATGAAAGGCTCCACATCTAAAGTCTCCTTTGTTCTTTTTTTTTTTTTTTTGGTTACAATCTCCTTTGTTCTTTTTAGTAACGATAAAGTTAATTATTGATTTATTATGCGTATCTCCAGGAAAACGTTGATGTGCTTAGCTTTTCCTTTTCTTCCATGGTCCCTGTCTCATTTGTTTGTATCTAAATACCCCTTTTACAGTGGACCGATTCTTTCTTCTTTTTCCGCTATTTTGTGTGCAAAAGGTAGTACATAGTCCCTTCTTTCTTGCTTTTTTACTCTTCTTATGTGGTCCTTTTGGGTGCCAAATTTTAGATTTGGGTTCCTCGACGGGACTTTAAGAATTCGACAAGTGAAGGTGTGAGGAGCCAAAATAAATGGTCAAAAATAAACTAAGTTTGAAAGGCTGAGTGACTTGATGGTTGTTCGACGAAGTCAATGAAGTGTCGAAGATATCAGCGTGGATGAGGTCAAGTTAGACTTAGGCTTCAAGCAATACATGTACATCTCGACAGAAAGTGTTACAGTCGAGATTAAGTAGTTTTAGTAAAATCAACTACTGACCTTGTATCCGTACACGTGTCTGGTCGGATGATAGGTAGTTTTTATATTTTTTGTCTATAAATAGCAGTTCTGACGATGTAAAAAACGTTGGATACATGATCTAAGTTCCTAGCATTTCTCGCATCATTTCTTTCAAAGTCAATTTTCTTATTGCATTTCTTTCAATTCCATTAATCTATTCCATGCTATTTACTTTTCTGTCATTTATATTTCGCTTTGTTAATCCATGTTCCTTGAATCCTTGTTCTTTTAAAAGTTTTCTTTAATTTCCAGTCACTTAAATGCTTTTCATTACATTTCTGCATTCATTTTATCTTGCATGTTTAAATTTGAAAGTGTCTATTCATAGCATTGTATTGTACATTTTTTAGTTAAAATTTGCGTTTGATTATTTGTTGATCAAGTTATTGGCTCTCGACGGCAAATCTTGCTTACTTTAAGTGTTAGTGCCATTTCAACACATAATTCATTTGTCAGTTGGAATTATTCTTATAAGAAATTGACAAAAGATTACAATGATTAATGGCTTAACAGTCAAGAAAGTTGAAAACTAATAATTTGTTTGTTTGACAAATTTGGTAGAAATACTCTACAAAACCAAATTTCCCAGTAAATAAATTGGCACACCCAGTGGGACGAGTTTAGAGTAACTCATTTTAGTCGATGGTTTTATGCGTCTAAGAAGTGGAAAAATTACTGCTTCTAACGTGTCAAGACAATGAAATATGAGTGGTAGTGCAAGTAACAGTGCCACAATTCCAAGTGTTACTAATGCGAATGCGTCGACGAGCAATACGAATGCTTCGACCACCAGTATGTATGCTGAGGTAGTTAATATCCCAAGGATGAATAATGCTACCATTGGTGCGGGTACTGGGATGATAATGGCTAACGCACAAGGAGAAACGATTCCAGGCGCTATAGTATATGAGCCCCCGGGGGTTCAGAATGCTTTGGAAGTTCAAGCATCGTATTGAAGCGCAAGAAATTCACGTGTTTGGCCAACAGCGCATGTAACACAATCTTTGTTTGGGAAGCCTTATGGTTATTTATATAACTCGACAGTTCCTGCTATTGGTTCGACTATATTTAACCAATATGCTAACCAGCCTTTTATACCGTTTGGAAATTCGTCTGACACTCAAGGGATGGTAGTATGACTACTACTACAACCAATTGACAAGGGTCAGGACCAGGGGACATGTCGAGGAAAGTACTCCAAAATAATGGAGGTTTGACACATAGCTCGTTGGCGAGTATTCGACAACAAGTTAAGGTTAGTAATCACGAGATGGTAAACATGTTCACTTAGCAGATGGGTACAGTGATCACACCTCTTATGCAAACTACTAACCAGGCATGTAATGCATTGCCTTTAAAATTGAAAGGCTAAATCAGGCATTAGGTTTGGCAGCACCAGTGAACGAGAATGTTCAACAAGGCTCAGAGGTTATACCTCAAGGCCAAGGTATGAGGGCATTCAATAAGATGCGGGTAACCCCAGAATGGTGCAGAATGAAGTAAATCAACCGAATCAGAACCTAGGTCAGAACGTAAATAATTTGGCTTATGGCCAAGTGCAAATATTGCAAAGGAATCAGGATCAAGGGCCCCCAACGCATCAAGGTTTAGCCAACCTCAGGCACTATATCATGGGAAACTAGATAGAACAAAATGTGAATCAAGCTATCGAGCAAATGTTGAACAGACTTGGCTTTAACATTGGTCAAGCTACGAGACCATATTTCATATCTGCGTTTCCTGAATGGGCACAGCAAGCTGAAGTGCCAAGAGGAATGAAGATCCCTAAATTGTCCAAGTTTTCTGGAGATAGTGGAGAATCTACTATCGAGCATGTTGCCAGATACACAATAGAAATGGGTGAATTGGCCACTATAGAAGGTCTGAAAATGAGGTTCTTTCCAAGTTCGTTGACAAAGAACGCGTTTTCTTGGTTCTCGACGTTAAGGGCTAAGTCAGTCCATTCTTGGGCACAACTAGAAGGATGTTTCATGATCAATTCTTCAGGGGTGATTTGAGGGTTAACTTGACTGATTTATTCAATGTCAAGCGTATGTACAATGAGTCTATAGATGATTACATCTCCAGGTTCAAACAGATGAAAAGTAGGTGTTTTACACCTGTTCCTGAAGCGGAGATTGTTAAAATGGCCGCTAGTGGGTTGGATTACCACATTAGGAAGAAATTAGTAAACCAGCACATTGTTGATCTTGCCCAGTTAGGGGAGAAGGTTTGATAAGTTGAACAACTCAGGTCTGAGAAGAATCAGAAAAATAACAAAAAATTTATTAGACGTGAGAAGATCAATTGTGTCGAACAAGATCAAACAGATAATGAAGATGAGGTTATAGTTGAACAAGAAATAAACCTTGCTGAATTAAAGGATGGACCACCTTACACTTGTCAAGCATTAGTACCTTCCAAGGGAAAGGAAAAGATGAGCTATGTGAATAAGAAAACATATACATTTGATATAACTAAAGTTGATAAAATATTTGATATTTTATTAAAAGATAAGCAGCTTAAGTTGTCAGATGATCATAAAGTGAAGGGGGCCTGAGGACTCCAATGGTCAAAATTATTGTAAATACCATGGAGCTCTAGGCCATTCTACTAATGAATGTTTTCGTTTCAGGGATTTGATTCAAAAAGCTCTTAAAGAAGGTAGGCTCAGGTTTACTGATAAGCAGAAGCCTAGTATGAAGGTAGATACTGATCCATTTGGCCAGGGCATATCGAATGTCAAAGGCCAAAATACGAGAAGTTGCAACATGGTAAATATTAGTGCCAAGCAGAAGTATGTGGTGAATGTGAAAGACCCTTTTGACGTTTACCCCAGGCCTCATGAAACTGTCGAAGATTTTTTGAGGAGAAAGAACAATAGAGGGCAGTTGAAACTATGCCCACATTGTGACAAGTATTTCGACGAGAAAGCTGCTCAGAAAAAGAAGAAGAATGAAAAGGCAGGAGTTCACCAGCATATGTAGATTGGTTACGTGAATAGGAATGTTAAGCCTATTCCAGTGAACCAAGTGCAAAGGCTTGTTGCTAATAGGCCTAATAGAGCAGGTGGTGATTGGTTGGTTTAGTCCTCAAGGGAATCAATAGGAAACAACCATGGAGCATTCCAGGTCGAGTTACAAACAGGACTAGGAAACTGAAAGCTAATGTGATGGTGAACAAATGGATTAAGAATTCTGCTAAGACCCATTGCCCTGATTTGAGGAATAGGGTGAGGGCTAGAAGGACTAATCCTTGATAAGTGCCATTTGGGATAAAGATTACCAATATGGGATGATACCTTATCCTGGTGGTGACCAAGTGAAGAAAACTATGTTGTTGAAGAGTCAGAAGCGTCGCGACAGAGGATAAGGAAAGCACAAAAGCAGAAAATGAAAGCTGCTGAGTTAGGAAAGTCTCAACTTGAGAACTGTTTCATGGTTGGGACATAAAAGGTGCCATTACCCAAGGAGCCTGGTCCGAAGCAGAAAAGTGTGGTAGTTAATGTCAAAGGCAGCGATTATGAGAAGGGTCAGACTTCCAAAGCACGAGGATAAGTACCTCAGGCAGGTTTCAAACATAATAGCGAGGTTGCCAAGGTTCCTTCTGCTAGAGAGGAGAGAAAGCCTTGGCCAGTGGGTTTGATTGAAGCCGAGAAATTGGCCTTAGAACGATACAAATTTCGTGTTCGAGCAGCTCCAATTAAGGACACTGAAAATGATGTATCAATAGAGGAATTGAGAATCATAGTTAATGATTCTGATTTGCTAGATGAACTAATGGAGCCTGTGAAACAAAATGTTGTCAAAACAGAATTGTCCATAGAAGAGGTCATTGAAGCATTGAATGATCCAGATAACCCAATTGGTTTTAATGATAACGAAGAGTTTGACCCCGACACTAGTTTGGACAAAGACTTGGATGAACTGGTAATGATAATGGGAACAACTCTTCCAGATATGGAATTTGAAGATTGCCTTTTTGACAAGGAAAACATGAGGTTGGGAAGTCATCTAGAAAATGAAGAGACAACTACTGAAGAAGAGTTTACCAAGCTCGATGTAAACTTGATTCAGTATTGCCATCAGAGTATGAAGCTCAATATGAGTTATTTATTGAAGTTCCAAATGAAGAGGAATTTGAGGATTTTCCCATTGGTTGGCAATTTGTCGAGCAAGACATGGTAACCATTTTTGATAACTTTGCTAGGCTTGACAAGCCAACTAATGAGGAAAGAAATCATCTTTGACCATTGCACATTAAGGCAATGATTGAAGGTAAGTCTGCTAACAGGGTATTGGTGAATGAAGGAGCATCTGTGAACTTGATTCCAAGAGCTATGTTCAAAAAGCTGGGGAAAGATGAAACAGACTTATTGCCAACCAATATAGTAGTCACTGATTTTGGAGGAAGATCTGCACCAACAGATGGGGTAGTGATGCTTGATGTACAAGTGGGATCAGTGGAAAGGTCTACACTATTTGTGGTGATTCCTCAAGGTCTAGCTATAATATCCTGTTGGGTAGAGATTGGATCCATTCTATTGGAGCAGTTCCTTCGACAGTACACCAAAAGATGATCCTTTGGAATGCTCATGATGAGATTGAAATCATTGATGCTGATGATAGCTCATGCTACTTGTAACAAATGCATGTGGATTTCAAGGCGTATGATCCAAAGGTGAAGCCCATTTATGTGCAAGGTGGTGTGATTGAAAAAGAGACTTTGCTTAATGGATCAGTTTGGTGTCAACTTGCTGGTTGAGGCCGACGAAAAGTCGGCCAGTCAACAATGATGGATCTTGAACCTCACCAAACACGACTGTCGGCCTGGGAGGCTGACCAATAGCCAAGCACAAAAGGAGATGTGTTGGCTGATTGTATATTCGACGATGGCCCTTTAGGATTTGAAAAGGGGCTTGAGGATAAAAGTAGTTTTGAGTTGGAAGATCCTTTGGAGGAGATAGATTTAGGCAATGTTGATAGGAAAAGGCCAATCTATGTTAGTGCTTTACTGACAAATCAATTCAAGAGGCAGATCGTGGAGCTAATTTCTTAGTACAAGGACTGCTTTGCTTGGGATTACCATGAGATGTCAGGTCTGAGCAGAGGTCTTGTGGAACATAGGTTGCCTTTGAAACCTGATTGTAAGCCTATCAAACAAGCTAATAGAAGATTTGCTCCTAAAGTAGTGTTGAAAATCAAGGAGGAAGTTGAACGCTTGTTGAAAGCTAAATTCATTCGCACAACTAGATATGTTGAATAGTTGTCGAATATGCTGCCTGTCATAAAGAAGAATGGCAAGATAAGGGTATGCGTCAATTTTAGGAACCTTAATATTGCTACTCCTAAGGATGAATACCCTATGCCCATAGAAGATATGTTAGTTGATGCAACATCTGGTCATGAGTTTCTATGTTTCACGGATGGACATGCGGGTTACTACCAGATCTTCATTACTGAAGAAGATGTGCCTAAAACTGCTTTTAGGTGTCCGGGTTCAATTGGAACTTATGAGTGGATAGTGATACCCTTTGGTTTGAAGAATGCTAGCGCAACTTATCAAAGGGCAATGAATACTATTTTTCATGAAATGATAGGTAAATTTATGGAAGTCTACATCGACGATGTTATTGTCAAGTCAAAAAGTCAAGAGGAGCATTTGAGTCATCTGAGAAGAGCTTTCCAAGAAATGAGAAAGCAAAGTTTGAAAATGAATCCTGAGAAGTGCGGTTTTTGGGTGTCTGCTGCCAAGTTCTTGGGTTCTTTAGTGCATAAAAAAGGCATTGAAGTGGACAAGAACATGGCTAAGGCCGTGTTGGAAACTAAACCACCAACTACAAAAAAGGAACTTCAGTCCTTTTTAGGAAAGTTAAATTTTCTCAGAAGGTTTAATCAAATCTTTCAAGAAGAACAAGAGTCTTTGCTCCTTTGGTAAAACTCAAGGCAGAGAAAGCTTTTATATGGAATCAATAGCACCAGGAGGCTTTCGACCAAATCAAGCAATATTTGACAAGCCCACCGGTCATGATGCCTACAGAGCCACATCGATCAGTTAAGTTGTACATTTCTGCATCAAAAGAAATCATAGGTTGTTTACTGGATCAAGATGATGAGAACAATGTTGAGAGAGCTGTTTACTACCTTAGTCGAGTACTGAATAATGCAGAAACAAGATATAGTGCTATAGAAAAGTTGTGTCTAGCATTATGTTTTTCTTGTACAAAACATAAGTATTACTTGATGCCTTGTAATGTCTTAGTGATGTCAAAGACAAATGTAATTAAGTACATGTTGTCCCAGCCAATTCTGAATGGTCGAATTGGAAAATGGATACTTGCATTGTCTGAATTTTCTTTGCAATATGTACCTATGAAGGCTATTAAAAGTCAAGCAATTGCTGACTTTTTAATGGACTATCCATGTTTAGGAATAAAGGAACTGACAGGGCTAGTTGATTTGAAGCCCAAACATTTGTATTTTGATGGCTCAAGACATTAGAATGGTATTGGTATTGGTATTATGATAATATCACCCTTAGAGGTACCAACTAAGTTAATGTTTGAATTGAAATATGCTTGTTCTAACAATGAGGCAGAGTATGAAGCCTTGGTTGTGGGTTTGAAAATTTTGATAGAAATGCAGGCACGCACTATTAAAGTTTTGGGGATTCACAATTGGTGATTAGGCAGCTAACTCAAGCATATAAATGTGTTAGCCATAATCTTGTCAAATACTGTCAAGTGGCTAGCAGTTGATGAAGCAGTTTGACAGTGTCGAAATGGAGCATATTCCTAGAGAGCTAAATCAAGAGGCTAATGAATTGGCCAAATTGGCTTCAGGATACAAATTATCTTCAATGGCGATGACAGAACTCATTGAAATTCGTGAGTTACTGTATCCTTTAGATGAAAGGGATATTCTTGTCTCCAATGTCTCAAATGCAAATGATTGGCGTAAGCCAATTATAGAGTATTTGGAGAATCCAAGTGCTGACGTTGACAGGAAGATTAAATACAAAGCAACTAAGTTTGTTGTACTTGCAGGTGCTGGGTGGAGGCAGTGGCCCTGAAAGAAGTAACATTGCAAGACACTGTGGATTTTATTGAAAATCACATTGTTTGTCGATTTGGTATACCACAAGTAACAACAACGGACCAAGGATCAGTGTTTGTTGGGAAGAAGGTTGTTAAGTATGCTGGGTCAAGGAAGATTAAGATGGTAACCTCGACGCCATATTATGCACAAGCAAATGGTCAGGTCGAAGCCATGAATAAAATCATCATTGGTTTGATAAAGAAACACATTGGCAGATATCCGAAGAGTTGGCATTCAACTTTGGAACAAGTTCTTTGGGCATGCAGAAATTCTCCCAAGGAATCGGTAGGTACCACTCCTTACAAATTAGTTTATGGACATGATGCTGTTTTGCCTGTTGAAATAAACCTTGGTTCAATGAGAATTCAAAAACAAGTGAGTTACCAGTAGACCAATATTGGGACTTAATGTTTAATGAATTAAATGAAGTCCATGATGAGAGGGTTATTGCTTTAGAACAGTTGATTCAACATAAAGAGAGAATAGCTAAATTCTATGATAGTCGAGTTAAGTATAAACGTTATAAAGTTGGTGACTTAGTGTGGAAAGTCATTTTGCCAATGGATAAGAAATGTCGAGAATTTGGAAAGTGGTCCCCAATATGGGAAGGATCATTTAAGGTTGTTCAAGTATACTCAGGAAATGCCTACGCGCTTGTCGAAGTTAATTCTAGTTTTAGAATTAAGTCTATTAATGGCAAATATTTAAAGTCATATAGACCAACGATGTGTGAGGTAAAAAATACAACATTGAAATATAAACGGAATTATTTTCTTAATGGGCCATTTGGCAATATATAATACATTGTCGAATAGGCTTGTAGCCTAGGAATACAAGTAAAGTCCTTTAACACTTAGCTTATTACAAAATAAGTCTAGTAGTAGAAGCTTCACCATGTTTAGGTCGACCCATGCCGAGGAAGAGTTTAGGAAGTTGAGGGAAACATAGGAAGCAGAAGCAGTCTCCGTGACAAGACAATTAAGTCTACAAGAGCCGCTTCAAAGGTAAGACACCCAAATCAATGGGGTGTGATGTTGAGATTTGGAAGCATCAATGAGGGGTGTCGAGCTCTATGAGAGCAAAGGAAAAGCTGGAGTTAGGAGAGAAGCAGTCATCAGGTGCCACAATACGCTTGACAATAGGCCTAGATGTACCATACTCTTTCTTGTCTTTCGTAGTTTGGCAAACCTTCATATTGGAATGAGTTGTGAAGGAAGTGAAAACACTACAGAAAGAAA
The DNA here is from genome assembly GCA_037113605.1 of Calophaca sinica. Lineage (NCBI taxonomy): Eukaryota > Viridiplantae > Streptophyta > Magnoliopsida > Fabales > Fabaceae > Calophaca > Calophaca sinica. The sequence goes on along the minus strand of CM073732.1, from coordinate 107,033,044 downwards.
GAATGGCTTAGGCCATTCCCTTGCTCACATAGTTCAATGGGTTTGGTAAGCCACATTAGGCATCTTACCAAAACTTATTGCTAAATATTAGGCAACTTACCAAACCCAGTGGTTGTTTCACCATTGAAATAAAGACCTTCAAAGAAACTCCAAAAAGTAGGGTCTACTGGTTCCCAAATGAAACGAGCAAAACCAAGCAAGAAAAGGTAGAAGGAGGTGAAGGTGACTTCCATTTTAACTGGTATCCCTAAGTTGAGTTGGCTTAAGGAAAAGGGAAGTTTGAGTCGGGTTTGGAATTTGTGAAAAAAAGCAGGAGTTTTTCAAGAATTCTGGAAACAGAGGTGAGCAGAGTTCTAAGAATGTTTGCGCATAAGGGAAAGCAAATATTCTGTTGTAAGGATGGAAACCAAGATTGCAAGCCCCTATATATAGCACAAATTTATGTTAATTTTTAAGTTTCACAGACAAACTGACTGGTCAATGGCTTTAAATGTGATTTATGGCCAGAAACTGGAGTTAAAAACGTTAAAAGAAAACGTGCAAGTTGGACGGTGAAGTGAATGATTGATAAAAGTGTCAAATCAAGTTCAGTTTGTGAGGTGCAAGTTATTGTCGAACGAATATTCTCGACATACACTAATCAAAGAAAAACAAAAAGAAATTACAAAGGAGTCTTTTTGTTATCTTCCCAAGTTGCAGCAAATTCAAGTTTAGCAGCTTCAGCATTCTCATAATTGACTTCAAGGTCTGTAGCCTTCGACAAGATAGCTTGCACTTCAACAGTGCTGTTGGACATTTGTTGGTCAAGTGCCTTAATCTCTTCTGAACAAGACGCCTTGGTTGCTTCTTGCAATTGAGCCTTGGCAGTGGCCAACTGTGTCTCCAATCGAGCAACAGTCACTACAAGAAATAGCGGGATTACCGACGGCCAAAAGCCGTCGGTAATCCACAAATACCGTCGGTAATAAAAAAATTCCGACGGATTACCGACGGATATTAGGCCGTCGGTAAACTGCGCGTCGCAAATACATACCGACGGCTTTAACCCGTCGGTAAATTTCCGACGGTTTTCTCCGACGGTTTTAACCCGTCGGAACTTCCGATGCCATTTCAGACGGCTTTAAGCCGTCGGTAAGCTCGACGGTTTTTCCGACGGTTTTAACCCGTCGGTAATTCCGATGACATTTCCGACGGCCATGACCGCTTGGTAAATCGAACTTAAATTTTTTGAAAATTGTTTAAATATTTATTTTTATTAAAAATTATTTACTTTTTAAATTATTTAATTTTAATTTCTGTAATCAATTTAATTTATTTATCCATTTAATTAATGATTACTAGTTATCACATTTAATAATTAATTTCTTTCAGTATTTAAAATGTAATGCGATAACATAACTATAAAACAAATTAAAAAAAACGTAACAAATAAATAAAAAAATTCGACTTAACAAAACAAGAATAAAAAATATCCGAAAATATAAAAAATATCAATACAAACATAACTAATAGTCCCGATAATCATGATCATGATCACTATCACTATCTACATCATCGACATGATCACCAGATTACTATGGCGGAGGCGGTGGAGGAGGCGATCAGCGAGCTAGCAAATGGTACAGATCCTCCCGCTGCGCAAAGACTGAGCCAAAATGGCAGCCGTCCGGCGCTCTCCTGGCCGACGATCGCGATCCGGTGCTCGCCGCTAATCGCCGCCGCTTTCGGCCATGGCCCGCTTCAACTCTGCTTATCTCCCGCTCATCCGCGGCAAAGACGATCGGCTGGATTTACTCTCGGCCGGAGGCAAGAAACCCCTTTCTTGTAGTTCTTTGGCAAGGTCGCCAAAGACCGTGATAGGCGACCTTCTTCTTGCCGCCAACAACATTCGCCAAACCATCAAGAACGCATTGGATCTCTCCGGGCTTTGACTGGGAACATGAGGATGTCTCGAGATCTAACCTGAGACATCCTCGCCAAACTCCTCTGTCAAACATAAACAAATTAGTCAATTTTTATTGTAATAAAACAATATAAACATTGTTAAAAACTATTCATTATGTTTTATAATTACCTGGTCCGCCTCGACCGCTCATCGACAAACTCACCTGCATCTCCTAATATGAGTTGCACGATGGAGCTCGTGCAATCAACCTCCTTTGCAAATCACGAGACCGTAATTATTTAATAAAAAAGCTTAACTAAATAATAATAATAATAATAATAATAATAATAATAATAATAATAATAATAATAATAATAATATAAAACATACAAGTCGAAAGCGTCTGCGGTCATTCGCCGACCGACCGAACCTCCAAAGATGCAAGCTCCCACCCTTTTCGTGAGGCTCTATTCTTCTTCGCTTCTCGCTACGCTTTGAACTCGTGGGGAGTTCCAGTGCGCTTGTAGTCGCCAGATCTCATCTCCTATCCAAGTGGGTCGCCCATTGAGGCGCATCTCTAAGCATATCGATAGGCGGTGGGAAGCCTTCATATGGAAGTTCTTCTTGATCTGCTCCTCTGCTCTTCCTTCCAAGAAACCTCTCCTGTATGAATATAATACGTTATTAAAAATAATTGAGATTCATGAAATAAAAAAATAATACGCAACAAAAAAATAAACAACTTACTCTGAAAGAATTGAACATGTGCCTCCGCTCAGCCACCGTCAGCGTCCCCCAGGTGGGCCAATAGTCATGGTAATTTTGCTCAATTACTTTCGTGATAGCCTTCAGCTGGCTTTGACTAAGGAACCTAAACAATAACAACATACCAAACAAGTTAAAAATATATAGGTTAAACTGTAATTTTCGCCCTTATCCTTTTTTTAGTTTTCATTTAAGTCCATTAAGTTATAAAAATTACTTCAATTTCGTCCTTTCTTTTTAATTATTCTTTTTTGTCTTAGACGAAATACCATCTTACACGTGGCGCTTTGTTTTATTTTATTTTATTTTTACGCCACATGTCGATGGTGATTCGCCTAAGAAAATATGAATAAATAAACAGAAAAGACGAAATTGATGTGATTTTTGAAGTTTAAGGGACTTAAATGAAAACTAAAAAGATAAGGGACGAAATTGAAAACTAAAAAAGATTAGGGAAAAAATGTGTATTCAACCTACATACTCACCTCTACCACCTGGCTCGATGCAACTCGGCCATCATACAAAGATCCGAATATCATCAACGACCTCCGCTTCATCGTCTTTGCCGCCAACCTCCTCGTCCCCGGAACCCGGTCGATCGGATGCCTGGCCCACACTATACTCTGATCGGACACATGAGTGTCGCACCGCCTCAAACACAAAATGAGAGGAAGAAGCGGCAAGTGTCTGCTGGAACCTGGGGTGGGCATCATGTAAATGGGTGTCGATGCGCAAGGTCCCGCATCTTTGTGTAGGTGCCCAATGTGACGTAGGCTACGTGAGGGGCGAACTCATTGGAGCCTGTGTAGGCGTAGATGTATGCGACGCTGTGTGGATGACAACATCGCATAGCCCATCATCAATCCTAATAATGTTCGGCCTCCGACGACGCGGGGTCGACAATGATGCCCTTCCCTTCCGCTGACCACTACCGGGTGGTTTGGGCCGAGCCCTGAACCTCCCGATGCCATATATGTCTATAGAGAAATTCAATAATAATGATCATGAAATATTATATTTAAACATAACAATATTAAAAATGAATTCCAAAAATAAACAAGTTATATGAAAATAATCGACAAAATAAAATATGTTGTTAGACATTAAATTCTCTAATTGTAAAAAGTTAAACAAATTTATTCTCGCCCGTTCGCCCACTCGCTTGACATCGCCTTCAGATCTTGATGGTTACGCCACTTCTTCATTTAATTCCTCATCTCCATTTACATCTTCATATGTGATTGGATCGCCACGTAGTCGAGAAATGGGTTCAACCGTTTACTACGCTGACATGAGACATCTCATCCACTTGATAAGCCACTTCTTCCTCGTGGATCATCCGCTTCAATGCGACCCCTTGGTTTTGTCTTTATTGCAACACACCAACCTTGTTTGTCCCTTCGAGTTGACTGGATAAGGGACATAATACACTGTCTTACATGTTGTGCTATGATAAACTGATCAAACATTTGGTATCTTCTCGCTCATGCATATGTCAACGATATTATATTTGCGATCCATTCTTGTGCCTCTACTTGACTGGATCAAACCAATTACAATAAAATAGCACTATTCTTTTAGTATAGTCTAAATTATTGTACGCCACTCATATATATGTTGAATCACGCCGTAGAAGTCGCCTTCACCTCCCTCTGTGGCACCTTTTACATAAACTCACGTTAACCTGCTTTTTTCCCCTCTGCTTTTGACTGAGTTTGAAATTTGTAATCGTTCTGAAATACGTGTGCCATTCTTTTTACACGTGATTTAGGACCATGAGATAAATTTCTCAAGTGTTCGATTATGGGCGATTCGACTCGCTATACACTGCGTATACACATGCACAAGTGATTTAGGGTTCCTTTGCAAACAATCTTTTGTATTTTCAAACAACAAATAGTTGAAATAGGACTAAAAATACATACCTGGCTCATAAACCACGTTGGGAAATATTCATGAATATAGGCAGAAGAGTCTTGTTCGCTTGTGGGCTTAGTTAACAAGAATGCCCTGAATAAGTCATTATCAAACAAATGATCATGAATAGGTGTGGACTAAATAAATTGAAAGTGGTCAAAAGTATACATACGTAAGATATGGTGATACTTCGGCACAGTTGATCAACACGTGAACGTGTGCTGACTTCCAATCTTCTCCCGTTAACCAGGACTTCAGCTCCTTTCCAGCATGACGACCGGGAAGGCAAAACACTGATAAGGCCAGCGGGTGTCTTTCACTTTCAATTTCTATTTCATTCCTATTATTTGTTGGTGTCAGCATGAAGTTCGTAAAATAATGGGAACAGAAATGAATTGTCTCACGATGTAAGTAAGTTGCACAAATAGATCCTTCAACCCTGACCTTATTTTTCACCGACCGTTTTGAGTCACCCATAAATCTACAAAATAACAAGGTTGGTGATCAACATTTAACCCGGGGCAGTGAATAATTATGTTAAAGAATATTTGATTATATTACCTTTCGAATGGATACATCCATCTGTATTGAACCGGTCCACCAAGCCTAGCTTCATGTGCAGATGCACCGGGAGATGTTCCATAGAGTCAAAGAAACCAGGGGAAATATTCTCTCCAACTTACAAAGAATGATCGTATGTTCGCTTCCATCTTGATAAGATCATCATCTCTCAATGTTGCGTAACACAAATCTTTAAAAATTGGTGAGTTACGTAAGTGGATTTAAAATATTTGACTACAGGGAACTAAATGCAATAGGAAGTAAACACTCCATGAATACATGACAATCATGGCTTTTCATCCCAATCATTGTTCTTTTGTTCACATCAAAGACATCTTGCCAAATTAGAAGAATAACCGCCTGGCATTCAAGTTCTTTTATCCACCGGCTGCATCGACATAGCTTCCTCAACAGTTAAAGAGTAACAGGCTTTGGGTTTCAGGGTTTTTCCATCCTACCGAGTCGTCAAATGCAAGTCCTTTCGCTTACAGTAAAGTGGTAAGTCCAGTCTGGCCTTATCATTGTCTTTCGTTCTTCCTCTAACGTTCATCACTGTGAGAAAAACATTGTCAAAAAAGTTCTTCTCAATGTGCATAACATCAAGGTTGTGTCTCAACAAATTATCTTTCCAATACGGAAAATCCCAAAAAATACTTCTTTTAGTCCAATTGTGCCATTGTCCATATCCTTCAAATCGATCCAATTCACCAAAATCTGTGATTTTTGGCAGATCCATAACTCTGGTAAAAATCTGTTCGGATGTCAACCTTGGGGGCGAGCCATCTAATTCAACTTCCCCCTTCTTGAAGGCGTTCTTATTCCGTCTAAATGGATGATCTGCTAGTAAAAACCTGCGATGTGAGTCAAACCAAGAACTATTCTCCCCAAATTTCAAGGTAAAGGTCTTTGTATGCTCCATGCAATGGGGACGTGCCATTTTACCATGAGTACCCCAACCAGACAACATGCCATATGCAGGGAAGTCATTAATGGTCCACATAAGAGCTGCCCTCATTGTAAAGTTCTTCTTTCGTGCAACATCATAAGTCACAACGCCATTCCACAACCTTTTGAGATCGGCAATGAGAGGCTGGAAGTAGATGGCAATACCATCTGTTGGGGTATCTGGACCCGGTATAATACAAGGCAAGAACATATAGGGCTTAGACATGCACATATCGTGAGGAAGATTGTATGGGGTAAAAATAATCGCCAAGAATAAGGTTTCGCCATTGATTGAACATATGGGGTAAAACCATCAGAGCATAAGCCAAGTCGTACATTACGTGGATCTGCTGCAAATTCGGGATTCACACGATCAAAGTGCTTCCAAGCTTCACCATCACAAGGATGTCGCAACATACCTGAAGTGCTTTTATTCTCATAGTGCCAAGTCATTTTGTCTGCAGTCTGTGTTGACGCAAACATTCTCTGCAGCCTTGGAATAATTGGCAAATAAAACATTGCCTTCCGTGGAACTGGTTTTTGTCTACCCTTCCCATTATCAGTATGTGACATATACCTTGGCTCACCACAAAATTTGCATTCAACCAGCGCGCTATCGTTTTTACCAAATTCATTGTCGTAATATAACATACACCCTCTCACACAACAATCAATCCTTTTAGATTCCAACCCCAATTTGGACACTAAGCTTTTAGCCTCGTAATAACTTTTTGGCAAACCATCTCTGATAGGTGACGAGTCCAACATCATCTTCGCTCCGAGATCCAAGCACATACCCGTAGCTCCCCAGTTGGACCTGAGAGCTAAAAGCCTCTCACACATTGATAACTTAGAGTCGTGAGACCCTTCAAACAACTGGCTTATTTGTTTCTAACAAGAGATTATAAACTCATTGTGTGGTCTCATTTGGAAGTTCATCTGTGTCATCATACTGTGGCTCCTCGAATGATACGTTGACCCCCAAGGCATCACAAACCATATTTTGCATCAATTCAATCTGCTCACCATATCCCGTATCTACGCAATTACTTGAAGCACCTGTGCAATTATCGCCAACCCCTAATCCAACCCGAGGTAACTCTTCACCATGTCTAGTCCAAATCCGGTAATTAGGCATAAATCCAACTCTCTGCAGTGCGATGACCTCTCCTGGGCTCTTGATCTTTCTGCAATCGCATTTAAGGCACGGACACCTAATCCCTCCATTAATTTCGAAATCTTCGTGTGCCATTGCGACTTGAACGGGTGATCAATCCCATCGCAAAAAGATTGTTTCAAACCCCTCTTCCGGATACAACCTATCGTGACATCCAACTACGATTCAAGGAAAAAATTCCATCTTACTGCATGTCAAAAAAAAAATGACAATTTCAAAGAAGACGACATTCTTACAACCGCTCTCTTTCTTTAAATGGTATGACTTATCCCATTCGAGGAAAAACTTTTTCAGAACTCGTGATAATAGTCATTCTGCATTCTCATATCTTATACTTGACAAAATTTTCATTTCCCATTGGTCTCTGAGTACACAAAATGATTGCAGTTAGGAACAAGGCAATCAAGTATGCACCCAGAGAACGAAAGGAAATGAATCTAACCGAAATTTCATCAAATATCAAGATACGAGAATCAAGCAACAACTATTATACAAGTAAAGAAAAAGTTTTTTCCCAAACTGTCCGACTTGGACAATTCAAGGTTCAATATACAATGAACACGTGGTATCTAAAAGAGTACACGCACTCAATAATATATTGAACCTCAAACGGGAAGCTAAGGCTTTTCTCCGATACTAATAACAACAATCAAACATCAATTTCATCAATAATTAAAAAGTAACATGTTGAAAGTTGACATCCTCTTAAAGGATAGAATTAAACAAGCATACCGACGGCAAGGGAAGCATAAATTCTTTTAACAATTTTTGTTTTCATAGTGGTTTGGCTTGGTATATGCCATGCAATTAGAGCTCCTATATGGTCACATCTACCATACATCCTAATCCTTTAATTGGCCAAAAAACAATCATTTCATTTCAGCTTAAAAACTAGCCTAGCACTGTAATCTACTACATTAACCAAGGCGTTGATGGTATCTCTAAACAACATAAAATTGGTTACTTTATTATTTTTTTAAAAATAAGATCATCACATAATTAAATTCATCAAATATAGGATTTTAATAGTTTATAATTAGTGTCGATACGATTAATTTGGGAATCAATTTCCTCGTAATTCATGTCTTTGTGTAATAATATGTCTTTCATATGTTAAATTTTTTAGTTTAATAAACGTTGTTTGTATTTACAGTATAGTATATAGTTATAATCTGTAAATATTTTGGATATTAATATGGTTACTATCTCAATATAAATTGGTTTCTACAAGTATAGCGAGACGTAGCATGAACATAGGATCAGAGATTCACTTACTGAAATTGAGTTTATGTGTTGCTTGCTAAATGAATAATCTACATGCTACCTTACTCTAACATAAAATATACATTAAACAAAATTCCCTCTGTGGAGAGAAGTAAATCGAGTGATTCCTTCTCTCTTTTACTTTTCTTTCAACTTAAAAGAAAAAGTATCGACATATATTATCCAAAAAGAGGGGTTTTGAATCAATTAATGAAGTTCATTTTTCAAAAACATCATTAAAAAAAATGAAATGGGATTTTTTGAAACATAGGAAAAGGTGATCTATTGAGTCATTTATACGAATCCAAAATATTATGATTATGAAGAACTCAACGGGACCCCTCGAATTTGTCAAAAATATTATCTAGACGCGTGAATAGATTGACCTTAAAACAACAACGATTAATTACGATTGCTATAAAACAAGCTCGTATTTTATCTGTGTTACCCTTTCTTATTCCGGTACCTTTTGTTAATAATAAAATTACTTCAATTTAAAAAAAGCGAGTCGACCACTAGAACTACTACTGTTTTTAAAAAAAAAATGTTTTTTAAAAAAAAATAGAGTTACTCTTCAATTGAATTCAATTTTGAATCGAAAATCAATTTCAATGTGGATTGATATCTTGTTCGAAAACTACGACAACTATACATCACTTCAACATAAAACATCCTTTGTTAGCCAAAACACACATCACCTCAAAATTCTCTCTCTGGAGAGAACTATGAAGCAAATCAAATAAATATGTCGGTGTGGGGGTCAACAGCCAACCCTTTTTCCACCCAATGAGTCAACCGACATTTCGTTAGAGTGCATACCTAATTCTCAGAACAAGAGAGTGTCCACGTCCTTCGATGTGAGTGGCAGTCTCGGAGCAATGTCGTGGCCTCGAACTAAAAATACAGAAAAAACATAGAAAATTTTAACTAACAAGCTACCAAATAGCAATCAACAAAAATGAGCAGGATGCCAACCAAACAACAATCATGTTATAAAATAATTCCAAATAAACCCCAAGTAAGCTTTTTGGCTTTCACTATTTTTATCAAATCATGAATTCTCAAAAGCTATTTAACCTCCTCATGTAAAACATATAATAGAGCATAATAGAGTGGTGATGGTGGTGGTGGCGGCCTGGTTTCGCGAACAATCGTTGAAACGTTGGAATAATTGGAACTTAGGCTTAAGACAAAAATTAAATAGAAAAGCACAAATGTAAAGACATACATCATATATTATCCGAATACATTTATCCAATTAAAATGTTAAAGCGATCAAATACTAATGTACATAACATGCATAATATAAAATAGAGGCTAGCTAGTGGCGGCTCCTTGAGGGGTCCCCAGGACAAAATCGAGGCGAGAGAATCCTCAGAGGAGTCGATGGAGTGTAATCTGCTACGGTGGGAGAATATTTTGGTGTGGGACGGAGTGTAATCCTCTCCGATTGGACAATACTCCCCTGACGTCGGAGTGTAATCCTCCCGCATTGGAGAATACTCCGGAGTAGATGGACTATACTCCAAGATCTGATCGTCATCGCTGGAGACCTGAACGATGTATGTCCTCGATGAGCATCACCGTAGCTACAGGCCTCCTGGGATCACCATGCTTTGGTTCATCAAATCACGATCCTCAAGACGATCCTTAGTCCCGATGACAAAGCTATTTCGATACTCCTCGCAGACATCATCGCCTCCTAGAAGGCATAGGAGGATCACGATGGCGAGCATCGCGATCCTCAATCGTCACAAAGCTATTCCGATACTCCCTTGCGCACATCATCGGCCTCTGGAAGCCCTACCTCGACCACGGTTTCCATCTAAAGACATTGTCTGCTTGTTGTCAATATTGGTCACCATGAGCATATAAACCGAAAATAATCGAATTACAACAAAACGAACAAAGGCATAGGTTTGCAGTATTTAAGACTTTATTCCAATATTTTTTCAATATTTTTTCAAATCATGATGCTAACTGAAAGCGAGGATGCGCCAACTCGAATTGTTTTTTTCCCCTTCTAATTAGCATGCTTATGACAAACTTTTAACCTTGGACATAAAATAAGAATTCTAAACTTTTAAAACAACTAACAATCCACAAAATCAATAAGAGCAGAGCAACCGCCAAACAACTAACAATCCACAAAATCAATAAGCAGAACAACCATCAAACAACTAATAATCTCACGCAAAGGCTACTCTTGCAAAGCTACTAAAACAAAAATCAAATACCAACAACAGGGAATACAAACAAACCTTAGTTCCCAAAATCACGTAACACAAAATTGGAGGTCAAGCCACAAAGAATACTGTGATGCACCAAAAACCTTCAAAATCACGTCAAAAACCTTCAAATCACTTCAAGAACTTTCAATCGTTCTGAAACATCGAAAGGAACACCAAATCAATTTGGGATTCGGAAGAAAAAAACACGAACAAAGAAGGGACAGAATAGAGACAGAGAATGAGCGGTGGTGGCGGAGGTGACTGGCGGACCACGATCTTTGTGGAGGTGGTCGCGGAAGGTCTTGTGGAGGTGGTGGCGGCGACGCGTGGTCTTTGTGGAGGTGGCGGCGGCGAGATGGTGTTCCTGTGGAGGTGGCGGCGGATAGAGAGAGATGAGAGAGCGAGAGAGAGCGGACACGGTGGTGGTGGTGGTGGCGGAGGAAACGCGGTGGTGGTGGCGACTAAGACGTGGTGGTGTGGGCACGGTGGTGGTGGTGGTGGTGGAGAGAAAGAGTGAGAACAAAGTGAGAACAAGAATGGGTAACGCAGAGAATAGAGAGAATAGAGTGGTGGTGGTGGTGGCGGCCTGGTGGTGGTGTGGGCATGGTGGTGGTGGTGGCGGCGGAGTGGTGGGGGCGGAGGGAGAGAGGGAAGTGAAAGAGAAGAGGGATGAAGATGGAGGAGAGAATAGTGACAGAACAGAGAGAATAGAGAGAATAGAGTGGTGGTGGTGGTGGCGGCCTGGTGGTGGTGTGGGCGTGGTGGTGGTGGCGGCGTAGTGGTGGGGGCGGAGGAAGAGAGGGAAGTGAAAGAGAAGAGGGATGAAGATGGAGGAGAAAGGGAAGGCCTGGCTTCTGATTATTATCGCGCATTACCGACGGCTTTTTACCGACGGTCTAGGCCGTCGGTAAACTGTTCGGCATTAAGCGGGTTTTTAACTTACCGTATAAAGCGTCGGTATTTGAAAAATAGGCGCGTAAATGAAATATCTTTGAAATTACCGACGGGCATTGACCGTCGGTAAATTTACCGACGGACTTGTTGTTTTACCGACGGCTTGGCCGTCGGAAAATCCAACGTTTAACCGACGGTCTCTGCCCGTCGGTATATGCCCGTCGGTAAATCCGAATTTTCTTGTAGTGAGTTTGTTTCAGTTCAGGTATTTTAGCTTGATAGGGAGCACCTTTTTCGACCAATGTAACTTTGTCTTGGAGAAGAGCCATTAGTTTATCTCAAAGCTCGTGTTTCTCTTTGAGAGCTTGTTGATATGGCAGAATGCTGTTGTCAACTTCAGGCAGTTTGGGAGTCAAATCTACAATAAATTCATATATTGCATTGAAGTGGCCTCGACGAATTAGAGGCAGCCGTTTGCGGAAATTGTGAATTTCTTTGATAGTGCAAATCAAATTGTTTCTGATTTCCTGGTTAAGATAGAGCTCATCAAAGGAATATTTGAAGAAACCTCTCAATTCTTCGACCAGTCCATCGAGTTTCTCAGCAAAATTGTCTTCAGAAAATGTGGAAGAACGAGCTGATAAAGGAGAAGTTCTGCTACTAGATCCAGAAAGCAAGTTAATCCACTCATCTACTCCGACATTGGCCTTTTCAGTATTGGTGCCTTATAGCACAGGGTTAGTCGATGAAGCAGGCTGAGTAGATGAAAAAGTCAGTGCATCAAAAAAGAGGTCCATATCGACACTCTCTTCCCTAATTACTATGGGAGGTACATTCTCAGTGACTTGGGGGCAGAAGTTATTTCCTCAGAGGGTATAGGATTAGCTTAATGAGGAGAAGTCTGAATGGGATTTTCTGTCAAGAGGGTTGGCGCAACCACATCGACGTCCATGGCGGAATGTTCTTCAACTTCTTGTGCAGGTTGAGTTTTTTTGACCTCCTACGGAAAAGACAATCAGTGTAACACATTATAAACTATTTTTCTAACACCAATAGAGTGACAAAGGAGTGTTATACCTCAATGGTTGGATGAACAATGTTCAGGAAGATCATTTGCAAGGGTTGAGAAGTATCCACACATGGTTGCTCAGGTGAGCCCTGTTGAGTTAACATGATGAGGCAATGTTCACAAGTTACAAAGTACGAATGCTTTATGAAATAATAACACACTTTGTCAGTGCTCAACGAATCAACCTCTTCGATAGAAAGGGGGTCCTTTGAAATGTATTCGTCAGAAATGCCTTTCTTTGATGATACAGCCCTTGTTTCCTGTAATATGGAAATATATGAATAACAAATTGAGTAGTGCGAAGTTGACCACCAATTAAACAGTGATGAAGTTTGGCAGACCATTACAAACTCTACTGTTGGAGTGCCGTCAAAACTTTCAGAATCAGACTTCTCTATAAGAGATTCTTGAGAAATGAGAGTTTTGAGAATTAATGTTTAATGGGTCATGTGAAGAAATGCATTATACAAGTCAAAGATAGGAAATACTGTTTGAGGTGTAGAACGTGAAGGAGAATCAGTCAGAATCATTTTGCGCCTTTTTTATTGAGCTTCAGGGGCAACTATTTTCATTTTTTTCTTGGTTGACTCTTGCTGTGAAGAACTGTGTGAACGCTTCGACCTTGCAGGTTATTTCTTTGACGCCACTGGTTTCTTGCAGGTATCCGTTTTCTTGACAGAAGACCTGGCGGATTTCTTTTTTGTTGCTTTCGATTGAAGAGGGGATTCATCATCTTCATCAGCCTCTTAAGCTTTGCCACTTGCTTTACCACTTGTTTGCTTGTATTTTAGAGATTCTTTAGGAGGAAACACTAAAAAAAAAAACGCTAAAAAAAAATTTGAAGAAATAAGTGTAAAGCGCAGGTAGGCTTCCAGAGAATAAAACAAATTGAATTAATTACCTTGGGGAAATTGGGAGATGATCTCGACAGCCTCATCATATTATTCAAAAGGCAAAGCAAACCAACCAGTGAAAGTAACTTCTTTGTTTTTATACTTGTCGATATTAGAATGATATTGAAATCGTTCTAACGCAAGGAAGTTACCAGCTCTTGTTGGTTTACCTGGAAATGGATCAGCCAATCCAAAATTTGCACAAGGTAAAGGCACTGGTTCAGGACAAAGGAGTTTCACAAGCGATTGCCCTGTTGCTTGCTGATGTTTTAGAGCCATAATGCCCCAATTGTTCTCGTGCTTTTCTTTTGATTTAGCAGTCATTTCATTTACCTGTTGAACAATATAAAAAGGATATCTAGGATCCCATTTCACCTTATCAAACTTTTCAAAGCTACGAATATCCTTTAAGTGCTCACCTTTGGTCTTGGTTGAAGGGTCCTGTTCCTGTAGAGTGGGATCAACAAATCTTTTCACGCAATCTTCAAAAGATGGGTGGATTTTTTTGTAATATTCATCCCATCAAGTCACAAAATCTTGAGATACACTTAGGGTGGTGGTAAAAGGGACAAGATTGACAGCTGCCATGCAAAGGTCATTCTTTTTCTTTATACTGTTGATGGTCTCTTGCTTGAGGTCGATGGAATCCAAGAGAATGTCTTCTTTCTTGTGAGGGAATGGACCAGGAATGGATTGCATAAAGCCAATGTTGTTGGTAGAAGCATTGGGTAGACAAGCAAAGGCAGAATTATCCGTCGAGCCAGGTAATCCAGCAGGAAACACTTGACGAGCAAGGAAATGAGTCCAAATGATTTTGCATCTCTTGTCATTTGGGTTGAAGGGGGATGTGAACCATTTAGGTCCATATTTTCTGCCAATAAAGGGTTGAAAGCGAATGCCTTGAGTGTTGGAGGAAAGAGAATGGAAGAAGTTGAGATAGTACTTGAAACTATCAAACTCATTGTCGAATGGCTTGGGAGCATGATACATGGCCAGGGTGCCATAGGTATCAACTTTAAGTTTTGCTGGAGCTTTGTCGACAGTGTGCCTAGAAGTGTGGCATTCAACCACAGTTGTAATAACCATATTGGGCTTCTAGCTCCAATTTTTATTCCTCCTCCTTTCACCATAGTATACAGATTCGACATACTCGAATAGAGATTTGACAAAAGAAAAAAACTAAGAGCCCACCTTTTACCTTCATGAAGAAGGTTTGCCAAGTTGAGTAACTGTTTCGACATTTGGACATTTTTGTTACAAAAAACAAAAGCAGAAAGCCAATGAAACAGAAAAGCTACATGTTCTTCGTAAGAAACCTCTTCAGTGTTTCTCATTTGGCTAGAAATGTATTTCGAAAATGAAAGAGGTTCCTCGCTAAAAACATCAATGATGTTTTCTGGTGTGCTTAAAGGGTGAATCATACAGCCATCCGGTGGGAGGCTAGTGAGGGCAGCAACGTCGAAGAGGGTTGGACCCATCATTCCACAGGGGAAATGAAAATTATTGGTGGTTTTGTTCCAAAAGAAAATGGCAGCTCCTTACATAGAAGGGTCTAACCTAAACGTTTGCTGGGATAGTTTAATGAGGTGATAAATGCCTAATTTTTTCCAAGTCTCAGCTTTCTTAGCTTCAACTCTAGCAAGCCAAACCAAGTATCCATTGATACTAAGCGGAGGAGTTTTGAAAAGCCTAGAGCTCTTAGAAAAGTAATGGATATGCAAATTGCGGGTAGAAGCTAAAATGTCAGTTTGACCTTCTCTATTTGGGAAAGAATCCCTAAAATCCTCAGGAAAACTAGATAAGGTCATCACTGGTCCTAAGTAAGCAGTAGGAGGTCCAAAAGGTAAGAAGGATCATTCAAATAAGGTATCATTACCTTGGATTTTTTCGATGGAATGGACGCGTCGACACTAGGATTACACCATGTTTTCCTTAGAGACGCTTTGGTACCTTGAGCTGGATTCAATGAAGATGCCATTGAAGATCTGCAAAGTTTTTTCCAGAAGTTCAAAAAGAGCAAAAGTGTTTCAAGTTGGGTTTTGAGGGTTATTTATAACCAAACTTGGGAAGCAAACGTGCGAACGGGATGTAACCGCCTATTACCAAATTAATGATGGCCCTATTTTTTAGGGAAGTGGGAAATGCAGACCTATGATGGGACAATGTGAAAAGTAACTGTCGCGCGTGGTGAACTAAAAATTTTGGTTATCTTCACATGTGGTGTCGAAAACTAAGAATTTGGGGGGCATCTATTAGGTGCCAAATTTCAGATTTGAGTTTCTCGACGGGACTTCAAGAATTCGACAAGTGAAGGTGTGAGGAGCCAGAATAAATGGTTAAAAATAAACTAAGTTTGAAAGGCCGAGTGACTTGACGGTTGTTCGACGAAGTCAATAAAGCGTCGAAGATGTCAGCATGGATGAGGTTGAGTTAGACTTAGGCTTTAGGCAATACATGTACATCTCGACATAAAGTGTTACTGTTGAGATTAAGTAGTTTTAGTAAAATCAACTACCGACTTGTATCTGTACACGTGTCTGGTCGGATGATAGGTAGTTTTTATATTTTTTTTGTCTATAAATAGCAGTTCTGACGATATAAAAAAGGTTGGATACATGATCTAAGTTCCTAACATCTCGATGGCAAAGCAGATTAAAGGAAAACGATTACTGTGTGCCTTCCACCTTTTTCTTTCAAGCAATTGCAACATAACTCAACTCCATTTCAATTTATTGTTCTATTTATTTATTTATTTAACTCATCTGCAAATTCATCTTTAGTTTGCGCATTTCTCGCATCATTTCTTTCAAAGTCAATTTTCTTATTGTATTTCTTTTAATTCCAATAATCTATTCCATGCTCTTTACTTTTCTGTCATTTATATTTCGCTTTGTTAATCCATGTTCCTTGAATCCTTGTTCTTTTAAAAGTTTTCCTTAATTTCCAGTCATTTAAATGTTTTTCATTACATTTCTGCATTCATTTTATCTTGCATGTTTAAATTTGAAAGTGCATATTCATAGCACTGTATTATATATTTTCTAGTTAAACTTTGCGTTTGATTATTTGTTGATCAAGTTATTGGCTCTCGACGGCCAATCTTGCTTACTTTAAGTGTTAGTGTCATTTCAACACGTAATTAATTTGTCAATTAGAATTATTCTTATAAGAAATTGGCAAAAGATTACAATGATTAATGGCTTAACAGCCAAGAAAGTTGAAAACTAAAAACGTGTCAAGTATTTGACCGTTAAACAATTAAAACCGTTGTTTTCAAAACGAAATTACCACGTAACTCGTCGATCACATAACCACTTGAAAACTAATAATATGTTTGGTTGACAAATTTGGTAGAAATACTCTACAAAACCAAATTTCCTGGTAAACAGATCCCTTCTTTTGCATCACTTCTTCTGTTTATTGTATTCCCTATGATGAGTGGCTTTGTTTTTTGTTTTGTAAATCTTATTTTAAAGTTTTATTACTTCAATACTTTTATCTTTTTTTTTCATCAAATTAGTCCTTTAAAGTTAACTTTAGTTTTAGTTTAGTCTCACATGCTCTAAAATTTGATAATGTTGGCCTAATTGGTCTAGTTTTTGCTTTTTACAATAGTTTTTTAGATTTTGTGGCATAATTGATACAGACACATACATTTTTCGTTGTAGATCGGTTAATGATTTGCCTTGAAATTAACGTTTTAAAACATGTGGGACTAAATTGAAAAAAAAAGATAAATGGCTAACTTGAAATATTAAATTTAAATAAAAGACTTTTGTAGTAATTTTACATTTTTTTAATATTGTTATGTGTGTGAAGAAAAATGTTACAAATCATGATTTTATAAAATTAACAATCAAAGTCAACATGAAAACAAACTCAAAAATATTAAATGGATAAAAAAAATGTTAAATTAAGTATTTACAAAACATTATTCTCTTTCTTTTCTTAATAATCTCTTTTTTAACTTAAATATTTGGACAAAAATGATTTTTCTCATTGTTGAAACACATCAATTATAACATTTTCTTATTCAAAAAATGATTTGAAAAGAAAAATTTAATTTTTTTTTGGGTATAGTTAAATTATAATTTTAACTGAAAATTATCTATGCCCAAAATTGGATGTTCACAAATCCCTGTTTGCAGTGGCAGACGGTGGGGATAAAAATCAGAATACTGACATGATTTCTGAAGGAAAAAAAAAGTACCAATGAATGTGAGTTCACCAGTTTATTCACGTATCTAGTTATTACTTCTTTTTTTGTTGTTGATAAATAAAAGTTATTATCTTTTTCTGCAAACTATTTGTATTAGATTTATATGTACTACAAAAAATATTTTTTTGATAAATAAAATAAAAAAGTATTTTTAAACTCATTAAATAATAAATTAAAATTTCAAGTATCATTTATTCTTTTATAAATTTATAATTAAAAATATTTATATTTGGATTGAGATAAAAAAAAATGGACGCATTTTTTTAATTATGCTTCCCAATATTGTAGCTCGTTAGGCAAAAATTCACTCCTAACCCCTTGATTTATTATGTCAAAAAAAAAACCCCTTGATTTATTAGGTCATGATTTGTTTTATTGAAACATAAAACACGATGTCTTTAAATACAAGTTACACGGTTGTATCAAAGAACTGTAGCAGGATATCAGACAGGTAAATGCAATTATTTATGTACACCTTCTCCCAATAGGAAGAATCTGGGTGGATAGGATAGAGGTCTGCAGATGATGTAGACAAAGCAGTCCAAGTTGCCCATCAATTGATAAACCCTGACTTTGTGTTTTTTGTCTTACTTTTCTTATTTTAATAGCTCAGAGAATCCGTGCTCAATATGGGTGTTAAAGAAAAATGTGCAAAGAAAAATAGAGCCTATACTATAGTTAATTTTTGAAGTATAGTTAAGTTTTTAACAGAAAAATAGATGACTGAGTTTTTCTCACATGTCCTTAGTGTAACTATGTTTCTTATATAGATAATAGATTATATTTGATACTAATAACGCCTCATTGCCTCCAACTTCTTTTCATCCTTGGATTTGAAACAAATTCTAGAACCACAGTCTTGCCTTCAAGCATACTTACCACCAAGCCGGGGCGGATCTACATATGCCCCAAGGTGTGTACTTGCACCATCTCAAATTTTCAAAACCTCATCTCCTTATAAAGTTTTATTTTGACCCATTTTACTCTAATATTTTGCACCCACTGTCCAGATTTCCCCCAATTTTATTTGGTCTCCTTTTGTAAGTCTTATTTTTTTGGTTCATGTACTTCTGCATGCCATCTTATGAATACGGTTTCAGTTAGGTTGTTTAGCATTTTTCTAGTTTTTTCACAAGATTCATAGTTGACTAGACCTCTAAAAAAATTGCACATACAACACTATTTAATACTGGACACAATTTTTCAATTTTTTTAAGCAGCTAGTTTCAGTAATTTTTTTAGAGCATTCACTTCTAAAAGATTATCATTATTGCTACCAACTTCTTTCCTAATAACATTATTTCCTAATAACTAATGCTATGGTAAATAGGCATGTTACTTTTAGAGTATATAATTATTTTGTGCTTTTTAATGGCTTCTTTGCATTACGTAATTGAAAAAATGATAGTTTTGAAATGTATTACTTAAAGAGGATTAATATTTCAAGAAAATAATATTTCGTTTCGGTGCTAATTATGGAAAAATAGGTTGCCTAATCGAACGAGGGATAAATAGATAAATGATTATCTATTGACTTATATTGAGAAAGATGTGTTCAAGAATATTGACAATGAGCTGATCATTCAACGATTTCAAAACATAAAATCGTGCAGATGAAAAATATAAGTATGTATGTAATTTAGATGATAAGATATATTAAGATTTTATGATTTTAACATTTATGTCTTTATTTTTATATTATGATAATAATTATTAATTAAAGATATATATAGTTTGACCCCGCTAACCTTGGGTCCTAGATATGCCACTGCCACTAAGGACATGGGGTATAGAATTATCATACAAGGCATTTTATCAACCAAAGATTACGTAACCCTAGATATTTACTAAAGCCCAACCGTTAATTGACACCACCAAGGATAGAGTGCATATATGCTCGATGGTTTGGAGGGTTGCGATTGTCTTGGGTTGAACCCTGGAGGTTGAGAAGTGCACCAAGAATAGGTTTTTGAAACCACTCCAAGAATCAATGGACCTGGAAAGAAGAGATGGGAACATGTGAAGGCTGCCTTCTTGAGCGTCAGAGGGAAAACTCTATACTTCGCTGACACTTTCGCCCCCTGAAAGACATCATATTATCAATATATCCAAGGTGCTTGACAAAATCTTTGGTACCGTTGTATGTTTCAAAAGATGGTAACATCTCTAAGGCCTTTGGTATTAGGGCGAGTATCAACATAGCTGTGAAAGGCCCTGCGGCGTTGGCAAGGTCATCATTAGAGAAGTTGTAAAAAGGTATATGTTGAACTGGCACGTGGTCATGACAACAGTTTGGAGGAGGGTGTAGGATAGATCTAGTAGGTTGTTCGTGATCGGAGCAATCTTGGCAATGACTCTGCTGAATAGAATGACGATTCTCGTACCCTGCAAACTAATTTGGACGCGTAAATGTGGATTGTAGCACAGATTGAAATGCCTCTCTGTTCATTTTCCACATGTTCCAAATGTTGGTTGGTGTCTCGTAGCATCTTATTTTGATTTCTGATCGACTCTGCCAGATCTTGAATAACAGCGGTTGGAACCAACATCGGTTGATTCGGTTGCTCGACTACTGGTATGCCGCCCTGGTTAATCATCGGATCAGGGCATTACGAAGGAGTGATGAACACAACATGCTCATTGCGCTCCGCCCTAGAGGGTGAAGCATTGTCGATTAACCGTTGGGATTCGCGAGCAATAGTGGTTTTCGAATTCTGGCCACGAATAGATTTCTGAAGTTCAAGAAAGGATTGGTTCCCAAGAAACGATTGAAGATCGCAAAAAATGAATAAACGAGGGAAGAGCTTCCCCACAGACGACACCAATGAACGAGAGAGAACTTCAGACAGGAGGAATAGTGTGGCCGGAGTAAGTGGTAATGCGGCAGCAATGACGATGGTTTTGTATCTGTAAACACTTTGTTGTCTAAGTTAGAATTTCAACAAATGGTGGAGATGCAGAAATATAATGCATACCTTCACCTTTCACAGTTCGCTCCTTATATATGTGAGTGACCTCCTTCTACCTACCAACAAAGCAGTTGAGCCATAACTGACGAGGCATGAATCTTAGCACTGATCACGATGTAAAGTGCGCTCTGTCGTTGATTCAAAACATATGGCTCTGATTCAAATATGCTGCGAAGGTCGCGATCCGCGTGTTGATCTTATCTACGGCTCAGATCAAGGGGAGCATGTAGATCAACAGCTACTGATCTCAATCTGAAGTAACGATTCGTGAAGTCTTTTCCTTCAGATTGGCTAAATGTGTGTTTCTTTAATAAGGATTGGGCTTCAAAGTGGGTCTTAGCATTTCAGCCCGTACCAGAATAAGAACAATGTAAATGACTGCATGGTTGTTGGCAATAGACATATTGTGATTTATTTCTTGCCTCTATGTAGAGAATCAATTTTGTATTGGAATTTTTTTTTAAATAGAAAAATGAATACGGTTGAATATGCAAGGAATGTTATTGTTTTTAAATTTCAAATTAATTTTCCTAAAATAATAAAACTAGTAAACAGAGCTTGGTGGTGGAGTCCTTGCGGCGAAGCTTGGGTTCAGTATAGACGGCGACAGTGATCTCGTGTAGGATGCACTAAAGAACGGAGCTATTGTGATGAGGGTTATCGACAACGGTTCCATGAACAGCAGCGGCAGGTCGACGGGCAGCGCTCTTCACTATAGAGAAAGGCTTTGGTGTGGCACTAGTTCTCCAGTGTTGGTGAAGGAAGTTGGCATACATGAAGGCTCACGATGGTTACTCTCATATTTTTTTTCTCTTCTCTATTTCTTCTCGCAACCAAACATAGCCTATAACAGAAAGCATGAACAAATCGTTTTTTGACATTTGTTGAAATAAATTACTTCGAGGATATTTGCAGGTAAAATAAATTTTAATCAAAGTAAGCATGTGTTTGGTTCTACAGTAATGAAAATTGATTTTGAATTAATTGATTTTAGTTAAAAGTGAGTTGAATGTTATAGAGTGATTTATGTTTGGATACATTTACGTAAAGTGAGTTGAATAATAAATTTGAGAGTAAAAATCACTTTTGGAGATAAAAACTATAAATCCTAGCTTCAAGTTAAAATCAATTCTAGAAACAAAATCAATTTTACTTGAGAGCACGCAAACATGACAAAATGAATTTTATATCTCTAGAATTACTTTTTGTTCTGTCAAAAGTGAAACCAAACATAGGCTAAATATTTTTTATTTTTTGTGAAATGAAGCAGCGGCGGCTCTTTGTGTTGGGGTGAGGTAGCAATGGCTACCCCAAAAATTAAAACAAATTTAAGATTAGGTGTATACACACACACACACACACTCACACACCGAATATTGATATATGTGCATAAATTGTCACATATGTTATGATTGTTTGCATTGGTTCAATGGTTTTATCAGTTTTTGCAAGTGCCAAAACCTTGGATCGATTCTAGTATTAGCATTTCTTAGCTTTTTGCATGTCTATTTTAGATCTGTGCGCAAAAATTATCATAAAAATAAGACCTAAGCAAGATTCAAGCTACATGCTTATGTGTAAAACAAGTAGTTAAAGCCACTATGCCACTATCACTTATTTTAACAATGATTAAATATTAATAATTATATTCCTTAGCAATTTAGCCCCCTCAAATAATTTAGTCTAGCTCCACCACTGAAATGAGGACGTTTGACACTTACAACCGTACGTTAATTCAAACGCGCTTACTACTGCTTTTGAAAAATCATGCACATGCTTACACTTACAACCATACATGAACATAGTATCTCTGAGGAATGCTACGAGCACTCATTTTGACAATCGCTCACTAACACTTGCACGTCTATTTAACCATGTCACACTTTTATAAACATTGATTACATGTTTACGGGTTCAGCAGGTTGAGTGCTTTTTATTTATTTTTTTGATTTTTATTCGCATCTCAAAATCTGGGTCAAACGAAAATCAGGAAGTGGGAGCGAGATTGGAAGTGAGCTCCAACGACAGAGCACGACGACTGGGACGGAGGAGAAGTGGTCGTTGAAAACCCAGATTGCAGAGACCAGTTATTGGTGGTGTAATGACGTCGAGGGTCGGGGCGAAACCTGCTACTACGGTGACAGTGGTGGGCATTGCAGCTAACGTTGACGTTCGTGACGGGGACGGTAGTCGCACCTCAGATGCATGGTGGTGAGATGGTTGTGAACGGCATAGCTGAAAGGGGTTTGTTGCGGAGGTTACAGGAAGAAGGTTGTCGGGGTTCTATGTTTCTGTTAGAGGCTGGGTTGTTTCTCGGTGGTGATGATGGCGGCGTTTAAATAGGGTGACAGCAGAGAGGTCATAGGTTCTGTTGGGTGTTTGGTGGAAAAACGTAGCGGTGGTGGTGCTTGCGTGATCTTTCTCATGGAAGAAGATGATGATGAAATTGATTCCTCTATGTTACTTTGTTTGGATTTTACTGTAATATTGGGCGTTTTGTTTGATAGTCCTCTCCTCTCCCTCTGGTTTTTGTAATTTGTGATTTCTCTTCTTTAATGGCATGTTGATCTGATGAGTGGATGTTGCAATGGTTACAGTGAAGACTATGGGTTTGGGGAATGGAAATCAAATGGTGGTCTCTATTACTGAATAAGAGTTAACAATTAAAATTTTAAAAAATAAATAAACTTTCAACTTGTTTACACGGTAGATGAGCGAGACTTTAAAAAATGCAATGATGTGGCTAAAAAAATGAGCGAATGTTCACGGGCAATTGTCAAAGCGTTAGTTCCTCGCATTGCTCTAGTATCTCTTTTGTTTTAGTTCGCGGCTGGGACCATTAAATTGCGGACTGCATCACGTTTTGCGGCCGCAATATTGCGGATGCATTGGTCGCCGCAATGGCATCGGACCGCAATTGTGGAGTTATTTTCAATTACGCGCATCAACCGCATCAGAACGGCGTTGCGACCGCATTGTACCGGTGTAGCGACCGCATCAGCCCTATTCCGTTCAAATTTCTTCAGAAAATGAAAAAATTTCATAACCCAAAACCCCATCTGGTTTCAGATCTGAAAAAAGATCAAACCTTTATCTCTGTCTGTCTTTCTCTTTACGACCCTATGTTTCAAGCACCCCAGAACCGGCTTCTGTAGAGCAAATCTTGCTATAGTGGTAAGTGGCAACGGTAAGGTGTTGTCATCCCAGAAGTTGCTTCTGAGTTCAAGAATAGAAGAAGAACAGAACCACAAATCTACAAGAACAAAAGAAGATATTTGTTGCCGCCGCCGTGAACCGTGATGCCTTTTTTGAGATCACCGCGGCTTGACTTGAGAGGTGACTGGGAACAGTGGAAGATTTTTCAGATCTCAAGGTGAAGAGGTATCTTTTTCTATTTTTTTTAATTCGTAATTAACTGTTGGATGATGTTCTGGAATTGAAGGGGAAGGGGGTGGGTGGTTCATGGTGTTGAGATTTGTTGGTGGGGGAAAAATCTGAGTGAGTGTGTGAGTGTTTTATTTATTTATTTATTCATTCTTTTTTTTCTGATGACCCTTTTTTTCTTTTATTTATTTTTGAGTGATCTTTTTTTTTTGGAGTGATCGTGTGTGTGTATATATATATATATATATATATATATATATATATATTTTGAACAAATGTTAAGCTAGTATTTAACTATTAATAGTATCTTTTGATGCAATGTCTTAAATATGAATGAAAATTTATACAACACTGTTCATAAAAAACATATATAGTGAATTATAATAATTATAATTTTTTTTTATATTTTATACGAAATTAAAATTATTTCACACCACAACTATCGCAACCACGACTACATTAAATCTATGACTGAGACATGCATGCACGCGCATGCAGCGTATTATTTATTATTTAATGAAAAGAGGTACATGTTGGCTTGTCTTTTCGTCTTCTTTTTAAGTCTCGTCCTGAACCATTTCTTTCCCTGTCCTTTTCTTTCTCTAAAATAAAATCTGTCTCCTACTGGAGTATCATTTAGTCCCACCATAGTAGAAGAGTCATGCATGTGCTGCAACTGCAATTAATTAAATTGATCGAATTTTTTTTTCAAAGGCCAAAATAATTTTATTAATAATGGAAGACCATGGCTCAAGCCAAGCCAAGTCCCAAGTAAAAA
The DNA here is from genome assembly GCA_037113605.1 of Calophaca sinica. Taxonomy (NCBI): domain Eukaryota; kingdom Viridiplantae; phylum Streptophyta; class Magnoliopsida; order Fabales; family Fabaceae; genus Calophaca; species Calophaca sinica. The sequence continues at coordinate 107,008,094 of CM073732.1, read as the reverse complement.
CAGACCAATACAAGGTTTGCTGTATTGAATGACTTCCAATACACCAAATTCTTTAAAAGATAGCGTCAATTTAAATAACGTTTTACTATTGAAGTGCTACTTAAAATTAAGTAGAAAACTTTTACTAACGTTTTATTAAAGAAGTGATGCAGAAGGATAAAGGTAAAAAAACAGCGCTTAGAAAGAATAACGCTATTTTAACTAATAAAAAGCGCTTCAGAAACAAAACGTTACTTTATCTTTTTCTTATATCAAACAATACTTCAAATCTGTTCTATTTATCACCTCTTTCCCTCTTCTCTATTTCTTCTTGCAACCAAACATAGCCTAAAACGGTGAGCATAAATAAATTGTTTTTGACTTTTCTTGAAATAAAGAGTAATTAGTCACATTAGTCCCAGAAAGTGTAACTCGGTATCACTTTGGTCTTTGAAAGAGTGAAAACTCCAAAATAGTCCCTGAAAGTATTCTACGTTTGTCACTATGGTCCCTGTCGTTAACAATTTCATTGAGTCGGTGAGTAATTGGTCACATTGGTTCCTGAAAGTGTAACTCGGTGTCACTTTGGTCCCAAGAAGAGTAACAGCTCCAAAATAGTCCCTGAAAGTGTTTTATATTTGTCACTTTGGCCCCTACTGTTAGCTATTTGATTGTCTGCATTCCAAAATAATGGCTAATGGTAGGGACCAAAGTGGCAAACATAGAACACTTTTAGGGACTATTTTGGAGTTGTCACTCTTCCAGAGACTAAAGTGACACCGAGTTACACTTTTAGGGACCAGTGTGACCAATTACTCACGGAGTAAATGAAATTGTTAACGGCAGGGACCAAAGTGACAAATGTAGAACACTTTAAGGGACTATTTTGGAGTTTTCACTCTTTCAGGGACTAAAGTGACACCGAGTTATACTTTCAGGGACCATGTGACCAATTACTCTGAAATAAATTACTTCTAGGATATTTGAGGGTAAAATAAATTTTAAATATTTTTGATTTTTTGTGAAATGAAGACGTTTCACACTTACAACCGCACATCAATTCAGACACGCTTACTCTGGAGTCGTTTATCTCTTATCTCTTTTGTTTTAGTTCGCGGCTGGGACATGCATGCAAGAGCATGCAGCGTATTATTTGATGAAAAGAGGCACATGTTGATTGTCTTTTCGTCTAAGTCTCCTCCTGAACCATTTCTTTCCCTGTCCTTTTCTTTCTCTGAAATCTGTCTCCTATCATTTAGTCCCACCATAGTAGAAGAGTCATGCATGTGCTGCAACCACGCAAATGTTTTTTTTACATTGTTTGCTTGTGGAGAAAAAATAAGTGTGTTAATTACATCAACGAAATTAAAGCAAACTTATCTTACAAACTCCAAACACACGCTATATAAACGTATACTCACACTCTACCGCTACATTATTGATCTATCTACCGCTAAAATGAATACTTCCTCTCAAATATTTTTCTTCCTTTCACTCCTTGCCATTTGGTTCGCATCTCTAACTGCTTTTGGAGCTACTATTATTCACCCAGACGAAAGTATGATGTGTTACCATGCATAGCTCACAAATAATAAATAAATTTCTTTCTTTCCTTTTTTTTCCATTTTTTTTTTGCTAAGGTTTCGTGCTAGTTTAATTATATTATGTATTTTTTGCTCATAATTTCTACATAGATATTATATATATATTTGATGGCATGTGTTTGTAGTTTAGAAGTTTTCTGAGTACTTAGCTAATAGCCCTCAATTGTATATTGTATATTTAGAGAGAGCTCTGCAAGATATAGCTAAATCACTTGGCAAGAAGGATTGGAACTTCGAAATAGATCCATGCAGCAACAAGCCCAACTGGTTTACGCCTCCCATATCGAAAATCGTGGAGAACAATGTCACGTGTAACTGCTCTGTCGTCGGTGACAACTTCTGCCACGTTAAAATAATGTCAGTCTCTATCTTTCTTTTCCTTTTTTTGTTGTTGTTGTTTGGAACCCGTTTTAATTAGCCTTTTGGGCCGATTGAGTACATCAGATTTTTCCCATGACTTAGACTTTTCAAGCCAGCTAGGAGACTAATCACTGATTCGTCTAATTGATTAGGATTTTACCGCTTAATTCTCAATCTCTCTACGGAGTCAGGGTCGACCCAACACATTTGTAGGCATAAAATAAATTTTTATGTGACACCTTTTAAAGTAAGAGAGTAATATAAAAATTATGACCCTATTAAAAAATATATTGAAAATAAATAAAAAAATATATTCGTTACTCATGTATGTTAAAATTAAAAAATGATATGGAAAACATTTATAATTTTTTAAACCATAAAGCAACAAAATGAAATTATGGTATATATATATATATATATATATATTAAAAATAAATAAAAAAAATATATTCGTTACTCATGTATGTTAAAATTAAAAACTGACATGGAAAACATTTATAATTTTTTAAACCATACGGCAGCAAAATGAAATTATGGTATATATAAATATATGTGTGTGTTTATATTACTTGTCATATATATATATATATGACAAGTAATAAAAATATATTAAAAATAAATAAAAAAATATATTCGTTACTCATGTGTGTTAAAATTAAAAACTAACATGGAAAACATTTAAAATCTATAACCCGAGAACCCGTGTACAAATCTGTTAGAATAGATTTTTTGTTGTTTTATTTTGATATTTTAATGACACTACAGTAAAAGAGTCAATTTGTGGAGGTTTTTTTTGTCAATTTGTGGGAGGTTTTAAAAAATGCCGCAAATACGTTCGTCACAAACAATTTGCAGCGGTTTTCTGGAACCCCTGGTATCGGAATTATATTGCAGTGGTTCATTTTGTGGGGGTTAAAATCCTCCCATATCGTTCTTTTTTTTTTTTTGCAGAAAAAATTATTGATTTTCATTTTCCCTCTTGTATTCACCATTCAACAATTCAAAACTGACTAAAAAATATCAAACTTTTTCAAGTCAATCATTTATTATTTAAAATATTAAATTTACAACATGTAGCAATCATATGATAAGACCAGTGATATAGACCAGATGATCATCCAACAAAATTAAGGAAACTAATGTTTAGTTTAGCAAAACCAAAGACTTACTCTATCGACCATAACCAGTTACATTAAACATCCAAGGTTTGGTAAAATTTGATTGGAATAAGGACATGAGAAGGGCATGACAAAAAAGTTGACATTTTTAAGGCTTAATCTCAATTTCCAACCCACAACCCAAAGATTCAGATATTTGAGCTCTACCAACTGTGCTAGTGGGCAAGTGTGAAAGTTTTCTCAACGTATTTACTAATATAAAAAATTGTTTAAACGCCAATTTACTAATAAAAAGTTTTTTTGGAGGCCTCAAGCAAGGTGGCCCTGTATGGTGTGACTCAACAAGGATTCGAACTCAGATTCTCCTCTTTATAAGGAACAGTTGCTTTCACTCGACCAACACCCAATTGGTTAAGTTTCTTTTTCGCGGAATTGACCCTTTGCGATCAACACTTCTAATTAATTTAATTTGACGTTTTAACATTTACGGTAAATATATCTAAAATTACAATAGTACTCAAATATTTTAATTGATGCACGGGTAGGAATTAACAATATATATGTTCGTATACATGAGTCAAATATACTAATAGCAGGTAACAAATATAATAGTACTAAAAAAAATGAATTACTAACAAAAATTAGAGGAAAAAAATGAAATTCATCTCTAAATATTTTTGCTGCTAAGGGTTAAAGAAGTCAAATCTAGAGACTAAATTCATTTTTTCTATCTCTAATTTTCATTAGTAATTCAACTTTTTTTTGGTAGTGTAATTAAATATATAAAATCTATAAAATTTTATATAATTGAAAAATTATTTAATATCTAATTACATAACTTTATTTTAACGTATAATATATTATTTTAAAATAAATATCTACTATTATGTTTTATACTTATAGAAAAAGTTGAAATAACAACAAAAATTAGAGACATGAAAAATCAAATTAATCTTTAATTTTGTCGTCTCTAACAATTAGCGATAGAAATAGATACAATTTTTTTTTCCTCTCTAAATTTCTGTGGCTAACTATGATTTGATTAAATTCATATTCTTTTGAAAGTGATTAAAGATATAAGTATATTAATACTGGTGATAGCTCATTTTTACGTATCTGTCTGTGAATATGTATGTATATTCAATTAATTAAAGAGCTAAACACATATAACATATATAGATCCCATTTGTATATATAATTTGAATGTAAATTTTTTTCTCAAAAAAAAAAATTTGAATGTAAATTTGAATTGATTCAATTTAATTTGATGATAAAGTTACATAAATACTAACAATGCAGATAGTCTCTTGTATGAAATATATATGATCCGATAGTTGAAAGTCTAGGCATGTCACATGTTATATTTGAGATGTATTATATTGTATGATCCTAGTTGATTATATAAGGAATCCCGCGGGGGATCATTTTTGAGCTGGGTGCAATCCTTAATGAATGCACTTAATTTTGTTGCTTGTTTATCTGACTTTAAGATCAAGTTTGTTAGGAGACAAACAAATTGTATTACCCACAGTCTAGCTAAGGGGGGCACCACGCATTCCAAGTCTTATTATTTCTAATGTACTAAATTACTTTTGATATTGATCATATTTGTTCATTTTTTTAATAAGCAAAAAAAGTTATTAAAACGGAGAATAATGAGTACTCTAACCCATTACACACAGATTTAGCGTTTAGTAAGTGAAGCGAAACATCCCATAGGATTTATACACCAATCGGAATAATTACAATCTAGATCCCTTCCCTCCCTAGCTATCAACCATCCCCATGACAATGTTTTTATATGTGCTAAGATGGTAGTGTGTTCAGCGACCGCCCCTTGAAACATAATTTTGTTTCTTAACGTCCACAAGGACCATACCGCAGCGCACCAAATAAGATGTCTGACCTTCTTGAGTTGCTTACCTCGTATGTTTGCCCCATGCTGTAAAAAATTTTGAGTTCCCTCGCCATGTCATACGCCCGTCACGCCCATCCAAGAGTACACCGCACGTCACATGTTATAAGAGAACCAGCAAGTAAAGAACAAGTGATCAACAATTTCTGTATGCTGAAAACAGAATACACAGCATTCATTATGCCTACCTGTTAGAATGCACGCTTTAACAGTGCTTCGAGTGTAGGTAGCTTGTCCAGTAAAATTCTCCAGGAAAACACCAGGACCTTAGAGGGGGCCGATGTCTTCCATAGGCGCCGAAGTGCCATTGACAAATTATCATCAATGGCGCTATTATAATCAAAAGATAAATAGGATAAATATGCAGAACAAGTAGAAAACAGTTTAGATGGATGAAAATTCCAAACCTAAGTATCTTGTTCTGCCGGATTTGGGGTTGTCCCAACCAATAACTCCTCTAGTTCTTCCAAAATTTCCTCTTCCCATCAAAATAAGCATCTCCTTCATGAACATCGCCAAACCCAAACATCATTTTCCAAAGCACCTAATTCTGCAACAGTAGCGTCTTGGGCAGCAGCTACTTTGTACAATCGCGGAACAAATCAAAAAAGGCGGTAGTTCCCAACTATTTATCTTGCCAGAATTTTACGTCATCCCCTCTTCCTAGCCTTAAAGTTACAACATTGTTAAACCATGTGGGACTAGAATAAATTAAGTCCTTCCACCATATCGACATATGCCTTGATGAATGTATTCCTTCCAATATTCCTTTTGATAGTGAGCAGTATTAAGAGTTAAAAATTCATACCAAACAGCTCCTTTATTTGTAAGGAATCACCATTTCCATTTTGCTAGAAGAATAATATTGAAGGCCTCAAGGTTTTTTTATTCCCAATCATCCCATATCTTTGATTAAACACACTTTGTCCTAACTTACCCAACATGTTTTTTGCTTCTCATTAAGACGTCCCCACAAAAAATTACGTTGCATAGTGGTGAGAGAATGAAATACCTCCTTGGGGGCTTTAAAAAAAGACAGATAATACACCAGTAGGCTGATTAGTACTGAATTAATCAATGTCACTCTTCCCCCAATTGAAAGATGCGCCTTCTTCTAAAATGCCAGATTTTTTTGAAATAGATCCACCACTGGCTTCCATGTAGAGCTCTTCCTCGAGCTAGCTCCAACAAGGATACCAAGAAATTTGAACGAAATAGTGTAACAACCCAAACTACTTTCAGGATTGCCGACTGTCCCCACAAACTAACACGGGTCTTTTCAGCGTGTTCCTTCCTCACTCACACGCTTTCGGGAAAACTTCTCAGAAGGTCACCCATCCCAAGAGTGCTCCAAGTCAAGCACGCTTAACTGTAGATCTCTTATGTTCTGGGCTCCCGAAAAGAAGATGCATCTTGTTGGTATAGGTAGTGCAAATCAATTCCTTTAAGCATTCCTTCACCCATGCATTCCCATATCTGCACAGCCTCATAATCCCTCTCATTCTGGTGTAAATTCGGTTCATTCACGTGTACTCTAGCCTAGAAGCTTCCAGAAGCCTCTTTTTGTTTGTGCTTAATGCACCGGCGATCACTCCCCTCCCTCATCAGCCTCAGGCTTCACAAATAGAACTTGCATGACTATACATAAACCCCACTGCAGCCCTCAAAAAATCATCAGCACATTGAATTCCAAATAAATTGCTTTTGGCGAAGTTCACTTTATGTTCGAAATCTAATTCAAAGCCCCTCAAAATTGTTTTAATTCCCCATAGATTGTTCCAAGTCAGCTCACACATAATAATTATATCGTCCGCGTATTTTAGAATAGGAAATAAGACATCCGAATAAGCCTTATATATGTTATGAGATACCCTAACTCCGTTGATTTATTAACCAACCCCGTCAATCCCTCCACGGTAATCAAGAAGAGAAAAGAAGCCAAGGGTTGACCTTGTTTCAACCCTCTTTGTACTACAAACTCCTCAATGGGACTATCGTTCACCAACACAGACATTGAATTAGAACCAATACCGCCTTTATCCAACGCCACCAATTAAAACAAAATCCCATCCTTACCAACATGTAATCCAAATAATTTCAATCAACGGAATCGTAAGCTTTTTCGAAATCTACTTTAAGAAGCAAGCATTTGTCTTTTCTACGTTTTTCTAAGTCAATGAGCTCATTAGCAATTAGAACCCCATCTAAAATCTGTCTACAAGGAAGAAAAGACGTTTGACATGGTGAAATGATTCTGCTCAAAACAGATTTCAATCGAGAGGCTAATAGCTTAGCGACTATCTTGTACAAGCATCAAATCAAAGAAATTGGTCTATACTTTTGTAATCACTGTAGGTGGTCTGATTTGGGAATAAGGGCAAGAAACGAAGTTGTTATGGCTTTGGAAAGAGAGGCATTCAACTGAAATTCTGTCACATATTTGTTCAGTTGTTTGTGTAATAGTTTCATAATTTTGTGTCCCCTTTCATAACACATACAAAGACCTAGTACTAATTTCAATGCAATGATAATCGTATTAATTTCATAAAAAAAAACCATAACTAGCATATTAGTCTTGTACTTTTCCTTGACTAGAAAAAATTAGAAGAATAATTTTATTGAATGCCAAGCACAAAAACTCACCTATATAAGGAATTGATTATTTAAAAAATTACATTTTCAAAAGTAATGTTGAGACTGACGCCGTCAGAGAGGTTGTGGGAGAAGAGCTTTGTTGAGTTGCAGCATTCGGGGAGCAGCTCCCACAGACCGTTAGCAGTGTCAAGTGCGGATGACCTCGAGATAGCTAGGGAACATTTGGGGTGAGGGAGTTATTCACTCGATTATTCGAAAGAGGTAGGGTAGGTTTAGGGAGTTAGACACACTAGCATTTTGGTGCTTGTTATGTGATAATGGCCAGGGGGTTTTGGGAGAACATTCGGGTTTAAGTGTTTGGTTTCTGCCACTGATACGACGCTCCCCCTTTTTTCTCTGTGTGCAACACATCGAGTTGAGTCATGTGTGTGTTGGTGTTATAATTTTTAGGGTTCCTTTGTATTATTTGTCTTTGTAGTTTGCTTTTTTGGTTGTTTTTACTATTTTAATGTTGCACTCAAGCCCACTAAAATCCTATCTAGAGACTGATTAATCAATCGCTACAACTTAGTCTCTAGATCGGTCGCTAATATTGATAAAGTTTTTTTTTTTTATACTTTTCAATGCAAAATAAATCATATTTAGAGACCGATTTTTCAGTCGCTACTAAATCGGTCTCTAATATAATCAATTTTGCAGCCGATTTAGTGACTAACCAATGTTTGGTCAATAATTTCACGGATTCGGTCTCAAAATCGGTCTCTATCGTGACCCATTTTTTTGGGTCTCTATTTTGGTCACTAAATACAGAATTTCTAGTAGTGAGAGGAGAAGGAGTTGGGAGACTAGGGAGGAAGCAACACCGTTAGTTTGCTTTAAAATAGTAGAGGGGCTTATTGCAAATTTTCCTTTTAAATATATGGGATAATTAAGCAATATATTATAATTAGATACTTTATTTTGCTTATTAATTTTTACAGCATTTTTCTTATTATTTAAATTTAACATTTTTTATGGTTAAATGAATGTATAGACTTTTAAAAGGACAAAATCTCTCGGGCACTCTCCCGCCAGGATTGAACAAGTTGCCTTACCTTCAAAATATGTATGTAATTCTCAAACTTTTCTTCACATCCAAATTAACAATAACGTTATTGGACTTGTTCCATATCTTTAATCACATGTATCTATATATTATTTTCCATGACTTGCTCTCTCTCTCTCTTACAGTGACCTTACTCGCAACTACTTGAATGGTACAATTCCTATAGAATGGGGCTCGATGAAGAATCTAATCAATATGTATGATTTGTCTCTCTGTCTTCTTTTTTGGTTTTTAGTCATCGATTATTCTATATACTAAGAGGTGGTATCCGTACTCAGCACAGGTGTGAGAAAATTAACAGAAAATAATTTTTTTGATATAAACTAGCATATTATACGATCTTGACATATTGATCTTATTTTACATCCTTTCTAAGACTTTACAATTATTTTTTTCTTTTAGTAATTTCATGCAACAATAAGCTAATGACGACGTGTTTGTTAATCATGATAGTTCTCTTCCTGGAAATCGATTAACGGGTTCAATACCAACGGAGATAGCAAATATAAATACTCTCCAAAGATTGTGAGTTTCTCATCATCAAGCTTAGCAAAAAATCCATTTCATAATCATGTAAACATGTATGTGTTCAATTCAAAGAGTTTTAGTGGAACTTAACTCTAACATGAAATGGATAGGGAGTTGACGAACAATCAACTATCTGGAAAGCTTCCTCCTGAGCTTGGGAATCTAACCCAAATTCAAACACTGTAAGCATTTTATTTTATTTGCCAATATTGAGATCCCATATATTTATATCATTTGGCTATTTTGATTTTCTTCATTGATGTTTTCTCTCCAAATATGAACACTCAATTTTTAAAATCCCGTTTGATTTCCGGGGCTTAGAATAATGATTTATTGCTGTTGTTTTTCAATTATATAGGATAATTTCCTCTAACAATTTTATTGGAGAACTACCTGTAACATTGGGCAAGCTCACTAAATTGAAGGATTTGTAAGCTTCAAATTTTTATTGTTTAGTGATGACTGAATTAAAGAATACTGTTTTCGAACAAATAGTAACTTTTCATTTGTTTCATACCCTTTCTCTATGCAGTCGAATTGCAGACAATCAATTCTCTGGGAAAATTCCTGATTTTATTCAGAACTGGACAAGTATTAATAAATTGTATGCACTCTCTTCTTTTATTGTTCTTGTATTGCTTCAATTATACACCATGATTTTTTTTTATTTATAAAAAAACAATACCAATGATTACTTTACTTTTACAGAGTGATTCAAGGGAGTGGATTAAGCGGGCCAATTCCTTCTGGAATTTCACTTTTGACAAAATTAACTGACTTGTATGTATGATATTTTAGCTAATAAACAAGGTTATAGAATTAATTAACTTTCATTTTAATTGATTTTACTTAGATGTCAATCTAATGTGATATGCAGGAGAATTAGTGATCTAAATGGATCTGAATATTCACCTTTTCCACGACTTACTAACATGACGTGGCAATATCTGTGAGTTGATTGGTCTGCCTTTTTTGGAAATAGAAAAGAAAAAAGAAGTAGCTAGCAAGAGAGGCATTCATAATACATTGCTATTTATCTTATATATTGTTTCACAGGATTCTGAGGAATTGCAACATCAATGCAACACTACCTGATCTTGCGACTCTAGGGAACATGACAAATTTATATATCTTGTAATTGCATACTTGCTCCATTTTGTTTGACTATAGCTAACCATTAATTTTCTTTAGCTAAGTTTAACTTATTTTGTAACCTTTTAATATATCATGGGTTTTAACTCGTTGATTTTATAGATGTATATAGCTCTCTACTCTATTACGTTGCAGGAATTTTTTTCCTATAATCATTTTTTTTCTATAGTTTTTAAACTCACTCTTGACATGATTTCTCTTTCAGAGATCTCAGCTTTAACAAATTAAGTGGATATATTCCGGATACCTATGTTGAGCTAGTGAGTGTGGATTTCATGTAAGCAATTCATCGTACTTTCCTAGCACAATTTTTTTTTTGGGGTATATTTTTAATTATAGATCTTTACACGTCCTACAAATCCAGTTTCAACTTTCAGTCTAAATTAGGATAGTTGAATAATCCTATTTAGATCCATGAAGTTTAAACTCAACCTAATTATCAAAATTAATTCAATTCTTTTTGTTGTAAATGTAATTCAACAATTCAATAAGTTAAAATGGTTATAGGTTGTTAGCAGCTGTTACCATTAGTTAATAATCAGTTATTAGTGATATGGGCTAAGCGTGATGGGCCTTGTAGTGATGTGTATAAATACCAGCTTATATTCAGTGAATGGTGCGGTGCAAATAATAAAATTTTACACAGTATTCAATGCCCTCTTGTTTTGATTTCCCTCGCTCTTATTCCTTCTCCCTCAACGTGTGTGTGTATTCTAACAAATTGGTATCTAGAGCTTTATGCTCAGGGACATGTGTGTGTGATAGCTGTGAAAATTTTAAAGAATCTGTGCACGAGAGATCACTATGGCTGGGTCAAATGGCTCGTTCCCAATAATTTTGCATGTACTTGATGGCAAGAACTTTGAATAGTGGTGTGTGAAGATGGGAGTGATCTTTGGCTTTCCGGACGTGCTGGAAGTCATCAAAACTGGATTTCAAGATACTGGAAGAGGTGCGACATAGGCTCAATTGACGGTGTATAAGGATTCCAAGAAGAAAGACTGCAAGGCACTTTTCTTGATTCATCAGTGTGTTGACTCTATGGTTTTTGAAAAGATTTCCTCAGCATCTTCCTCAAAGGATGCTTGGGACATCTTGGAGAGAACCTATGGTGGTGTAGACAAGATGAATAAAGTGAAGCTTTAATCACTCAGAAGGCAGTATGAATTGTTGCCGATGAAAGAACAAGAAAGTGTGAGTGATTACTTCAATCGGATTCAGGTACTGACCAATTCAATGAAATCATGTGGAGAAAAGTTCACTGATCAATATACGGTCGAAAAGGTTCTTAGATCATTGTCACCAAAATTCGATCACATCATGGTCACAATTAAGGAGTCAAAGGACCTTGCAAAACTGTCTATGGAGGAATTACAGAACTCTCTTGAGGCTCATGAATATAGGCTCAATGAGAGGAATAGTGAAAAAGTTCAAGAACAAGCTCTGCAGGCTCAAACCAATAGCAAGAAAGGAGGAAATTGGGGAAAAGACAAGAAGGGAAAAGGGAAATGGAAAGGTGGAAACAATGGAGGAGGAGGTGAGAAACTGACTGAGCAAGATCAAGGGGAATCTTCAAACAAAAGGAGGGAAAGTCAAGCTCGAAACAAAGGCAGCAAGAAAAAGTTTGACAGGAGGAAAATTCAGTGTTATAATTGTGACAAATGGGGGCATTTTGTAGATGAATGAAGAAGTGGAAAGAGTGGAAAGAAAAGGTCAGATGAAGAAGCCTACCATGCTCAAGATGATGGGTCAGACTTTGATCAATTGCTAGTAATGGTGACTACTAATTCTATTGTTGATAACACAAAAATTTGGTACCTTGACACGGGTTTCTCCAACAATATGACTGGTCACAAAGAATGGCTAGTTGATTTTGATACAAATGTTAAAAACAAAGTCAGATTTCCAGATAATAGTGCCATTTCAGCTGAGCGAATGGGAAAGGTAATGATAAAAAGGGAGATTGACAAGCCTGCATATTTGATTGATGTTATGTATGTGCTCTCTATAAAGAATAATCTCTTGAGCCTCGGACAATTACTTGAAAAAGGATTCTGGATGCAAATGAAATAGAATGTGCTTCAAGTTTTTGACTCTAAGGGAAATCTGACATTAGAAGCTCCTCGACCAAAGAACATAACATTCAGGGTGGACTTGAAGGCAGCAGAGACTCACTATTTTTCAAGTACAAGTGCAGTACATGACTCATGGTTGTGGCATCACATGATTGGCCATTTGAATTTCAAAAGCTTGAATCTATTAGGGGCGAAGAATATGGTGACTGGACTACCTCTCATCAAACCACCTCAAAAAGATTGTGAAGGATGCTTAGTATGCAAGCAACCAAGGAACAACTTCAAGAATTATGCACACGCAAGGGTCAAGCAATTGTACACTCAGATGTCTGTGGACCAATTGAAACTCCATCACTTGGAGGAAACAGGTACTTTATGACTTATGTGGATGAATTTACTAGGAAGATTTGGTTATATTTGGTTAAAGAAAAGAGTGAGGTGTTCACTGTGTTTGTTAGTTCTGTGCCCTAGTAGAAAGACAAAGTTGTCATGAAATAAGGATACTTAGAACAAATAGAGGAGGGGAGTATAATTCTAAAGAGTTCAAGGAGTTTTGTGATAGAAAAGGAATTGAACATGAGGTGACAACATCCTATACTCCAAAATATAATGGTTTAGCTGAGAGGAAAAACAGGACCCTATTATAAGATATGGCTAGGTGTACGCTGAAATGAAAGGGAATGCCAAAATGCTATTGGGGAGAGGCGGTGAATACAGCTTCCTATGTGCTTAATAGGTTTCCTACAAGGAGAATGAAAAGTTTCACTCCTAAAGAAGCCTGGACTAGAAATAGACCAAGTGTCAAGCACTTGAGGATTTTTGATTCCTTGTATTATAAGCATATATTCTTGATGAAAGGAGGAAGAATCTTGATGACAAGAGTGAGGCAAATACTGGTTGGTTATCATCCAACGGGATCTTACAAAATGTATGATCCAAATCAGAAAAAGGTGATTGTTAGTAGAGATGTAGTGTGGATGTGACAACAGCTTGGAATTGGAACAAAGAAACAAAATGTGCTGCAAACATTCAACTTGATGACAGTGAAGCAACTGAGTTAGTACATATAGAGCAGCAAGAACAAAGGAGGTCTCAGAGGCAGAGGTTCCCATCAGTTAGACTTTCTGATTATGAAGTTCTAGTTGATGATGCAATTTCAGAAGATGGTGAGCTAGTTCATTTGGCATTCATGGTAGATGCATAACCAGTAGAGTGGGAGCAATCCCTACAACATCCAACATGGAATGAGGCAATGAATGAAGAATTGAATGCAATTGAAAGGAATCAAACTTGGAAACTGGTTGACCTTCCAGCATTAAAGCAACCAATAAGTGTGAAGTGGGTGTTCAAATTGAAGCTGAAACCGGATGGCACAATTTCAAAGCATAAGACAAGGTTACTAGCTAGAGGTTTTCTTCAAAGATCTGGTTTAGATTACATTGAAGTTTGTGCACCATTAGCAAGAATGGAAACTATTAGTCTTGTCATTGCCATAGCAAGTTCTAATAGTTGGCCATTATTCCAACTAGATGTAAAAACTGCCTTTCTTAATGGTCCACTAGAAGAGGAAATATATGTCTCACAGCCACCTGGATTTGTAAAACAAGGTGAAGAACATAAGGTGTATAGGCTTGCAAAGGCCTTGTATGGTTTAAAGTAAGCCTCTCGGGCTTGGAATAAAAGGATTGATGCTTTCTTGCATCAGCAGGGTTTTACAAAGTGTTCTGTGGAATTTGGAGTGTATGTTAGATCAATCAGCAGACTTGATTTAATCATAGTTTGCTTGTATGTTGATGATTTACTAGTGACTGGAAACAATTTGTTGTAAATTAAGAAATTCAAGAGGAGAGTGAAAGCAGAATTTGAGATGAGTGATTTGGGAATTCTTAATTATATCCTTTGACTGGAATTCTGTTACACCGGTAAAGGAATTTTACTACATCAGAGAAGATACATTCAAGAGGTACTCATGAGCCAGTAGAAACAAATGTGAAGTTTGCAAAAGGGGAAGGAGAGAAATCGGTTGATGGGACTTTATACAAGCAAATATTTGGTTGTCTCATATTTATTTGCAACAGCAGACCTGGCATAAGCTTTATAGTGGGGCTAGTCAGTAGATTCATAAGTGATCCAAAAGGCTCTCATTTAGTTATAGCAAAACGAATCTTGAGGTATTTGAAGGGAACACAGAATTTTGATGTCTTTTTTTCCAAAAGGCAGGGGGCAAAATATTGCTGAGATAAAAGCATTTTCTGATTTTGATTAGTGTGGTAACAAAGTGCATAGGAGAAGCACTTCAGGCTACTGGTTCAGATTCCTAAATGCACCAATTTCATGGTCATCAAAGATGCAAAGTGTGGTTGCTCTCTCCGCTTGTGAGGCTGAATACATAGTTGCCACATAGGAAGCATGCCAAGCAGTTTGGCTCGAGTCATTGTTTGAGGAATTGAAGATTGAATACAGGAAACCAGTGCAACTTCTTGTGGATAACAAGTCTTCTATAAGCTTGGCCAAGAATCCAATTGCACATGGAAGAAGCAAGCATATAGATACCAAATTTCACTTCTTGAGAGATCAAGTGAATAAGGTAAAGCTAGAGCTAGTGTATTGCTGTACTGAGTTACAACTTGCTGACATGTTTACCAAGCCACTGAAACCGGACAGATTCAAGGAGCTGAGGAGAATGCTAAGTGTTAAGTCTTTGGATGATTGAATTAAAGGGGAGTGTTGTAAATGTAATTTAATAATCCAGTTAGTTAAAATGGTGATAGGTTGTTAGCAGCTGTTACTGTTAGTTAATAGTTAGTTAGTGATATGGGCCAAGTGTGATGGGCCTTCTAGTGATGTGTATAAATACCAATTTGTATTCAATGAATGGTACGGTGCAAATAATAAAATTTTACACAGTATTCAATTCCTTCTTGTTTTGATTTCTCTCGCTCTTATTCCTTCTTCCTCAACGTGTGTGTGTATTCTCTGAGTATTTCCCCCAACACTTTTATAAAGAATAAGAAGAGATAAAATCATGTGATTAAAGATGACTAGCTTATTTCCCACAATTTTGGGCCTACCTCAATAAATATTGAGTTTGTAGACTAATTTCTTGATATTCTTATTGTAGATTTTTAACCGGAAACCTTCTCACGGGACAAGTGCCTACATGGAAAAACGACATCCAAGTGTGAGTTATCTTTCAAATATTTGTATGTTCCTTGGTGAACAATAGTTCATTTTGTGTGGCAAAAATACTATAAACATATCATTTTTTTTTTACCTTTGAGTGTAGTTTTTTTTTCTTTTTCCTGGTTTTTCATTTTCACTTCTTTTTATTTAAGAAACTAGTTGAGAGAACTCAGAACTCGTGCTCAGCACGGGTGACGAAGAAAACGTAACCTACAATATAGTTAAGTTTTTTGTGGAAAAACATTTTTGGCGGAAAAATTGGTGAATGAGTTTTTACTATGTGTCCTTGATGTAGTTAAGTTTCTTTTATAGATAATAGAATAAATAGACGTTGTTTTAGCTAAATAGTATTTTGTTTTTGTCCGCATTAATTAAGTACCTGAACACCAAGAATGACACGGTGATTGTTAATTACTAATGATGTGAAAATAATATTTTAAGTATTAATTCTTTTTAAAAAAAAGTACTACTGTTTTGTCCTGTAAATGCAGCTGAGATGGTAAACAGGCTGCGGGGACATTTGATGTGTTGGGGCGAGGGTTTGAACCCACGATATCCCTCTTTTCCATTAAGTAATTAGAAAGTACTTTGAAACCAAAAATAGAAAGTACTTTTGTTAGGTTTCTCCTAATTAATTATAGTGCTAGGTCCATAATCATGAGTTTAGTTTCACTTACTTGATCATAACCCCTTAATCTCTCCGGTTTCTGAAGTAATTATATCTTCCTGGAGCTGCAAGGGTATGTTTTCCAAATCAATGTTTAGGGTGAATGTGTTTAACATTTGTTTCTTGTCTGTGATTTACTTAATATTATATCTCCAATATTCCAATCTCACTAATCAAACGGGAGATAAAGGCATCCTTCTTAGTTCTTATTCCATTTTCATTCTATTGTCATTTCTTTATGGTGAGGTTTTCTCTTCCCTTTGATTGAAGGTTTAGTTTGCTTAATTGACCGATTGATGAGTTGCTTACTGCTCATGTATTCTCATAAGGGAATCGATTTGCAATTCTTTTGCTTTTGGAGTATGACTTGTCATTTTTTTAAGGAAATAACTGACATGCAAAAGTATCACATTAGAGCCATATATCTAAACTATGTTGGCACTTAAAACTCTACCAATAATATGCAACACACCAAAATATTATTGGTAAAAAAAGAAAAATAAGAATACAAAAATATGCAAGGACTAAGCTAAAACCCATGACAAGGAAAGAGTAAAAACAAAAATCATTTGAACCCGTAATTAGGAAGGTTTAACTTGTTGCGGCCAAAATCTTCACTAAGGAAACTTGGAACTTACCACCAAGTGTTTTCTCTGACTAGCAGGACCATAAAAAGCTAATTTGTCAGCGCAAGAATTGCATTTCCTACATATATGAGAAACTAAAATTGCATCTGCTTAGTGAAGTGCAAATAGTTAATCAAACGGTTTCTCAGTTTCGAAGGGACCAAATTGATTGATTTGAAAGCAGCCGCTACCAATTTAGAATCACAATCAAGCCACAGTTTATGCCAACTTTTTTAACAAGCCAGTTCGGTAGCCATCATGGCATCTTCAAATTTCGCGCGAATAGATGAAGAAATACCAATATGAAATTAGCAAAACAACAAAGAATAACCATACTAATATTTCTAAAGATTCCTCCACAGTCTGTTGGACCTGGGGATCCTTTAGTTGAGCCATCTGAATTACATTCACCAACCATATAAAGGTGAGTGCCAATGAACTTTAATAATCAAAGGGGCTTTGGGGGAATGCCCTTTAATTTTGAAAGCTTGAAGGATGCTGAAGTAATTAATCAAATTAGACACAAAACTGAGTGCTCATTTTCTTGATAAAAAGATTGCAGAAAGATTAGATTTGCAGCACTCCTAACAGATATTGACCTGTTGTGAAATCTTAATTGGTTCCTACAATACCAAATTGTCAAAATAACATTAGTCACACCAGAAAGAATTACATACATATTTAATTGGGGAGCTCCAATTGTGCCCACAACCAAACAACATAGCATGAAAGGATAAGAGATCAATGTTTGTGTGCATGGCAACAACAAGCCAAGACTAGAGTTGGACAACAAACTGACAATTGAAACATAAATACATCAAAGTCTCCTCAGCAACACTACGGAGATTGTAAATTGAAACTCTAACACAACAACACTTCCTCAGATTGTCATCTCTGGGCATCTTATCATGCATTATCCTCAAAACCAAAAAGGACTTTGAGGGTGGGATTACATTAATTGCTCTAAATCAGTTTGGCCCAAGCAACAACTTGTTGAGCAACAGGCTTCAAGAAACCATAGGAATCTTTAAAACTTAAAGTGCCAGAATCGATCACGAGTCAAATTATAAAATCTTGACTAGGCAACATAGGAATGGTGACCTGTTTAATAGCAGAAACCAATGCAAGAAATTTAGATGCCTGATATTGTGGAATTGAACAATTGTTGGAAATAATCTCCTTTATAGGTGGCCTGCAGTAGGTGATGAATGTTGGATGCGATTTGAATGAGGTCAAAAATAGGTTGGTCAAGCCAATTGTGCTTCCAAAAATTAATATTATTACCATCCCCTAACTTCCAAGAATTGCTACTTATAACCATGTGCATCTAGGCTTCAAAACCAGGCCAAGCAGAAGACTCCACATAATTAGAAAACAGACTATTTTTCCTTAGAAAAATAGCTCTTACAAAAATTTCCCATCGATTTCTAGAAGTAAACAGTCCCAACAAAGTTTCAGCATTGCAATTTCATTGATTTCCTTAAAGACCAAGTGCTAAGGCCTCCTTCCTCAATAGGAGAGCGCACCTTATGCCAAGCAACTGTTACCACCTTCTTGATTAGAATATCCCCTAGCCATATAAAGTTCTTAATTTATTGATGAATAGTTTTCAGCAAAGAAACTGGCCAGGCATATGCATGAAAGTCGTATAAGAGCATTCTTTGGATTATAGATTTGACCAATTGCACCTTGTCCATGATAGAAAACATTGAACCTTTCCAGAAAGTGAATTTAATTTTAATTTTATTAGCAATTGCCTGGAGATAGGTGGCTTTAGGTTTTCCTTTGAAAATTACACAACTAGATAAATAAAAGGAAACTACCCTTGCTGCGAAACCAAGGAAGTTATTGATGATATCGTGAATTCTAGCACTAATCATTGAACCAACATAAATTTTCACTTCTCTAAGCTGAGATAATGATTAGAGGCTTCCCCATATTGCTTAAAAAGAGACAAGCGGACAAATTACTTTGAGTGCCCTTACAAACACCATGATGTTATCTGCATAGAGAATGTGAGTTGGAGTAGTGAACTCTCTAGGGCTTGACATAGGATTTAATTTGCCTGAACCAATCAAAAATGATATTGCTATACTCAAAACATCCTCAGCTAAACTAAAAAGAAAAAAGAGGGAGGATCTTACTGCCTCACCCCTCTCTTACAAGAGAAAAATTCGACAAGATTACCGTTAACATAAAAGGTTTACAAATTAAAAGATTACCTTAATCCAATTGCAAAAGCTAAAATCAAATCCAAAGGCAGAGAGCTCCTTCAAAACAAATTATCCGCCAATAGTGTCAAATGCTTTCCCGATGTCAAATTTTGTAGCCAAGTTGTCTCTAAAGGCTTTATAGTCTAACATATTAATAGCTTCAGAAGTTACACAAATGTAATCTCCAATCTGTCTACCCATGATGAATCTCATTTGCTGCTCTGATACAATTTTAGGAGCTATTAAGGCAAGCCTATCACCTAGCACTTTTATAATAATCTTAAAATGAAAGTTAGCCAATGTTATATGAGACGACCTCATCCCATTAACCCAAACCTCAAGTGATTAACCTTAAGCGCATAATTAAGCATTGCGTTATAATTAAAATACAAGTAAATTTAAATTGAGAAAGCAACATCACATGCACGGATGAGGGGGTGCATTTAAGAAGATCTATTTGTAGGACTCACTATATAGAACGTGTTTGAAGTAACAGGCACAGTAATTCAAGAATCATAAAAATCTACAGTGATCTAAAACAATGCATATATAGACTCTGACTCGTTGGCTATACATTGTACATCAATAAACCGAAAAGAGGAAGGCAAGTCACTCCTGATGAGTACCCTCAATAATGCTTTATCTGCCTCCAATATGTCCTCAAGGTCAATACTGAACGCCCTCACCAATATCTGCTTCTACTCTATCCAAATTAACATGGAACAAGGATATAAGAAAACGAAGGGAGCTACAAAACTCATTACAACACTATAAAATCAGGAAAGAAGAAGTAGGAAGCATACATGAATATCATTCATTCATAAACACAAAAATACATACACAAACATCTCCCTAGTTAATCTAGATCATATCAACCATCAGTAAGGTCCCGCTATCACGAATCACCATAGCTAACCTCTAAGTCTACTCGCAACTTATCATTTGTATATCTTGTGGCCACATAACTATTCAGCGTTTGACCCACTAAGTGCATCCTTTACCATAACAGGATGCTCATCCTCTACCATAGCTCAGATGATAAGTCAGTCGTCCATCCAATATATCATGCTTATCGTGTCCACTAAGATTGCATCCCCATCCTTTCCTATAGCTCGGATGAGTATCGAGAACGACAATCAGGATCGTCACTATGGACTATGGAACATTGGTACTTTAGTCAAGATGATAAGGCTACCTGACTTCCACGACACAATGGTTGTTAGCCATCTGTCATCTATAGAACTTTCTTGGACCCTATCAATCCCCAAGGTCTCCGACAGCCCTAGTACTGGTTATTACGTATTTGCACTCCAATACATCTAACCTCATGTGTTCCCAGAGCCACACGGTAGTGGTTTACCAACTTTCATATAATCCTCACATCTCATAAAGATCATCACCTAAATGCTCTAGCTCATCATGACAATAATCAACAAAAGAAGGCACTTTCTTTCGAGTGTCAATGACAACAATATTAAATAGTAATCGGCAACGACGGGAACTCTCTTCCACAACAAAGTGTTAAGAAACAAACACTCTATTCCCCAATAGAGTGTCAATCAATCAACAACGGGCACTCTCTTCAACAACACAGTGTTAATCAATCAACAGACAACTTATCTCCCCAGTAAGCTTATATCCATATTCTACATTTTGTATTCTATAAAGGTCAAGCATATACTGTTAAACCATCAAACCACATCCTATATTCCATTAATTTCATATAAATATATATCACCAATAATACCTTCATATACCATTATCCCCTCCTAGTGTCTAATTATACTAACTAGTCAAGCATATGATATCACGCATAACAATAATCGTACATCCGCATTAGTAACACCATCAGCATACACACAAGCAGATAGCACATGTTATCAACAATCCCTAAGCAACATATGGATCAATCCTATGTCGCATAAACGACCTGCTGCTAGCATGTTATCAATCAGCATATAGTCACATGTATACAAGTAGTCACATACAACCAATAGGTCATCTGTCCTAAGGTTATCAATCATCATTAGTCATCTATCCCAGGGTTATCATCCATTTACAAGTACCAATAGAGAAATCATATGGTTGTTGATTTACAACGACTATCCTTAGTTGTCACAAGTTACAACACCCATCCTTAGGTATTGCTGTTATTAACCCCTAGTAGGGCCTAGGTCACCCTATGCTCATTCAAGCATACTATTCTATCCCACAATTCCAGAGTGTAAGGTTTTGTTCTCCAACCTGGTCACAGATGCTCGTACACCTAACTTTAGCTGTGACTTCATACAATTCACACCCCTAACGACCATTGAGAACCAAATCCACGTATCGAGTCACACTAGAAACAAGGAAACAACTATAGATTACCTATAAGGATCAAAAAGGAATTAACAGACAGAAAATCAGAGTTGGACTAGGAATTATACCGCTAAACGACCAGCTTCAGATGAATATAGTTACTACTTGCACCCCAATTCTTTTCTACTGTTGGACTAACTCGCGAGACTCTGACCCTCAAACTTTTTCACACAACACTTGGTGCAAGAGCACCTGGTGTGGAGATTCAATTCAAGACCAATTTCTAGAGAGAGAAATTTGTAGAGAGAAGGAGAGATGTTGACAAAAGTGTGAAGAAATAAGAATAAGGAGGGGGTATTTATATCCTCCAGAACGAGACCTTCGAGTCACGAACTACCTCGTTCGCATCGAGAAATCCAACCACGTACCATGTGATGTTCACAGATATGACGTCACATCCCTGACATCATCCTACAAACAAAGTTTCACGTTGCGAAACGGTCCATTCGCTATGAAAAGAAAACTGAAAATTGCGACGTGAAGGCGTCACAAAGGAAGTGAAGCTTTGCACTGCAAAAGGGCATTTTCACGTCACAAAGAGGCTTATACTCAAAGTCTTGGTTTTTCTTCCTCGTTTGTTCCAAGCCGTATTTTAGGACCCCAAGCCCACATACAAAGAATCTAGCTCCTAAGCACACCTAAAGAGCCTCAACCATATAATCACTCATAATCACACACTGAGCTGAAGCATTAAAGTAGGATGTTACACTATAGGCCTAAAGCATTAAAGTACACAAAGAATCTATCAGTACCATTGAATTTAGGCACTGAGACCACCATAATAGAATTGAGATTAGGAGGGAGCCAAGCTTTTTAAAATAAGTGAAGGACATAATTATAAACATCATGTTGATTGATGTCCTAGTATTTTTTTTGTAAAAATAACCTCCAAAGCCATATTGGCCAGGGACACCAGAGCCATTCATTGAAAAAACTGCAGATTTCTCCTCATCTATAGATACTAGTAAGCATAACTTATCTTCATTGGATATTAGAGAAGGAATAACCTTATCCATTAAGTTATTGGATTGAACAAGAGTTATCAGAGGCATATGAAGCACTGAAATAATTCAAGACATGTTGTTCAATATTTTTAACCTGATGATGAATATCATCACCATGCTTTAGAATTTACATTTGTTTGGAGGAATATCTAATTTTCCCCACGTTGTTGAAAGAAGAAATGTTTCTATCGCTATAATTAAACCAATTCAACTTGGCTTTTTCATTCCAAGAACATTCCTCAAAAGAAAAGCCTGTTAAAGATCAAGTTGAGCCTTATTTTCTTGCCTTGGAAGCTATCATAATATTTCAAAATAAAGATATGGTTTTTTAAATTATCTATATGGTTATGTAATTTTTTCACAACAGTTTGTGCTTCCACAACTTTTAAATGGACATCCCCGAAAACTTCTTCGTTCCAAATTTTCAGTTAAGCTTTCAAAGTCTTCAATTTTCTAGAAAGAACAATCATTAGGAAGCAATTGACATGCTTCTTCCAAACTCTTAAACAAGCCTTTCACAATCCTGATGCTCATTTCACATACTTAAATGAAGAAGGACGAGAGTCAGCATCTTTGTTAAGAACGAGCAAAAGAGGGTGGTGATTAGATTAGCTTCTATTCAGAGTGAGACAACAGATGGAGGTCCAGTAAGAACACTATCTTCATTACATAGTATCCTATCCGATCTCATTTTAGTATGAGCTTTAATTTTTTACCATTGGTTCAATTAAACTCAGCCCCCTTGTTAATAAATTGGTCAAATTATAGTTATCAAACCAAGCCTTAAATTCATCACAAGATGCTTTAATAGGTAAACCATCTTCTCTTTTTTTATTAGCCCTTATAGCTGCATTAATGTTACCAATAAACAACCAAGGCCTCGAATAATCATATCGAAGAGTGGCCAAATCTAACCGAAAGCTCCTTCGAATAATATGATATATATATATATATATTGTTAAAATACAAATCAACTGGTTTTCCCAAAGATATGGAAATAGCAATAAATTGATTTGAAGAAAAATAATGACAAGGCTAAAGCTATTTTTACAAATTCTCCACAAATTTGGATGCTAAAAATCTCTGTTATTGACAACAATTGGCAATAGGCCAAGTTTATTCCAAAAAGAATTAGAAATTGATTAAGAGAAAGAGAGTGATTCATGGTTCTGATAACAACAAGAAATATGGTTTCTTCTTAAAACATAAATTCTTAATGACAAACCTTGTAATCTGGGTTACCGACACCCCTGATATTCCAATATATGACCTCAGTCGCGCAAAGTTTCTAGGTCAATCCCTGAATCGGGCATTGTACTGATTTGACTTATGCACAACATGTTGATTTTTCTTCAAACTCCTCTTCTGCAACTTCGAAAGTACCACAATAAATCCCTCTACTGGATTTTGATTATCATGAATAACAATATCATTAGAAGATAATCAATCTCATCGTCTACTACATGATTCCAAAATTTAGAAAAATTCGCTAATCTTCCTAACATTTGGTGGAATTGGATCGAATGAGAATTCTTGAGTCTCAATTTGGTTCTAGAAATGGTATTGGTCATAGATCCACTGTGTGGGATTGAATATTGAACAAAATAAGGATTTTCAGAATTGACCTCAAATCATTAACTGTAGCACCCTTAACTGCAGTATAATCATTCTGAACAATGCCTACGGTTTCCAAATTAGTAGTTAACAAATCATTGATAGCATCAGGTTGAGAGTTTTGATGCAGTGACTCATCTAAAATAGTCTCAGTTGAATAATCATCAGCAATTTCCTCCAATGTGGTTTTCTTGACATCCAAATCGTTGCCTTGATTCCTGTTATTGTCTTCTTGATTCACGTTTTCTTGATCAATGTCAACATAATCCAAAGGCCTTGAATGGCGAACCTCTGGACCATCAGAATTAGCAGCTGAAGTTGTGCAATCCTTCTCCGAATTGAAATTATAGGAATGCTTTTATTTAGGCATTTAAGTAGGAATCGCAACAACTTCATTGTTTTGTAGCAAACCTTTTTTAATCTTGATACGATCAGAGTCGGGCTTATTTTTACAATTAGATAGAGATTGGTTGATTGCTTGATAAAAAGAATAAAACAAAGGAAATCTTTCATACTCGACACCTACAAAAAACACAACCCCCCCTTTCCACCATTATATCTTCATGAAGCCTACTAGCTAGTGAGATCAAGAGCCACCAATATCCGAGCAAAGTTCCCAAAAATTCCATTATGGGTTGCATCATTGAATGAGAATGGTGTTTAGATGCCAATACTCTTGTGGTAAATCATGAATCCTCACCCAACATTGCACGTGCATTTGTTTTTGCTTATTAGGGTTGAAATCCAAAACCCATTGTCATCGGTGAAGAAGTTCAGGCTGCAAATTCGAACCCCATACTACCCAAAAACTTTTAAAATCTTTTGGAGAGGCATATCTAAATTAAAAGAATCCTTTCCAATTGGGGAGGATTCTTGGGACAATGTTTGGTGTATGAAGACTCTTTTGAGAAGATTTGAGCTGGTATCTGGTTTAAGTATAAACTTCTTCAAGAGTAACCTCATTGGTGTAAATGTCGAGGAGAGCTTCCTGTTAGCTGCTTCGACATTCTTAGGATGTGCAATAGGAAATAATTCGTTCAAGTTTCTGGGTATCCCAATTGGGGTGGATCCGAGGAAAGAAGCTACCTAGAGGCCAGTGATTTCTTCCTTTAAGCGAAGACTATCTACTTGGAAGAGTCGACAATTATCTTATGGAGGTAGAGTTACTTTGATTAATTCAGTGTTATCTAGCTTACCGTTATACTTCTTTTCCTTCTACAAAGTGCCAAAGAAAGTACTCAAGGTTCTAGTTGCTTTGCAAAGGAAATTTCTGTGGGGAGGTAGTGCAGAGTCCAAAAAGATTAGTTGGGTAGAGTGGGAACAAATTTGTCTTCCGAAAGATCAGGGTGGTCTGGGGATTAAGAATTTGGAGTTATTCAATAGAAGTTTTCTAGCTAAATGGAAGTGGAGGTTTTTAAATGATAAAGAGGCAATTTGGTATGAGCTGCTATTGCATAAATATGGTAACATCACTGGTAATGGATTAGGCTTGTATACTCATGGCCCGACATCTTCGTTATGGTGGAGGGATCTCGTGACACAAGACTCGGCCTGGTTTCTTGACTTGGTGCAGCCAAAACTTGGTAACGGCTCGGAATTTTGTTTTTGGACTGTTGATTGGTCAAACGAAGGAAAGTTAATGGATCTATTTCCGCGTCTTTATTCGGCTGCAGCAAATAAGGAGGCTTCTGTTTCTGACTTGGGGGCTTGGGTTGATGATCGTTGGCAGTGGAGTGTCGCTTGGCGCCGGAGGATTTTCGGTTGGGAAGAAGCTCAAGTTCAAGCATTAAACGATATCCTGAACAGGGTATCTCCAAAGCAAGACACGGATGATGAATGGCTTTGGAAACTTGAGGAAGGTGGCCGGTTTACAGTCAAGTCTGCATACAACAATTTGCTACAGGTAGCTTTCATTGGAG
Source organism: Calophaca sinica (assembly GCA_037113605.1). NCBI lineage: Eukaryota > Viridiplantae > Streptophyta > Magnoliopsida > Fabales > Fabaceae > Calophaca > Calophaca sinica. The sequence continues at coordinate 106,982,076 of CM073732.1, read as the reverse complement.
AACGCAGCTCTGAGTTGGACAACATTCTAAAAAAGGTATGGCATACTTCTGTGCCTTCTAAGATTTTGTTCATGGCTTGGAGGTTATTTCTCAATAGGTTACCCACTTGTGATCAATTACAACGGAGGGGCTGTGATCTTGGTACTCAAGTTGGGATTTGCGTTTTGTGCTCTATGCATAATGAGGATAGAGATCACTTGTTCTTTTCTTGCACTTTTTCACTTGGTATTTGGAGTGCAGTCTTGAATTGGTTAGGGGCTGATGGAGCTTTGTCGGTACTTGTATGGAGCATTTTATACAGTTTGGGAACTTTGTCCTGGTAAGAAACTTGGCAACGTAAGATATCTGATTTCGTTGGCTGTTGTTTGGAATATCTGGAACCTTCGCAATGCGGTCATCTTTAGAGATGAGGGTAAGGATGCTAGCAAGTTACTGGCTCAAATCAAATATAGCTCATGGGGGTGGTTTATCTTTAGGGAAGGCTGTAAGAGGAGTTTTATTTTTTCTAATTGGTGCATGAATCCTATTCAATGTCTTAAACTTTGATGATGCTACTGTTGTTTGGCCTTGCTAGGGTTGGTTGCCGTACTCTTTTTCCCCTTTCGGTCTTTTTCCCAATAGGTTTTGGCCGTTGGGGTTTTAATGAGGCACTTCCTCCCTAGACCATTTGTAAATATGGGTTCGGCGTACCCCTTGTACTCCATTTGTTTATTAATACATCTTTTTGCTTATCAAAAAAAAAAGAATCCTTTCCAATAGGAATCATTTTCTAGGGTTCCATAATTTAGAGAGTTTTGCATGCAGATAATTCAACTTGATCGATTTATCTCCTTTAGCCAATAGGAGACAACCATAAAGGTTATTCTTGCAACATTCAAGAACTTTTACGTATTCATCCTTGATATCTTAATGGGTATTGAGTCACCCTTCACACAGGGACGTGGAAGTTGACTAACTGGCTCAGGAACAAGAGAGAAATGCTCTATAACTCAAAATCTCTTAATATTTCTTAAAACTCAAGTGTGTCTTACATTGAGCTTCTTAGCCCTATTTATAGTATTTTGAGAGCTCAATTCTTAGCTGGATACAGGCTGGATACAATGTGAAAACAATTAACAAGAAGTCAAGAAAAACAACTAAGATTGGAAAAAATCAAACAACTTGCAAATATAGACAAGGAAAATGGTGGTGCAATTATGGAGTTGGTTGAGGTGATGCTTTGTGGGTCAGATCATACTCCCTGGGTTCAAAGAACTCGCCTCGAAGTTTAAATCGCTTCATCATCTAAATATGGCGAAAGGTCAAGAACGTTGAATGTTGCGAGAGACACCATATGTTCTGGCAGTTCTACCTTGTAAGCATTGGCGTTGATTTTTACGCACTTTGAATGGTCCATCACCTCTGGGACAACTTAGCATTTGGTTGATTTGGAAATCGTTCCTTTCAGATGTATCAAACCAAATCTCCAACTTTAAAAATTTGTCGCTTCTATGTTTGTCCGCGTTGAGCTTTATACCTTGAATTCTGCTTTCGAATCCGCTCTCGAACGTGTTCATGCAGCTTCTTGATCTCCTTGGCTCTACTTTCTGCATCTGAACTATATTGTTGCTTATCAGCCGAGGGGGTCAAGTCAAGCGGACTCAGTGGACGAGTGCCATATACTACTTCAAAAGGACATTTTCCAGTGGCTTGGTTAGTTGAATTGTTGTAAGCAAACTCAACTTGTGCAAGGATAAGATCCCACTGCTTTAGATTTTTACCCACAAAACTTCGAAGTAGATTCCCCAATAGTCGGTTGACTGCTTCTGTTTGTCCATCTGTCTGGGGATGACTGGCACTACTGAATTGTAGCTTAGTACCCATCTTCTTCCACAAGGTTCTCCAAAAGTGGCTTAAGAATTTCACATCTCTCGGAGTGATGGTTTTGGAATCCATGTAGGCGAACAATTTCTTTGAAATACGGTCAGCAACTTGAAACGGCATCGTTGGTCTTCCGGCAAGGAATGAAATGGGCCATCTTTGAAAATCTGTCTACCACTACCATTATGGAATCCTTGTGGCCGAGTTAAGTGGTAGTCCTAAGACAAAATCCATGCTAACATCTTCCCGGGGTGATTCTCGCGGAAGTGGCATATACAATCCGGTGTTTTGGCTTTTAGACTTAGCCAATGACGGTCTGTGATCTTTGAATATGCCGATTTATATCTCTTTCCAGTCTTGGCCAATAAAAATTCTCCTTTACTAAGGCTGATTTATCTCGGCCAAAATGACTGTAATCCTCCATCATGTGTTTCCCCGAATAATAGCTTCTCGTAGCGAGCATTGAGGAATACACAAGGTGCTTTCCTTTGAATAAAAATCCTCATGCCTATAGTAGTCTTGTGAAGAATGAAACTTCGGTGACATTCCAAATTTTCTGGAGGTCGGGATCATCCAGGATACAACTCTTTAATTGTTTCAAAGCCAACTACTTTTGTTTGTAGGGTGGAAAGTAGAGTATGACGCTCACGAGGGCATCTCTAATATTTTGAACTCCCATGCTTGATCAGAAAGGGAAAAGGCTGTAAATACTCACTCCAAGCAGCATGTCTGCGACTAATCTTCTGGTGAGAGTTCAAATGCTTTAAGGCTTCATGATCAGAATAAAGAATGAATTGCGTAGTCAACAAGTAGTGGCTCCATGTTGCAAAGCACGAACAATTGCATAGAACTCTTTATCATATGTAGAATATCGAGTTTAGCATTGTTGAGCTTCTCCTTTGAAGAAGGCTATGGGATGACCTTCTTGATTTAGAACAGACCAATTCCCGGCGTTGGGCGTCCAGACTAACTTCAACACTTGATCAAAATTGGGAAGGCCTAATCTGGTGCTTCACCAAACACCTTTTAGTTCATCAAAACTTTTAATGCGACCTCAGTCCATTGAAACTTGTCTCCTTTATGCAATCATGAGTGGAGCGGCAATTGGTGAAGTTCTGATGAATCTTCGTAAAGGAGGATAATCCATGGAAACTTCTCACCTCACTGGGATTGATTGTGGAACAAAGCATGTTGATAAGCTTCTATCTTTTTACGGATCAACTCGTATGCCTTCGGATGTGATGATATAACCAAGAAAAGTAACCGTTGGTTAAGAAAGAACATTTTTTCAAGTTGGCATAGAGTTTACGTTCACGAAGAGTCTCAGAGCACTTGCCAAGGTGCTCCAAGTGTTCTTTCTTTGTCCTTGCTAAAAATCGAGAATGTCATGAAATGACGACGACAAATTTACCAATAAAGAGAGTCGAAGGACTTGATTCATCGAGCGCATGAATGTACTTGGGGCATTGACAACCCAAAGGCATAACAGTCCATTCATAAAGGTCATCTCCTGGTTTTGAAGGCGATCTTCCATTCATCTCTCAGGGCCTTAGCACGACCGATGGTATCCACTACGAAGATCAATCTTTGAAAAGATAGTGGCACCATGTAATCGATCTAATAAATCATCAAGTCCTGGGTATGGGAAACCGATACTTGATGGTAATCTTGTTGACTGACTATCACTAACACACATTCTCCGCCTTCCATCTTTCTTGGGCACTAGGATGGCGGGAACCGCCTGCGGACTAATGCTTTCCGTATCAATCCTTTCTTCAATAATCCTTCAACTTGGCTGATCTCAAAGATGCTCCCGAGGACTCATTCAGTAAAGTGGTACGTGCATTGAATGACCGCTCCAGGAATAAAGTCAATAGCGTCTTTGGATATCTCGCATTGGTGGTAGTCCGGTGGAATTTCTTCCGGAACAACATCCGAAATTCTGCCAAGTAGCTTAATTTCTCTTGGAATAATTGTCTCTCATTTGACTCGAACGGTAGAATAAAACTCATGGTTTGAATTTCCTCTGCAGCCTTCTTTAAGTTGTTCCTTTGTGATTAAGGACACCCAATGGCTTGACTTCTTTTTTTGCCTTTATCAAGCTCACTCGGTGGTAAGGGAGTTAGCTTGACCTTTACTCCATCTTTTGACAAAGGAGTAGGTGTTGGAATAACCATCATATAATGCATGACGATCATGTGCCGTGGTCTTCCAAGGAGAAGATGACATCCATAGGTACAACATCACACCAAACCCGATCTCTTGTATTTCTGGCCACAATGGAAAAGGTCACAAGGCATCGCTTGTCAACCTTCACTTCACTTCCTTTCTTGAGCCAATGCAACTTGTAAGGGTGGGGATGCGCTGGGTAGGAAGTTCCAATTTCTCCACCATGTAGTTGGAAACTACATTTTCACAACTTCCACTTGTCTATAATAACATCACAAACTTTTCCAAGCAGTGCGAGTGTGGAAAATATTGTGCCTTAACCAAGGTTCTTTCTTTTACTGCGATATTGTATGCAAGCTTCGTCGATCACTAAAGATTCACCATGGGTCGAATAGTGAGTTCTTCATCTATACTAGCTCTCGAACTCCTCTTCTCCTTGAGGTCCTTCTGGAACCTCTTCTTGTTCGATACTATGCTTCTCCTTTGATGATGGTAATGGTTCTCCGTGTTGGGCAATTGGAGGCTATATGACCAAAACCTTGGCACTTGAAACATTTGATGGCCTTGGTTTTGTTTTCGGTTGTGATGGGTTTGGATGGAGGCTTACTCGATGAGCTGGGTTGATCTGTGGGTGTTTTGCGGGGGTAAGGAGGATTATTAGCGGAGGAGAAGTTTCTGTAGCTAGACTTTCTGGGTAACTGCTTCTCCACTTTTGTAGCAAGGCTAATAACATCTTCTAATGTCCAATATTGTTGAAGTTCAACAGGGTTGGCAATATCAGGGTTTAGTCCTCCAAGGAAACAGGCAATTGTCTGCTCCTCTCTCTCTTGAACATCACATTGCATCATCAACTTCTCAAATTCTTCAGCGTACTCTTCAACCGACAAATTCTTTTGACGAAGATTTTGTAGTTGAATGAAAGTTTGTTGATAATATTGAGGAGGTAAGAACTTTCTGATAGTTCTCGCCGCATTTTCTCCCATGTTCGATCCTACTCTTCCCTTCTCGTTTCGCCTTTTTAAGATTTTCCCACCAAGTGGAAGCATGTTTCTTTAGCTTCACAAAGAATAATTTTTACCTTCTTTTCTTCAGGAATCTCCTTGTATTCGAACACCCTTTCAACACCAAGCCAATCAATAAATTCTTCGTTGAAGTCTTCCTTCAAAATTTGGAATATCAACTTTGATGTCATCATGTCCGACCGTGGTCTCTGGGGACGTCGGGTTGATGAGGAATCACTGGAATATTCTTCCTCTTCTGAAGGCTGGTGGCGTTCCTCTAATAGGACCTGATGTGCCTGTAAAGCGTCTTGTAATTCCTGAATTTGTCTTCGCATTTCTGCCATTTCAAGGTCTCGTAGAGGTTGTCTTCTAGGAGGCATTTTGGATGTAGGAGAAAATTTGAAGTACCGGGTTACCGGATTAGATATTGTAGTTTTATAATTAGAACACCAAGGAAGTTCCCAGGAAAGAGAGATGTCGCTAAGCGTACTTAATAACCTTGTCTATCCTTAGCCAGACCTTTCTTGAAATGCACCTTTTATAATTCCACAATTTCTTTTCCAATAACAAAGAACAATTTGGTACTTTGTGTGGGGAAAAATATAAAGAGGGTAATTTTACAATTTTGTAGGGGTCAAATTGCAATTTACAAAAGATTAGGGGTCAAAATACAATTTTTGAAAGTTTAGGGGTCAAATTGCAATTATACAAAAGTTTAGGGGTCAAAATACAATTTTTAAAAGTTCAGGGGTCAAATAGCAATTATACAAAAGTTCAGGGGTAAAACTGTAAATATAGAAAAGTATAGGGGCTTATCTGTAATTTCAGTAACTTTGGACAGCGAGGCGATTGGTGGTCAACGTGGCGTGGCGATTTCTGGTTGGTTGGTAGAATGGCGTGGTTGCCGAGGTGGCTCTGTAGACTGGTGATGTGGCTCCCCGACACGTGGCGTGAAGAGAGTGGTCAAGGTGACACGTGTTTGTGATGTGGCACGCTGACGTGGTCGTCTTCAACCTCAGATTTTCGGCGACGGTGCAACTCGGCAAGGTGGTTACAAATTCCGGACGGTGGTTCTGCAACACCGGCGGGCGATTCCGGCGAACTTTCCGGCGACGCCGTGGCGGCGTGGAGGCTCCGCTGGTCGCGAAACTTTGGTTCCCAAGGTTTTGGCCCTTCCGACGCGATGGCGGCGTTAGTTTTGCGAAAAAATGGCCGCAAAGTGGAGTTTCTGGGCGGACAACTCTCTTGCTCACCAAAAACACTCAACTTTCCGTTGATTTTGTCACTAAAACTCAACTCCGGGATCTAAGAACTTGCTCTGATACCAAAATGGCTCAGGAACAAGAGAGAAATGCTCTATAACTCAAAATCTCTTAATATTTCTTAAAACTCAAGTGTGTCTTACATTGAGCTTCTTAGCCCTATTTATAGTATTTTGAGAGCTCAATTCTTAGCTGGATACAGGCTGGATACAATGTGAAAACAATTAACAAGAAGTCAAGAAAAACAACTAAGATTGGAAAAAATCAAACAACTTGCAAATATAGACAAGGAAAATGGTGGTGCAATTATGGAGTTGGTTGAGGTGATGCTGTGGCTGTATCACTAACGGGGATGTTAAACAAGTTATTTAGTGCTTGAGCAAACATATGACGTTAAGCAGAAGGTTGTGAACATGATCAAGAAGGAACAAACGATGAAGAGCTAGGCTTCAAAAACCCCTGTGGGCAAACAAGATTGAGAGAGTCCCTATGAAGACATAAGCAAGACCCTGAAAGCCCAAGCACAACAAAACCCTAGCAGAGCTCTCATCATTCTTCCCCTAATTAATTTGGATAAGTCATCAAGTATGATTGTGCATTTATTTATTATATTATAGATATCAATATTCTTAGCTTTCTATGGAGTCAACAAATGTTTCATTAAGTATCTCTGGTTGCCAGGGGCGGAGCTAGCCAAATTTTGTTGAAGGGGCCAAATATAAAGAGTAAATTTTTCACTAAAGCTGAATATCACGAAAACTACAATCGCAACACTCACGAGATAGTTTGATTTGTTGATGTTAAATTCCACATACACCTGATTGCCATCAAACACGGAAGTAGCCATATACCTTGTTTCTTTAAAATAATGATGACACACAATCGTTCGTGAAATTTGGGATAAAATTTTCTCGCGACATTTTGCATTGCTGTACATTTTTTTATAGGTGAAATAAATTTCATAAATTACAATGAAGAGCAACAAAAGTGTTAGGAGTTTATAAATAAATAGTAATTAAGAAAAAATAGCAAACTCGCTATTTTAACAAAAATAGAAATCCAACTCAATTTACTAACTACTAACTTTTAGACTCTGCAACTTTTCAAATCAAGAGATCATGTGACTTGAGACTCATTTCTTAGCCAAAATTTATATTTATTCTCTGTAATATATTTTTTAGAGGTTAAAATAACTTATTTATATACCTTTTTATTTTTTTGGGGTAGCCATTGCTACTTCACGGCTCCAAGAGGAGCCGCCCCTGCTGGTTGTTATCGTATTTGATTAGATTCTGAATCAAATTTTATAACTTGTATGTAGAGATCTTTCTTATAATAACATCAGATCTACTGGAAGCCAAGGGAGCCAGAGATGTCCAGATGATAATGTGTAAGAATCTTTGCATTTGTGTGCATTCATTTGCGAACTTAATAACCTATCTGACACACCATCTTCTCTCATATGTCACAGGAACTTGTTTTCTCCCTCGTTGAAGCGCAATGATTCGTAAGTTTGGTATTATACATACTGAATCATGCATGTATATGTAGTTTTTCAATTTTCCTTTTATTTATGTGTTGAATCTTATTATACTTTTCATGCTAACTTATTATTTTACTTTCAAAATTCTTTTAGAGGAACAACTTCGTGTCAGAGCTTTGACGACTGTCCAAAATGTAAGTTTCTTCGTCGTGAATTTCCTTTAAATAGTTAAGAGAGCTATTGCTTTCGCATTTTTTTTTTTAAAATGGGTGAGGGTACAAAAGGAGGGGAGATCAGAGGCAACCATGCTTATAAACCAGCTTGTTCTAATACTCTAAAAGCGCTTAGAAGATCAATGATGTAAAATATAAGCCAAAGAAGATAGCAACATCTTTTGATAGGAATTTAACTTTGTTTTCTATAAATTGGTACTTTATCAAATGATCAAATATTCAAAGATAGGTCAAAATATTCTGTCACTCGATGTATCCATGGCTTGTTGATCTAATTTATTTTACATTACTTCAAGCTTTATATTGTAGATATTTCAGCACAATTAGGAATTTGTTGGTTGAAAATGGCTAGTTGCCTTCTCGCTTGTCTTCGATTTTGGTGCCAATCTTTAAGCACTCAATCATGCAATACAACATATCAGCAGCAAGAAATCATGGCTTTTGTTTGACTAGTTAGAAAGAAACGTGATACTTAAAAAGAGAGAATACAAAAAAGATTTAAATATATCTTTGGTTCTTGTAATATATCCAATTTAGGGATAACAAAAATATCCACACCCACACATATACATATCCGCATGGATTACCTGTAATGGATAGTAAATAGATATCTATTATTGGATAGGGGTAGGGATCGATCATAGTACCTTCCCCACAGATATCGCATATTCATATTAATTATTTTTATTAAATATATAATATGAAATTTCTATCACTTTTAAATAGAAAAAACTTTATTTATTTGTTAGTGGATGAACTCATAATAATAATCTTTAAATATTTGATTTATTATAATATGTTTGTATGATTTTATTTTTTTTAATGTTAAATTCTTGGGTACCCATGGATACCCATTACCCACATTAATGTAGGGGAGACATTATTCGACTCTGCCCCATTGTCACCAACTAATCTAGTATATTGCTCGGTCCTTAATTTTTTTATTTTGAAATGGCTTCTTGTAATTTTTTTTTAAATCAACTTGGTTTTTGTTATTTGTTTTAGTCTTTGTAATTTTATTTTTTTTTACAATTTAGTCTTTGTAATATAACGTGTTTCTATTTTAGTCCTCTAATTATTATACGATCATATATGGACTGATTGAATATAAATTAAATATTATAGGGACTAAAACAAAAACGAGGACCAAAATGAAAAGAAAAAATATACAGGGATCACATCAAAGAGAAATCTGAGTCTATTACTAGGACCAAAACATATTTAAGTCATAGAAAACAAAAATTCAAGGAATATATTTTTCTTTCTTTTATTTTTTTAGTTTGCTTAATATTTCCAGAGCTGCTCACATTATTCTGCTTGACCCAGACTCATACTTCCTTTATATAAATTGTGGTGGAAAGCAAGTAAAAGTCGACGGAAGAACATATTATGGTGATTTAGATTCAGCTGGAGTAGCTAAATTCCACGAAAGTGAAGCAGAAAACTGGGCATTTAGCAAAACTGGTTTTTTTGTGGATGGCGACCAATATGGACAATATAATACCCGTGAAAGTAAATCTACGCTTTCTATGGTCGATGCTGAATTGTACATGAATGCACGAGTTTCTCCGACTTCTTTGACTTATTATGGATTTTGCCTGGCAAATGGAAGCTATACGGTAAAACTACATTTTGCGGAAATAATGTTCACAAATGATCAAACATATAGCAGCCTAGGAAGGCGCGTATTTGATATCTACCTTCAGGTACATGGTTTAACACTTTTTTACCATTGTCCAACAGTGTTTAATAAAAAAGAAATGCCATTAGTCAAGTGGTCACAAGGTTTCTTTAGGGACATTGTTTAACTTTTTTTCCAATTCAAGTACGTAGAATATCTCACTTGATTCATCAGTTCACTTGTTTGAGGTCAAGGTCATGGCAATGGTATTAGTAAATTTAGGGTCTGTTTGGCTAGGACAATCCGTCAGCTTATAGCGGATAAGCTCGTGGGAAAAAAGTAGATGTGTTTGGTAACCACGAGCTTACAGCGTTTTTTCAGACGCTATTTGAAGTAGCGTTTAAGCTTATAGCTGATAGCGTTTCATTTTTCTTCTCGTTTTTCCTTATGGTTTTAATTAAATTCTTTGTTTATCCTTCATTAAATGAACATTCTCTCTCATTTTTAAGCATTAACTAAAAATTCCCATTTACGTCATTTTATATTTATAAGCTAGTTCAACTGCTAATTTACTGAACACTTTAAATTCAATCTGCTAGCTTATCTGTTGTCAACTATCCGCTATAAGCTCATCTGCTATAAGCCAGCTTATCTGCTATTTTTTGCCAAACAGAATCTTAATGGATAGAGAAATATATAGAGGCCTACTAAGTTATGTTTAATGTTTTAATTTAGGCCTAAACATTGGCAATTAGTAAACTTAACAAATGGAAAAATATATAGAGGTTTAGTAAAGTCAACTTTAATGTTTTAATTTAAGCTCACTGGATTATAAAAAGGAATTTGATTTATTATTTGTAGTATGTCAATGCATTATTTGAAGTGAATTTTCAAATGAGGTAATATGATTTCAAAGATCTAAAGACTACAAGAATATTATAACGATTAATAATTTATATTATATTAAGTCTCTTTAATAATTTCGTCTAAGGCCTCAAAAGTTCTAGACACGACCTTGTTTGAGGAAATTTATAAAATCAATTGCTAAATCTTTTTAAAACAATCTGAAGACAGAAATATTAAGGCTCGTAATCATCATGGAGCATTAAGGTTTTGATTGAAATGTTGCAGGGAAAGTTGGTGCAGAAAGACTTCAATATTGCAGAAGAAGCGGGAGGAGTTGGTAAGAATATCACAAAGCGATTCAATGCTTTTGTGACTAGTAATACCTTGGAGATCCGCTTATATTGGGCTGGAAAAGGGACACAAAGTCTCCCAAATAGAAACGTGTACGGTCCTCTTATATCAGCTATATCTGTCGAATCTGGTGGGTTATACTTTGTTTAATTTCCTAATCTTATACTATGATCTCCATGTTATGATCATACTATGATCTCCATGTTAAGATCTAATATTTAAAACTCTTGTATACTAATCAAGCAGACTCTCCACCACCACTCAAAAATGGAAGCAATATATCAGGAGGAGCTGTGGGAGGAATTGTGGTCGCAGGAGTATTTATCATCATTCTGCTAATTGTTATACTTTGGTGGAAAGGTTGTTTAGGAAAGAAAAACTCCTTAGCAAGAGGTGATTACAAAGAAATTACTTATGTTGTCATTATTACCTAAATTTTTGCGATTTTCCATGGGATTAAAAATAAAATTCTGCATTTTAAGTAACAAGGTAAGTTTGAGTACACAATTTAATTAGTGTATCATGTTATTGGACCTTAGACTAGTTGATTATGACGATAAGAAGAAAGTTGCAATCTTACATCACACTAAGTGTCCATGTGGAATGTTCTTATTATAAGAGATCTCTAATCTTTCTTATGCTTCAATTAATAGAGCTAAAGGGTTTAGACCTACAAACGGGTTTATTTACCTTAAGACAAATCAAAGCAGCAACAAACAACTTTGATATTGCAAATAAGATTGGAGAAGGAGGATTTGGTCCAGTGTACAAGGTATTAATTTTGCATAATATAGCAAATCCTCTTGAGTGTCATGCTTTTATTATAATTTTACATTAAAAGAATTCTTTTTCATCTTCTAACCACATGACATTCCTCAAAATGCAGGGACGTTTATCCAATGGGACATTAATAGCAGTTAAGCAGCTTTCTTCTAAATCAAGACAAGGGAATCGTGAGTTTTTAAATGAGATAGGCATGATTTCTGCTTTACAGCACCCTTATCTTGTTAAACTCTATGGCTGTTGTGTGGAGGGAGATCAACTTTTGCTCATATATGAATATATGGAAAACAATAGCCTTGCCCGTGCTTTATTTGGTAATTCTTCCTATATTGTCTACTTCAGTTGCTATTTATGCGATATTCCTAATTTTCTAACTTAGCACATGACTATATCGTACCATTGTCTGATGTCTATCACATTAAAAAAAGGCTCTGGGGAACACCAAATAAAATTAGATTGGTCAACAAGGCAGAAGATCTGTGTTGGTATTGCTAGAGGATTAGCATACCTCCATGAAGAATCAAGACTAAAGGTTGTGCACAGGGACATCAAGGCCACTAATGTGTTGCTCGATGAAGATCTCGAGCCAAAGATATCTGATTTTGGTTTGGCCAAGCTCGATGAGCAGGACAATACTCACATTAGCACCCGAATTGCTGGGACCTAGTGAGTAACGATAATTTTTGTCCTCTCAGAGTTTATTCAAAAGAATTGCTAAAGTAATGTGTGTAAGAAAAGTTATTAAATTCAAGTTAGATGAGATTTTCTTAAATATAAAAGTATGAGTATCACATGTACACCAATATCACATTGTATAACGATATCTAGTTGTTGTAATGATATTTTCCAATTTTATGCAGTGGATATATGGCTCCTGAGTATGCAATGCATGGCTATTTGACTGACAAAGCAGATGTTTATAGTTTTGGAATTGTTGCCTTGGAAATCGTTAGTGGAAGGAGCAACACTATTTATCGATCAAAAGATGAAGCATTGTATCTTCTTAATTGGGTAACTTTATGACGTTCTCTATTGGTCATGCCAATTTGATTATCCATGATACAATTTATGTAAAATTTGTTTTGTGTCAGTTTCATCTAATGCCATTCTATAAAAGACATTGAATCATGTGTCCCTTTTTCTTGTCCCTTTCCTTGTCCTGGCCTACTATAACACAATAGCTTAGCAAAAACATAAACAATTAAGAGAAGAAATGTTAATTTTGAAGAGAAAGGGTAATTTTTTGTTAAAGCATTATGTTTCACAAGAGGACAGTGAAGGGGATAGGAAAAGGAGGTAATTTCAATCTCTCTAGAAGAGTAATTTTAGAAAACATTTTATTGTTACACACACACTCTAAAATTTTCTTATCATGAGGCATTTAAGTGACATGATATTGTTGCTAGTGACATCATGAGAAGTTGAATGTATGGGTATCAAATCAAACTAATTTTTGTTTTTCTTCTCTCATCAGGCACATTTGTTAAAAGAGAGAGGTGACCTATTAGATCTAGTCGATAGAAGATTAGGTACAGATTTCAACAAAAAAGAGGTTATGGTGGTGATCAATGTGGCTCTTCTATGCACCAATGTCACTTCAAACCTTAGGCCCTCCATGTCGTCGGTGGTAAGTATGCTTGAAGGCAGGACCGCGGTTCCAGAATTTGTTTCAGATGCAAGTGAGGTAATGGATGAACAGAAGTTCGAAGCAATGAGGCAATATTACTATCAGATAGATGAAAATAAGATAAGTAAGACACAAATGCCAAGTCAGAGTTTATCAATTGATGGGCCATGGACTGCTTCATCTTCATCAGCTGTAGACCTCTATCCTATCCACCTTGATTCTTCATATTGGGATGAAAGAAGTTAAGAGTGTGTGTTGATAAATAACAGAAATGTTATTTTGACACCCAAAATTTGACACCTGAACGACACCTGATTAATGACGTGCAAATAGTTTGTTAATGCAGTTTAGTGAATAGTTAATCAGTGGATGATTAATAATGCAAATATTTGGTTGATGGATACATTTCATCGTTAACAATCTACTGAATTGCATTAACTAAATTTTTGCACGTCATTAATCAGGTGTCGCCCCGGTATCAATTTTTGGGTGTCAAAATAACATAGCTGGATAAATAATTACATCTGCCA